>JAHEWH010000011.1:1200000-1729872 GCA_020726485.1 Halenospora varia | reverse complement strand
CAACTATAGAAATCCATTGCTTGGGATTTTGTGGTAAACTACTATTATCCAAGGAACTAATGACAGGAGTAGAGTATGACTCTATCCTGGTCATTACTGACAGACTCACAAAGTATATATATATGTTACTATACAAGGAAGCAAGCGACGCCAAGGAACTGGCATACACATTCCTAAGGGTTGTGGTCATGAACCATGGCATACTAGACAAAATCATCTCTAACAGAGACAAGCTCTTTATGTCAAAATTCTGGACAGCCCTTATAGGATTGCTAGGAGTCAAAAGGAAGATGTCTATAGCGTTTTAACCCGCAGACAGATAGACAAACAGAACAACTAAATTAGACTATAAAAGCATACCTTAGATGTTATATAAACTACTAACAAAATGATTAGGTGCAATTGTTGCTACTAGCACAGTTTGCATATAATAGCTCTAGCACCAAAACAACAAAGATATTGCCAAACTATACAAACTATAGATATGATCTGGTTATGTACAAAACATCACTACTTAGTAAAGACAACAACAAAGCAGCCAGGATTCAGGTCAAAGGACTAAAGACATTACATCAGGAGATGGTCTTAGACCTCAAGTTTATCATAGAAAGAACAGCGTCCTACTACAACAAGAAACATAGTATAGGACCTATACTAAAAGAGGAGGATAGAGTCTATCTGCTCAGAAAAAACATTTAAACAAAACAACCAAGCAGCAAACTAGACTACAAGAAGTTGGGACCATTCAGAATCAACAAAGTTAAAGGGAAGATAAATTACAAATTGTCATTACCCAAGACTATAAACATCCACCTGGTGTTCTATATATCACTTCTTAAACCAGCACCTCCTAGAGCACCAAAAGCTCCAAAAACAGAAATCCAACTAGTCAACCCAAACGCCAAGTATGATATCAAGGAACTACTAGACTGTCAGTATGTTAAAGGCAAGGTCATGTATTTAATCAAATGGTTAGGACACCTACAATCAGAAAACACATAGGAACCCAAGGCAAATCTCAACTGCCCTAAGAAGGTTGTGGCGTTCCACCGCCAGCATCCCAGGTTGCCTAGTATTCCGGACCAGGATCAAAGGCAGGGTCAAGGCCTAGGAGGCCGGGGTTGGCCAGGACGGACGGTTTGGTAGCCAACAGCTTATACTGCTGCTTCCTCTTATGTTCCTGCCTCTCCTTCTCCTCTCTCTCTTTTCCTTCCGCCGCGTCTAGCTTGTTAAGGGTGCGGAGACCATGACAGAGCATTTCCTTCTTATACTTGCGCAAGAAAGACTGCTATTTCCGCAGCCGGAGGATTTTTGCCATCGCCTCCTCCTCTTCTTGCATTAGTTTTTCTTGCTAACGGTCGATGGACTCCTAGTCCAAGGACAAAGGACCATTGACATTACACTTTCCACCATGACAAACGCACTTAGAGCACCGCAAGGAGTCTTCCTTAGGCGCCACTATACACTTCTGATTTTGTTTTTTACAGAATGAACAAGGCATCATGTCAAGACTAGTGTCTTTGATAAGACGGGCAAGCCGCAAACGTTCTTTATGTTTCTTGGAGATGTCAAGGGACATAATGAAGGAAGAAGGTTGTTGACCTTATAGGATATTTTCTATATATCATTTAAGCATAGAGGCCATGCTAGTACGGAAGGGGGATAGTGTTATGGTTTTATTATCATGTGCAGTCCCAGGCCTGAGGCTTGGCAATACCTAGGTATAGCACAGAGAACCAGGGACATAAGGCACTTAGGTCATGCGATCAAAGGATCATGTGATGGAGCAAAGAGGATCTAGGATAGATCCAAGAAAAGGATCTAAGGACTTGGGCCTTTGATCCCTTAGATCTAGGAGCAGGAAGGTTCTATATAAGTCTGTAGTTATTCCTTAGATAGGAGATTCATGCTCAACTCAATATAGTATTTGCAATACACTCTATTCTTATACTGTATGGGAACACCCTGACTTATTACTCTTGTGTATACTACACACAACCCAACGTTCCCACCTTGGTATAGCATCGGCTGTACCATAAACGTTATACTATACAAAGCCAGACTCTAGGTAGATATCAAGAAAAGCAAGTTTAGTATAGAACAGACAAAATACCTAGGTTATATTATAACTACTAGTAGAATCAAGATAGACCTAGATAAGGTTAAATGCCTTTATAATTAGGTTCTGCCTACTACTATTATAGGAGTCAAGTCCTACCTTAGGTTTTATAGGTTCTACTAACAGTTTATATGGAACTTTAGAGCAATAGCCAAGCCCCTAAGCATACTTGGACGTCCTTTAGAACCATTTAATTAGACCCCTAAATGTCAAGACATGTTTGACAAACTCAAACACTAACTCTTAACAATCTAGCATATCTATCACTTTAACCTAGAGCTAAGTATAAAGCTAGAAACAGATTTATTAGATAGAGTTATAGCAGGAGTCCTGTCACAACTTTATAATAACAACAAGTGGTATCTTATTAGATTCTACTCTTATATCTTAAACAGACATAAACCTAACTAGGAGATCTATAATAAGGAGCTGTTTGTAATTATAAAGTCATTTTGCTAATAGTAACCAGAGCTCATGTCAATATAGAGCAAAGTCAAAGTCTTTTTAGACCACTAGTCACTAGAATACTTTATAACCACTAAAGTTCTTATAGCTAAGCAGGTATACTAATGGAGTTCCTGTCTGACTTTAATTTCCAAATCATCTATACTACTAGCAAGAACAACTAGAAGGCCAATATCCTTACTAGGCAAGAACAAGATTTGGTTATACAAGAACAAGTCAAGCAGGATAGCCGTTCCAAGTCCTCTTAGGTCCTTACTGGCTTTACCCCAAATCAACTCTAAACTAGCATCATCCTTTATAACTAACCAAGCAAACAAAGATGTTTAGTTGATGCCAATTAATATAGATGCCTATACTAAGGTGGCATTAGATTTAGATTAGTTACAGGACCTACTATATAAAGACAACTATATATTATTTAAGAAATTAAGAGACAAGGTGCCTACTAACTATATGTTAGAAGATAGATTGCTACTATATAAAGGCTAGTTGTGTGTTAGACATAATATAGTGCTTTGTATATACCTAATCTAAGAAGTCTATAATTAACCGTCTATAGCCTATCCTGGAACCAAGAAAACCTACTAGTTATTAGCTAGACAATACTACTAGGTCAGAATGGAATTAGACATAAAACAGTTTATTGACAATTATATTCCCTATAGCTATATATATCTATAACAAACCAAGCAGCAAGGATTACTACACCCCTTACCTATACCAGCCTACTTATAGCAGCACATCTATATAGACTTTAAAGAGTTTAATAAAGACAAGCATGGCTTTAATATAATTCTGGTCTTTATTAACCGGCTTGGAAAGGACTTAGTGTCATCCCTTGCTATAAGACAATTAATGCTTGTGGTATAGCCAAACTATATGTCTAGTAGGTATACTAATTTAGACATACCCTAGAGACAATTATCTCTAACTATAGACTATAGTTTGTCTCTTTATTCTGGAAGAGTTCTGTTATATTATTAGTGTTAAGATAAAACTCTCTATAGTATACTATAAAGAAACAGATAGTCAGACAGAGATTATAAACCAATATATTAACCAGAGACTAAGGCCATTTGTGACTTACTTCTAGGACAATTAGAGTAAACTGATCCCTATAATAGACAGGGCCCAAATGACACTCCTATACTCTACTATTAGAATGACTCTATATTAACTCAAATATAGAGTCAAACCAAGGAATAGTTGGACTAGAAGTCACTAGAGCCAGCTATGCCAATTAAGAAGCTAAACCTAGACAATGCTGTTTTGTTAGTAAGTTAGATATACCACATATAGCAAGTGGCTAAAGACAATATTAAGAAGGCATAAGAGAAGATATAATGCTATATAAACCAGCATTAGTATAGTATTGACTAGTAACTAGGAGATAGGGTATACTTATTAATATATAACTTAAAGAGCTACCGTCTAAGTCACAAGTTGGGTAATAAGTTTGACAGACTATATATGGTCCTAGAACAGATCAGATATAGATACCGCCTCTAACTACCTAATAGCTCTAAGATTTATAATGTCTTTTCTCCTAATGTTTTAAAGAAGTATCTAGACATACCACTTCCTAGACAAGAACCTGCCTAACCTTCTAGTAAAGCTATTACTAGGAAAGAAGAATAGGAAGTCAATAAGATCCTGGCTTCTAAGTTAGTAAGAGGGAAACTCTAGTATTATATCATCTAGGTCAGGCATGATCTAGACCTAACTTAGTACCTAGCCTCTAATTTCTTAAGAGCTCTATATAAATTAAGGGATTATTATCAATACTATCTATCCAAACCAGGGCCTCTATTATGTTTATAAGAATGGTTAGACATATAGGAGAAAGGACTAGATAAGTATGACTATCTGGCTAATAACAGGGTAGCAAAGAAGCATATCAATATATAGACAAGAACTAAAGTAGTAGTAAAGGCAGTATAATAGAATAGTTAATAGAAAATTCTATTGTGACAAAAACTAATTCCCTCTAATCTAGGGCACTAGTGGGCCATACCACCACCCCTCCAGAACAGGGCCAAAACCCCTCCTACTCCTCCTTAGTGCCTATATTGGCAACTCCCTCCTTGTCCTTACTACTAGCATATAGGTCTGCCACCAAAGCTGTACTATTAATCCTGTCCACCTAAGGCCGCTTCTCTGCCCAACTCTTCTCTAAGTACCTAGTAGGGCGCTTTCCCCCTAGCTTATCTTGTTGACTAAATCTATTAACAGATCTAATAATACCGCCAAATTCTAGACCATGTTAGACTAGGAACCCTTAGAAACAGATCTGACTTATCTCTTATATGTCCTTCTCCATCTCTACCCTAGCCTCTAAAACATCCTTTAGAGCCTTGGTTTCTTCCTGCAAAGCCCTTGTTTCCTCTAGCAAAGACATTATAAGTCCCTGTATATCTCTGGAAATGCTAGAGGAGGCTATATATAGTACCCAGTCTAGCTCTATTATAGTAGTGGCGATGGCAGGGCGGTTGTTGGCTTTAATGGCACCAACTAGAGCTTTGTACTCAGGACCAACAAAACATAAAAGCTAAGTTCCTGTTAGCTTTGGATTAGTTTTAGACTAAAATCAGAAAACTTACTAGAGTGTAGACGCCTTTTTGGCGCATATAATAGTCACATTTAGACAAAACCACAGAACCAAACTTACAATTATGGTTGTTAGTAATCATCTGTTAGATATAGCAAATATAGCAGACTTGGAAGGCAACCTCTAGGGCGCCGGCTAGGACTAGGACAGGCATGCTATATATTAGATCTATAAATCAAGTCAGCTCTAATACAGTTCTAAAAGAGCTCCAAAGCTTACCTTGCTATTGTGATTATTATTATTGTTATTATATAACTATAGGAGAAAAGAAGAAAGGAACAAAATCAAGGCAAAACTAGGTTATATATATAGACCTCTAGATTACTAGTATAGTAAATCAATCATGTAAATTATATATATAATAGGCATATAAATCATACCTATAATAGGTGTAAATTATAAGAACAATAGCCAAGTATTATTTACTACAAAGATACTAGAGTTCTACTTCTAAGAAGTGATATTGACAGTAGCGACTCCAAATCACCTCTAATTCAGCTTTGACCCTATTCTTAGCTTCTATAATAGGCAAACAATAATAGCAAGATTATGTATCTAACTAGTTATAGATTTATACTCTCCTAGAGAGTACAACTAACCCAAACCAGATTATTATCAGAACCTAAGTAAAATAACAATATAATTGACTTGGTAGAAGACAAGATAACAATACAACTAACTAGGAATAAAACAATGGACAACCAGAACCTAGGGTCAGGTTCTCCTAGAGGAGGGGGGTAATATAACATTACTAATCATATAGGTTACTAAACATATAACTAGTATATAACCAGTATATGACCTACTTGTTTGTTAGATAGGAAACAGAGTAGTTTTGGACCAGGGCCTGTGCGGTAAGGTTATAAGTGCTTAGGGACTCTCTTCTCTTCTCTTCTCTCTTTTGGCATATTCTTTTTATCCTTTGATATAGCCTATTAGTCTTAGTATAATCAGACTCATATTTGCTCCTACACATCTTAGAGCAGTACTAAGGCTAGTGCTGTAACACTTCCCCTTTTGTCTAATTATATCAAAACAGCCCCCTAGCTAGTCAGGCTCGCGTCTACGGCCAAAATGATTTGCCTAGCTCCTGACCTATAATCAAGTTTAACTAGAGCAGGTACTATAGTAAGAGCTAGCTTTAGGGCGTCTATAGCTTTATCTTGTTCCTTTCCCTAAAAGAATAACACCCCCTTTTTGAACAAAGTATAAATTGGCCTAGCAATATCCCTAAAGTTCTAAACCTATATTTGATAGTAGACATAAACTCCTAGAAAGGCTCTAGCCTTAGAAAGATCATAGCACCCCCTCTATTTCAAAATCTTTGCTACCTTCTTACTACTTGGCCTTCTTCCTTTAAAATCACATATAAAGCTAATAGCATTAATCCCATTTATATAAAATTGGGATTTTGGCCTTATAATACAGCTAGCGCGCTTAAGATCTGCAAGCACTTTGCTTAAGTTTTGTATATACTCAAGAATATAACGTCTTACTCTTAGTATAACTTCCTTACCTCTATAGTTAGTCTATAGGCCTTTTACTCTAATGTTATTAACAAATAATATAGCTATTTTAGGTATGTGGCGCTTTAGGATCTTACTTATAACATGTATAAACTGTACGACCAAGTTTGTTACTCCTTATAGTAGTGTTGTCTGTCTTAATAGGCCAAGAGGGGTTATAAATGCTGTCAAATCCCTACTTGTTTCATTAAGTTCTACCTAGTTATAACCAGAAAAGAAGTCGATTAGCAAAGCCATATAGTACCTTATAAACTCCTTAGAAAATTTGTTAACAGACAGTAGAAGGTTTGTATCTTATATTATATACTTGTTTATCACTATTACTATATTAATAAGTCAATACTTGTTCTCCTTCTTCTTTATAAGGAACTAGGGGTTTTGATAGGGGCTATAGTAGTACTTAAGCGTCCCCCTTAAAAGTCTCTCTATAAGCATGTCAATTACTGTTTAAACTAGTGCTTTTGGCACCAGGAATCCTTAGGCCTACTATACTATATATGGTTCTGTCCTGATCATAACTAGGGGGAAACTTCTAGCCTTACCTTACTATAATATTAAAACTCAAAAGCTAGCGCCGCTTCTTTATAGTATAGCATTTCTTCAAAAAGGTCCTTTTCTTGCTTTGTTAATCCCTTTCTAACTATTATAGTTTTTAGTCACTCTAGTGTTAGTCTCTCTTTGTGCTAAATCTAGGAAAACTTTAAGTAAAGCCACTAGTTATACTTCCCCCTTTTTTTGTAAGGCGCGCTCTCTAGCATCGCCTTCTCCCTCTAGCTTATAATACCTCTAGGCTTCAATCTATCCAAAACCCCCTCTTTTACTAGTGTCACTTTCTAGGCCGCCCTCTTATAGGTAGTATAGACTCTTCTTATTAAAGTCAAGCTATATAATGCAAGATAGGAGCTATTAGCATATAACTAGGTCTACTTAAACCTAAGATTAGGGACTCTTATCCCTAAAGACATAGTAGGCATCAACCTTCTAGTAATAGGTATAGGGCCGCCGCTCCCTCCGCCCAAATCATTTCCCCAGCCAGGCCCACAAAACAACTTACTTACCTTTTCTAGTGCTCCTCCTTAGGGACTCCTTTTACTAAACCCACCCTAGGAATGACTAGCTACTCTTTTCCCCCTAGCTCTTTGCTAGGGACCCTTATAACTTTTACCCTTATAGTTTTGTTGTCCGGCCTATATATAACGGCAAATTGTCCTTACTTATTATATTTATAAGACAATCCTGTCGCTTAGCTAAATGGTTGTTTAAGGATTAAAGCGGTCTTGCCTTTCTCTATTACCTAAAGATACTATACCACCTTTAGGCTCCTGATCTTTAATTTAACATTCTTGTAAACTCTAGTAAAGTAGGTAGGATCCCTGCTAAAAGGCACTATCTATAGGTCAGATCTCTCTATTATAGTAAGCCTTGTGTTATTAGCAAATTCCTAGGTATAGACATTTATTTCCGCTCCTGTATTAAACAATATTATTATAAAGTAAACCCTATTAACTTTTACTTCTACCCTAAGGCTTAAAGCTACTAGGGCAGGTTTCTTTAAAATCTTTAGTTTATAAGGCTTGTTATAGATCAGGTTTAAGCCCCCTTTAGCCGTTCCTAGGGCACCTATTCCCTTCTTATTAAAGGTAGTCGCCTCTCTAAGCCTTGACTTAAATAAGATATTCTAGATAGGCTCTAATAGCCCAATTAGCTCTCTAATAATGATTTCTGTTTAAGTTAATATAATCTGTTCTAATAGCTCTTTTAGGTTGGCCTTTCCTCTTAATTTGTCCCTAAGATTCTTTCTTTTCCTTCTTGCTTATATACTTACTAGCTTTTCTTAATCAGCTCTTTTACCTACTCTGTCTTCCCTGCTTCTTATCTTAATATCTATTCTCTTTATAGTTGTTTCTTATACTTATTTCTTTAGTATCTTTAGTGCTATAAATTTCTTCTCCTCTCTTATTTTTCTTTTTAAAATTTTTGTTAGATTTTTCTACTTGTTAGTAACTCCCTCCTTTTCTATATAGATTATAGTAGCATTCAAACCTTGCTTTTTGTCGTTTTTACTACTCTTAACTTTACTTTCCTCTAATTCCTTAATAAGGTTATATATAATTGGTTTTAAACCCCTTATCTTAGCTGCCCTCTTACTTAAACCTTCTCCTTAAGTCCTGACCTAGGTGCCCTCTCTGCTATAATTTACTCTTATATTACTGCCTGCTTGGTTTTTTCCTTTAGGTTCCTAGTTCCTTATAAGGTTTAGTACCTATACTAACTAAGGCCTATTAGGGTATATATAAGGAACCTAAGACTTGGACCTACTCTGCTTATAACAACCTGATTATCACTATTAACATAGTAGCGGCCTTCTTTTATATATTAGAAAAGCACCTTATAGCAAGTCCTTAGGTGCCCCTACTCCTAGTAGTATATATAGGGTAATGTTTGGTATAAGTAACCGGCTCTAATAGCATTTAGGTTTTAGAGGCCAATCCCTGTTTATAGTTATAACGCTATATAGGGCCGCTTAAATCTTTCTATAAGCCCTGCTATAAATGCGGATTTGTATATATCCCTAGATTGTTTGCTAGGCCGGGCCCGCAAAATCCCTACTAGAGTGCTAAGTACTACTAAGGGGCTCCTCCTCCTATTACTGCTTGAATTGTACTAAGGGTTAGCTTCTTGATGCTTTTAGCCAATCTATCTATTACTACATTATGGCTGCTTTTAGGGCTTGCAACTAGAGCTATAAGTTTTAGCTCTTTAGTAGTATGCTCCTAACTCTTCTTTGTCTGGTTAACTAACCCAATCATCTTATTTTCTTTTATAGCTCCCTAATCAAACTCTCTAACAGTCTCTTTTACTAGGTAGCTCTTTAATACAAATACTAATATACTATTAAACCTGACTGTTTCTGGTTTTTCTAACTTAATCTTGTGTTTCTAGATAGCTTTGTTATAGATCTTAGTTAGGAGCCCTTTAAGAAACCAGACTTCCTAAGTGTATTTATCTAAGAGCCTTTTCTTAATTAGCTTCTTTAAGATAGCTATAAACTGCCAAACATATTAACAAAGATCATTGCTCTTATTATAACGCTTCTTAATATATACTTTAAGGAATTTATAAGAAAACATCTACTAGAAAGCGTCCTGATCGTGATATTCTAGTAAAAGAGCTACTTTTATTTCTTCCTAATTCCCTAATAACTTAAATTTAGGCATGTTATATATAAACTAGGTAATAGTAGTTTTGTAGTATCTTATAATATGTTTTGCTCTACCAGGCTTATCAATCCTATAATTAGTATAGAGGTCCTTAAACCTCTTAATAAACTCTATAATGTTTGTTCCTTTAAAGTAAGGGGCTCTAGGAGCACCAGGTAAGGGCATCAGACCTTAATAGGAGAACTGTATAATCTTATCTCTTATACTAGGTAGTGTTATAACAGACAAGTTTAACCTAGTAGAGGGTATAAATAAGGGAGTTTTGGTGGCTATTGTCTTAGGTTATAGATAAATTTTAAGGTCAAAAGAATAATAGCTTATAAGGTTTATAAGACTGTTTGTAATAATTTAAGAAGCAGGACAGTTAAGACTAGTAGCAAGAAGATTGATTCCCTAATTCCTTTAGTTACAAGTTCTCCTTATTTGTATTTCTCCTTCCCCTTTTTCCCTTTAACTATAGTTTTAGACCTTTTCTCTACTACTGTCTTATATAACATTACTTCTTAAGTGCAGCCCTGCTCTAATCTAATAATAGCTTTATTTTAGAAAGCTTCCCTATTAATTTGCTGACGCTTTTGTCTTGTATTTATAGCTATAGCGTCCCCCTTTCTTAGCTTGCCTATCTTGATGTCGATCCCCCTTTTTCTTGTCGTTTCCTTAGTATTCTCTAGGACTGTCACATCGCCCACTCCTAATTCTTCCTTTTGACTTACTTGTACTTGTCCTAGTTGTACCTCTTTCTTGCTTTGTAGCTTTCTTACTCTATTATTAGTGGTCTTCTTAGTAGAACTGCTCTATTAAGGGATAAAGCCTCTTGTTGGGCGCTAATATAAAAGTGCTAAATCTATTTGTATCACTTAACAGAGTGATACTAGGTTCTAGGAGAAGGCACCCTTTCAAGAAGGAGATAAATGTTATATCTAGTCAAGTTTTTAAAGGTAAAGTAAGATGATCCTTTTGTGTCTGGCTACAAGCACCCTTTTAAGAAGGCAAAGTTTGTAGTGCCAGATCACATGATTGCAGACAGCGCCTCCCCACGTGATCTCTAGGCCAGGCGCCCTCTCTCAACTACCACAATATATGGTCTGCAAGTGAGACGTGCTTGAAACAAGTGCCAGGCCACTGTCAGTGCCTCAGGCCGCAGGGCACACTTCAACAGGTTTGGTCATGTGTTGAGGACACGTGTGGACAGTCACGTGTGTGGGTTCAAGACACATGGGCTGTTTCATGTGTAGGGGCCTATTTAAGGGCTGGCTTTTGTACTTGTGATGGCCAGGCAGTTTACACTCCAGGAATTCAGACGTTTGCTTTCCGACTCCTCCTCCTTCTCCTCCTCGATCCCACCACAATAGTGGCCCACAGGTGCATCGCACTAGAAGCTCATTGGTCTACATACATGGATTGGGGGAATCTAGGGTGCTTCTGCTCCAAGGGTCAGTAATGTGCTTCACCTAAATTTGCGTTCCTTCCTCCTTATAAACCTAAATTAGGAGATTTGCATTCAGCATATTTTATTTTCCTCTATTCTTGATTTAAATTTTCTTTTCTTCGAAATTGAATTTTGCTGTTTTTCACGTTCACAATCTCTTCTTGCTAGCTCTGCTACTAAATAAGGAACCCGACATATTCCACTGGCCCTACCAGGGGCTAAATCAGGCTCCCTACAATCTGTGCCTACTCTTAACACAACCTCAGGGGTTAATAATAGATCTACGACACTACGCGGATACTATTAAAGCGCTACTAATAGCAAAGCTCGACAGCATCCAAGACAAAGCTTCAGTCATGCTATCACAAGGAGCGCTTCGCAGATTTTCTCTTTTTCCCTAATTACCTTTCGAGCTTCAGGGTGTGATATGGAAAATTAGTCCATCAGAGCCACGTTCGATTAGCGGAGAAGATTGTTTCCGTGAGTGGTGGTATGGCAAGATCGTCCGCTTCTTATTACCAGTGGCTTTACACGTATGCCACCATTCCCGATCTCTAGCAAAAAGCACTTTAAATCGCACTCCCTAGGTGGAAAATCCACTATCTTAATTAAGCCTGGGACTATTTTACGGCCACGAAGGGAGATATACAGATGAACTTGGAAATTTCAGAGATTATCGCTGATCCGACCCGAGTCAACAAAGGGGTGATCTCTTAGGGGTGCGGGTGTCAATTGAAACCTCTCTAAAGGACATGATTCATTTCTTTGATTATTTCTCTGGGCCGAAGAAGTGGATTTGACCGACCGAGCACGACTTTGTTCGATCCACCAGCGAATATTTTCAAGGGGTAATTAATGTAAGGCATTTGCGGAAAGTCAGCACTGGTCCGCCATATCCAGCAATTTTTTCGTGATAACAACAGGCATGATGGTGTATCTGGCTATTGGCTTGATGGAGAGGCTAATAGTGGAGTGTTACCTGCAATTTCCGATGGGACTTTAGGGGTTGTTTTGGTGTCCACTTCTTAGATACACTTTGACCACTTTGTAGTCATCTTTCTTTCATTAAGAGACATCCTGCTTTTCGAAAAATCATTGTTACCCCTACTTATGATGCCGCCGCATCTTATCCAGGAAGTTCCAGACTCCAAGGATGTCCTGGGATTTGAACTAGGCCTGCTAGGGATGTGGAATGCTTCATAAGAAGCATCTTGCAGTGAATCCCTGGCTCATCATCGAAAACATGAATACAACCACCTAGGTCTCGGGTCGTGGTTTATAACATAGAGCAACGGCTGTATGCATTAGTATTCTGGGTAGTACGTTCTAACCAAATTCTGCATCAGCTTTCGTGACATAAAATTGAGCTTGGATTGACCTCTAGCTTTGTAGTGAAAAGCTACGTAACAGTAGAAAGAAGATTTGTCTCCTTCAAGCTGTGAAGTAATCGTTCAATTGCAGTCTTAATAACGTCCTCCTCTACCGTAAACGTGATCCGAAACCAGCTGTCCTCTTTTTTCTCTGCAAAGTAATTCCTACCATCCCTGATTTAAAGCCCATTTTTCAAAGCGGTTTCGATTAAGTTTCTCTTTAGCGTGATTACTGTTTCTCCACCCGCCGGTTGAAGCCTCCCATCTAGCCGGACTAGATGGATCCAGAAGAAGAATCCTGCATTGCTGTTTTCTCGTAATCAGACTTAAGTTATGAGATGTTCAGGAATTCTAATTACTTGCCCTCCTTTAACATACGGAATATTGTGTTGATCTAGAAACGCTGAAAACATCAAATAACAGCGACTAAGTCTTTGTTGATTAGTGTTTATAAAGCTCTTAACAATGGGGATATCGTTCAGAACTCCAGCCCATAAATCTTGAATTGCGTATGAATTTTACCCAAATATACTATCACTAGTTAGCTTTAAACATTGCAGGGTTCCAAGAATGGTAATAAAGGCACTAACTTAATACTGCTCATAGAGCTGAGTAAGTCAATGTTGCGGGTTTGAAGTACTCCAAGTCTCAATTCATTAGCACAAAAGTCTTTACTCATTCCATATAGAACATGCAGTCAGGCTGGATCGATGAGGCTTTCCAAATCTATGGAAAGAAAAGATCTGAACGGTTCCGCAAAAGGGAAGTTAGAGTTCCTGAAGGTCGAATTTGCATATATCTCGTCCGAAATGAGATGGAGATCGTGCCGCTGATAAAACCGGGCTATTTCTTGAAGTGTTTCGAGTGGCTGAAAGAAGTTGATTAGCAGGGGCAAAACTTGAGCAAATTACTAGTATACTTACATAACATCGATAGAGGATTATGGGGACTGAGATCATTAACGAGAATCGATATACAGCCGAACTCACTTTGAAATCATGACAACACGTACAGTGATTTTCTGTTCGGTGTACTTCTCCATAGCTCTTTCATACGCCTCTACATTGGCTTGTGTATCAAAGGCAATGTCCACAGAATAATGGTGATTGTATCTTTGGAAGCTGACAGGAAGTAGTTTGTCCCGACCCCTCAACTCGACGTCTATCAAGAAGCCAGCATAGAGAGGCATATCAACGATAATACCTTCCCCTCCATCGTAGATACACCACGTGAGTGCGTCGATTGCCTGAGATACACCAGAGGTAACAATCAGCTCATCCTCGGTGACTAGCTGAGTTGAACTCAAGCTTCGATTGAAAAAACTCGCGAGAGCTTTCAACAACCTAGGAGACCCATTGGGGCCCTGTCCATACGTCAAGTGTGCAGCATGATTAACTCGGAACTGATAATTGTAAGCCTAGAACTGCAGGAACGGTGGCTTTCGCTATAAGCTTACATTTGCTTGTAGGTGTTCCGTAAGTTCTTTATGCATAAGAGAACTATCAGCCATACCAAGATTGATACCGCACTAAGATATGATTCAGTACTTGAGCTGGAAGGAGATCTATAGTCGCTAAGAAGTTATATAGAGTGTAGTAAATCACTCACAATCCTTCTGGCATGATGTGCCGATCGTAAGGCTTGGAAAATAACTTCCGAACCTCTGTCCAATGTTCATTATTCGACAAATTCTCATACACTCTATCAGAGAGATTTCTCCAGGAGGGACTCATTTCCGTTTCTGTTGAAATGGAACAAAACGCAGTTGAGAGGGAGGAAAGATTGAGAAGTTCTGAAGAAGCGACAGAATGGACCAACAAGCTAAAAATAAAAATAAAAACGGGCGGGAAGTTATTGCTAAGGACTGGATAATCTTGGCGATCAAATGCGGTACTGTAAGGCCTCGATGCACAGAATTCTTACCTATGGTTACTATACTAGGAAATTTGAGCGGGCCAGACGGTATAATACGTAATTAAACGACGGATTTCTGGGTTCGGCGTTGTATCTCGTCTATTTCTTCACCTATATCTCTAGTGGCTAACAGTAGGTACTCGGTAAAAAATGCGGCATGTAAACAGACCCGAAGAAAGAAATTTCTTTCTGAAATCGAGTGCAGACTACCATGGCAATAACCTAGTGAAATTTGTGAACCTAGCGCATTCGGCGTGGACTATCTAAAGCTATTTGAAACTATCTTTAGGATTTTGCATTTACATTCTAGCACTCGTTTCCATGCTGCAAATGTCTTTTATGACTCACAGGGTATCGTCAATCATCTATTTACACGAGGTACTCGAAGAGTTGTGGGCATTTGCGGCAAATACACAAGGCGTGTTCCCGGCCTACTAGTAGATTTGACTAGTTTCCGTACATTTGGTTGCTTTATATCACAAAGCCCTGAAACCTCCCTGTCCTGACCCAAGAGGGATAGTCCACAGGCCCCTTCACCCTCCTCTTTTTGAGAAAGACAGCTTTCAAAATAACCACACGCTGCATATTCCTGCCTCTTGTAGTGTTGAAACGCTTTAGAAGCTAGGATTGATGGATGAGGTCGTCAGTTTCCAAGCTAGCTACAAACATCGGCCACGCCACCATCCATATATAGCTATTGCCTTCGTGCTTGTGGAGACTTGCACAGGTCTGAAGGGTTTTGTAAACCGCAACTGAAGGATAAGTCCCAAAATCAAGTCTCTTGAATTGTACAGCCACAGCAAGATAGGTTGCTGCAGCTACGCACATATTGGATTGAACTACCCTCCGTTCGACTTTTCTCAAAAGGGCTGCATCAATGAGCGAAGAGTACTTCTATGGAAATCATGAATCAAGCTCTCCCAAGCAAATTGGATCCGATACAATACCTCCTCAAGCTTTTTAAGCTCTCGACCATTAGAGATCAGATCTTCGACATCCGCCGTAACACCGTTGCGCTGCATGACCAGAGATAGTTCGTATTTAAGCATAATATTCTCCTGTATTAAATTTTGAATAGGGCTCATTTGCATGTCCCAAAGTTCTTCCTCCGGTGGATAGTCATTGCCCCTCGCACCATCGATGACTGTGCTAGGGCTCGGCCGTATTCGTGCTATCACTGCAGGGTACTGCTCTTTCATAACTCATATAATGCTTCCACCGAAGCCGAACGTTACTGCGGCAGCATCATGGTAGATTGTCCAAAGTGCAAGTCGGTCCAAAATCTGGCGCGGAATTTCTTCTCTAGCCACGTTTATCGTAGTGGATCCGCCATCGAGTCCAGGAAACAATTCGTAACCATGAGATTGAACAACACCTCTAACTCCTTCGAGATGCATCTGTAGGGGTCGAGGACTCTCACCATACTGCTACTCATAGTGAATGAACAGCCATAAAGTGGGAAACGTCACCCACAGTTCCCTGTCAGATGCCCCCAAATGTTCTATAAACATCACCAGAGATTTCCGGTAGTGCTCGATAGCGACTATATTCAGTTCCGCATCATCTTCATGAGCCATATCCCATACCGAGAATGCAACGACAAGGTGTGCTAAGAACGCGTGCTTTGTGCATACCCGGAGAAGGACGGCGTATGAGGAATATCGTGGTGTCTTGAGAATCATGCGAGGGATAAAGTTCTCGAAGAAATGACGGATTGCTTGGCATTCTCCGGGACTTAAAGGTGTTGGCTAGTCATTAGTAGTGAGACTGAGACGTAGTTCGGGCTGATCGCCAACGCTGCAAGAGATGATTCATGTAGAGATATCTGGTGTTACGCCACATTGTCTATAATTCGAGCCGCAGGGGAGAGTGTTAGGGCCCGAAAGATTGGTAGGCGATCTGTCAGAAGATAATTCGGCCAAAGGGTTGTCAACAATAGGACTCTCAGAAGGAGGAGTCATAGGCTGCTGACAGAGTGACACCGTCATTTCGCTTCAGCGGGCCCCTTCCAGTGGCAAATCGACTCCATCAACGGCGTTGAGGCTTTGGGCGCGGAATGTAGTCACATAATGTGACTCACATTCAATAGACCGCTCTTCGCAATTGATGCAAATAGGCCGACACTCGTCACATTTGACCTTCACGTGCTCGGCAAGTCCAGAAATTTGAGATCAGCAGTGAGACCGTTCTTGCTCCGAGGAGTACTGCGCCTAGACCTCTTAGTCCATCAAGTCACACAATGGCACTTACGCGTCACCAATATTCTCAAGTGGCTATCAACGCCAGTCAGGATGGAGCGGGAGGGGAGGATGGTGCGAACAGACGAAAGGGCAGGCACAAGGAGAAGACGAAGAAATAGGCGACAAATTAGCCGCAAGTGGGATGACGAATTAGACGAAGAATCTTTTAGACGACCCCGATATCGCGCTAATTGAGGGGTAATACGGATGGATGTTCATCAGGTAAGGGAATACTATAAAATAAAACTTGAGTTGTTAATGTTTATGACCCGCACAATACAATCTCGATCACAATAATCACTCTCCAAAAGTCATCTCTTTCAATCATAAGCAGAGTACGATGCCGTTCCCCTCCCCCGTCCGTGCGCCCCAGCACATCCTAGACCTCCTCAGCCAGCTCCACCAACAGTCCCTAAAGCAAGAAGCAGCTATAAGCCCCAATGGCAAGTTCATCTCCACGGACAACATAGGCGATGCAGAGGACAAGCAGCCGGCCATTGCACGGCCCGACTTCGACGACCTAATGCGCGACAAATTCATTGCCCTGGACGAGGACAAATGCCACTTCGTTTACCAACTCATCGGTGCTACGGGGGCTACCAATGTCGTGGAGGCTGGGACCAGCTATGGTGTGAGTACCATCTATCTAGCACTAGCGGTGGCACAAAACAATGCCGCGTTAAAGAGGCAGGGCAGGGTATTTGCTACGGAGAAGGAGCCTGAGAAAGCGGCCAAAGCGAAGGAATACTGGAGGAAGTGTGGAGAGCAGGTGGAGGAAGTTATTGATTTGCGTGTGGGGGACCTGCTAGAAACGCTGAAGGTTGGCTTGCCTGAGATAGATCTTCTACTACTTGACAGTGAGTCTTTTTCCTTGGCCCAGCATTGGCAACTTATTATTCAAGTGTTTATCTTTACGACATTCACGTTATTAATATCCAGATGTAATATGCGTTGGACTACCTTTCTGTATATACTAATATATATATGATTTAGTTTGGACCCCTATGGCTCTACCCACCCTTAAGATCGTTCAGCAGAGGATGCGACATGGAGCAGTTGTGTTAGCAGATAATACTATTTCCGGTGCAACAGGTTACAAGGACTTACTGGAATACCTTAATGCCCCTGACAGTGGGTTCCAGAACATGACTGTTCCCTTTACCAATGGTTTTGAGATGAGCGTCTATCTTCCTTAAGAGTAGATCCTGTAGTAGAGCTTGCTCTTGTCACGCGTCACGTATACCTTCTTTTTTGTTTAGTATTTAGTTCAGAGGTTTCCAGGCCTTCTTTTACAATGCACGCATATTTGGACCTAACAATTGGCTTCTTGCTTTGTGAATCTCATGCCTATGGTCCATTCATCTTGAATTATTCAGCACACGACTCCGAGTCTTCTCTACTGTTACGTGGTCGGCCATGTGTTGCTTCTACTGCCACAATAAGATTGTGTACGTGTCCGCTGAAACATTCCTATTCATCCTCTTTCAGTCTACCATTGTTGGGGGAAATACTAACATCTAACAAATCAATGATCACAGCTCTAGGGTACAACACATCAAGGAACAGCTGAGGCTGGGGCTGGGAATGGTTTATCGCGAATGAAGGGAAAGAATGGCAACAGGGGTCAGAGCAAACTAAATAGTGGTCCAGATTAGAATCAATACTAGATTGGGACCAAGGAGTGTTTGATAGTTTTCTTGCGGATGTTCGCTTGTTGATTTTCCTTGGATTGGCAGGTCGTTATTCAGATCTCGGTTGCAGTCACGTCAAAATCCTTTCGTGGCGATGATAGCGAATGCTTTCCACCTAACTCAAAGAAGTGAAAGATCTTGTGCGTAGGCTTTCATCTTATTTCATTTTGCCGAAATCAGAGCGGTTCAGCTGCTACGATGTTGAGCCTCAATGACAAAGTTCATCTTGAGAAGTGATTTTGATTACTTCATTCCAGTCGAAGATTCTATTTACGATTAAGCAACACGTAGAACATGGCATTAATTTAGTATCAGTAGGGTTCTGAGGAATGAGAATTTATCAAGTGAGAATTAATCGTAAGTTAATCGTATACACCGTGTCAAATTTCACTTTGCCAATGTGATGATGTCAGGTAGTAATTGCGAACTAACGACTCGCTATGACATACTCGTGAAAAAAGAGGAAAGAAACATGATAATTTCTTTTTAACACCTACATCAATCGCAAATTTTAATCCAGATTAAACTGTAAGTAATGCATCATTCGCTGTTGGACCATAACTGACTGACTTTACTAGCCACCCCACCACCATGTGCAATTATAACCTATTCGCTATTCTCCAAAACGTCCTCCTATTCATTCTCACCCACTTAGCCTGGCACATTCTCTATTTATCGATTTCCTTTACAGCCGCCACAATTTATTGCTACTTGCGCGAGAAAAAGTGGTATCGCAGGCTAGAAAACCAACGGTTGTTCTATAACGCTAGACTGGAAGGCCTTCAGAAAGTCCGAGATGTTATTCAAAGCCAGGAAAGAATTTACGGTCGTGGAGAAGAAGCTAAAATTTGGTTTCTTGATAGCATCGAAGACCTACCCACAAAGTCACGAGGCGCAGGCGGTAACATCGGTTTAAAAGAACTACGAAAATTAGGACGTGAGAATTCTAGTCTACAGGGCGTTGAGTTCTTCGAGTTTGTATAGTTGGCGATCGAGGGGCGTGTAGAATTAAGATGGAAATTTTTGTTTGATTGCGCAGAGGCATCGATCGGTGTCGGCGTTATTGTGTTCTGATGGAAATGGAAGAAAGCGCTGCTGGGAAGGAGGCACTGAGAGAATTCCGCAGAAACCCAAAAATCAAATTTGTCAACAGCCTTGTCACGGTGAATGTAATTGTCACACAGTAATCAAAAATTGAAATTCAAAATGCCTTCACCACCAATTGGTTCCTCCTCCTCCGCCGAGGCCACATATGGCCATGCACTGAATACTACCGCCGCCGTCCCCAGCTCGACCGCTCCAATGCCTCTGCCTGCTTGCCGGAAGAGGCAGTTCTTCGTAAGAGCTCTCCTAGACTCTCCACTAATTTCATATGTTGCTCTATACTCTTCTTTGTCTTTCGTCCAGTATACGACGTCGTGAGAATAAATAGATACAGAACGAGCAAGCGAGCAAGAGGAAGGTCAGGCACCTAGCGAGCATGGTCCCATGCCTATTTCGCGTGCGGCTGTAATGTAAGTGTTACACATAAACGTTTGTGGGTTCTTGAAACTAACTTTTATCCTAGGGGCATCGGGGAAAACTAGACGACGTTTGTTCAGTACGGAGAGCGGGCTTGGGAGTTCCTTTGTTGGCTTGTTTGGGTCTCAAAAGAGGCCTTTGGTTCGTAAGTAATGCTTTAATTTGTGATTAGGGAGAGGTTACCTAGGAGACTAATTATGCTATTATAGAGATGTCAGCCCAAACGAAAAGTTCTTGACCATTTTGACCATTGTGCAAACTGTGTGCACCATCATTCACGTTTTGAAGTTTTGAAGGATGGGGGAAGAGTGGATTGTGAATCACGGTATCACATTTAAGCAGTAGAAAAGAAGGGTTATTTTAAATCATGAATTTCTTATTCTTGCAGCTAATGCTGATAGCATAACTGCCTCTATCCCTCTTCTCATTTCCTCTTGATTTCTCTCCTTCCCGTAATTTCGTCTCAAGCAATCAACACCTGGCATCTGCATCACCCTAAACAACCCATCGGCCTCTTCTCCGGAATTCCCTCCCAAACCAAACAAACCTGCATTCATGTTCCAAACTTCCATACACCGCTTCTGATCTCCTCATATTCGATGCCCCAAGTTCTGGATACCTTACCTCATGACAACGACACTCAGACCTTGTGCAGAACCGTGCCAGCACGTATTCAAGAACGGATGTGTCACTGCGCGTAGATGTCATATGTACGCACAAGCACAATCTTCAGCACTTGTGCACGATGAACGTTGAAGAAAGTGGAGAAAGGAACTTGTTCCTCCGGCTATCATTTCTAGAGACTCGTGCAGATGGAGGCTGACGATTACCAAAGATGAAAGTCGTTCGTGATGGAAGTGCGTTGACAGCGGGAGTAAGCAAGCGCACCTCGGTTCGGTAGCGAGGTTCATTGACGGCCAGGGGGAGCTACCCCTCTTCCACGTGGAAGAGTCGCTTATTTCTTCACCGTTCTGGTAAGAGCGGTCACTTGACCTGCACCGTGATGAGATAATTGATAAGAGCTTCATAATAGAGGTAATAAACGATAAGGAGATTGTTTTGAAAGAGAGGCAGGGTAAACCATGACTGTTGAAACTGATACCCGGAGGTCGGGGATGCCCTGATTCTCGATCTCACAACAGAATCAACATGCCGTCCTGTACCCCGCCGGCTAATACTCAATCCCACCCCCCCCTCAATCCCGGATCCTGCCTAAAGTTAATCGTGTCATACATGACAGCAAGGCTTAGAACAAGCTAAGATAATCACTAGATCGAAATCGCAAACAAGCGCAAGAAAGAAACAAGCAATATGTCAAGCATGGAAACTCTAAATGAACTTAAAATCTATCCATTTTAAGATTTCGACAAGAACTCAAGGCTCAACCACCGGCCGATTCATGATCCGTTCCTTTCTCCAAGCTTTGTGAAACGCTGCGCGAACAGTAAGGCTCCTGAAAAGTGGCGAGAGACGAGTGCTGATTGGCGATGATTGGAAACGAACATAAAACGAAACGGTATATAAATACCAACTTATACCCCCTATATACTTTCATCATCGGGGCAACAAAGCCAAAAGCAGGGGTTTACTCGATTCAATGCCGCTTTAATATTTTGTATACCAGCCCTCTGCATCTATCACTGCTTGGCACCTCTCTCTCATGCTATGTACAAGCTCTCTAATTCTCTCATGAGTGATTGAATCCCAAGCTTCTTGCACTGCCTGCCTTAATCTCTTATAAGAACTGTGGACTTGAGGGTAGTGCTCTTGGATGTAATCCTTCATGTCATCCCAAAGGGTCTCAATTGGACTAAGATCAGGGGAGCAGGGAGGCCACTCAATGAACCGTATTTCTGCAGCTTCAAGCACAGACTTTGTAAAGGCAGAAGCATGCCCTTTGGCATTGTCTTGCTGGAATTGCAGCTCTGGATATTGCTGTAAAATCTCATCCACAATAGGGATGACAATGCCAGAGTATGACCCCTCATTAATAGTCTCCCAGTCCTTCTCCCAAAAAAGCCCCCTATGCCGTCCATATTTTCCACTTATTGACCCCCAGAACATCCATCCAATTTTCCTTTGGTGACGCGGTTGCACACAGTCTGGATGCTCCATCTCATCATCTCTGCAAGTGATCCAAGTGCGGGTATGCTTCCCAGGTTGTGCCCAAGTCTCATCACTCCATAAGATCTCATCCCACTGCTCGTCCGTCCAATTGATATGCTCTTGTGCCCAAGCAAGTCTCTTCTTTCTGTTCTCTTCAGTCAAAGGGCACTTCCTCTTAGAAACTCGCCGTCTGTATCCTTCCTTCTTAAATGCTGTCCGTATAGCATATTCCCCGCACTCCCAACCAAGAATCCCAGGGATAGCTATCCAAGGAGTCTCACGGTTCTCACGAGAAGCTGACACCCATTCAATTAGCTTCTTCCTTTGAGGAGTATGGAGTACAACTCTCCTTCCTGTTTTGCGCTTTTGAGGGGTCAAGCGGTGGGTAATTGCATGGCAGACTTGATCATAAGTGTGCCCAGTCTGCAGGCAAATCTGGTCGCGAGTGAAGTTGGCATCAAAAAATAAGGTCTGAATGCGTAGTCTCTCATCGCGAGAGAGCTCTGGATAGCGCTGCTTAGGCACTGGTACTCTGAATACTGATTCCATACTGAGAGAATGTGGTGTTGCAGTAGAAAATATGAGGCAAAAGCAGCATTGGAGCACTTAAATTTCATTGGGTGTACCCCCTGCTAGCGTAGAATATGCTAGAAGGCTTGGCGGCTTTGTTACCCCAACGACGAAGTAGGAACAGACTCTGTCACAATCTCGAGCTATTTTCGCCACCAGTCACTTTTCAAATCTCTCAAACCCTAGAATCCTCGACCCTGCTGCCTGCCCACCCGGGTTCTGACGCGGGGGGAAGTGTGAAGTGATGGCGATGGGCGCAGTGCGCACGGCCCGCGCCGGAGAGACCCCTCTATTTGGGATTTCCATCCGATGGCGGGGGTATGAAATGGTGATACTGCACGTGGGAAGTCAGAAGCACAGTATGTGGCTGCAGGAGTTCATGCGTAAGGCGTTGAGGTGCAGCGTGCATAAATTTGAATCGATTGCTGTGTGTGAAATGTTGGCGGTGTGGCGAGATGGTGTTGGTGGCGTGGAGTTGAAGTGAAAGCGGGCATTGAGGATGTGATGAGCTCGGATGGTTCGGAAGGAATTAATGAAGTCGGGAAGATGAGGAAAGAAAGGTGCTGAAGGGTGCTGAAGGGTGCGGAAAGTGGATGGGGAGAAGGAGAGACAACGGACGAAAGCGCGACTTCATGATTCTCGCCGATTTTTTCTTGAGCTGAAAATCGTTCTATATGCCCGACGCATTGTCGATTTGTAGATCAACCAAGCACTCAGGTACAAGAATGAGCGCATTCAAGATCTTCAGTTTGGCTTGCCGCCTTCGAGCCTCTTCAAGCCAGACGATGATCTTGCGGAGAATTCTTGAAGCCCTTGAGTACTTGGTTGACTTCATGACCAGAAGGAATTTTCATATACCACTTTATGCCGCAATCCAGCGATATCGGTATCTAGTCATTTAATTTCGGGCAATTGAAAAGTAAGATTCTGAATTCGGACTCGAGTGGCTCATCGCAAAGCACGTCAGCATTTTCTGTCTCAAGATACGTTCGCTCTTCCCGAAGTAGTTCTTTGCGATTGACCGAAATCGCCGAGAAGGAGAATATTGTATCAAGTTTTCTTGCGAGAATGTGCCGTAAATCATGCCGACTCAGTATCATCTGATCTTTAATTCTCCGTAATTGAGGGGGCTCAAGTCGGAATATATTGTTTGGGAGAGGATTGCGAGACACCCTTCTCCGAGTGGCGAAATGATGACTCTTTTGAGTGATGGAGGTGAACCTATCTATTATCTTAGAGGTATGGATATTTTTGAAAGTGTAGAATTATTACAGCTTTTACTAGGGGTAAGTGTTGTAGCAGATCAGCAAGTAGAGGAAGACGCTTGGCTATGTGAAGAATGGCGATGATAAATGAATACCAACTTGAAACAATGTTTCAACAACCTAAAAAGCCAAGACATATTCTCACTCGATTGCTCTCTTTGATTTCGAAAACACTCTATCAGAAAGGCCAAGAACGCTTGGCCTGACTTCGATGATAACTCAAGGCTGAAGCCAATATCTTCTTGGCTTCACAGAGGGTGTTCTCTAAATGGACACAAGCTGCAGCTTTGTTTGAAGCTTTAACCTGCCCTCTTGTTCGACTCGGAGAATTGCTCATTATTTATTCTTGCCTCCTCATGGACAAGAAGACATTTTGGATTGCCAAGGGTCACTTCTTTGCTATCTGGTGCCTCACTTTCCATGGTCACTCCTCGGTGGCCACGTTGCTAATTTCAGCATGCAAGCCTTGTTTTGGCTACTGTCTTGAATTTCTCACAGTCTTCCTTGCATTATGATAGCGCTCAACTTGAACATAGAGTCCTCTATCAATAACTCAGTACAGGGCTTCTCTCTTCCGCCAAACGAAACGAAACGCCGCCAGTTTCGTCACCACAACAATATACTCTATTTTCGCAGTGTCGAAGGACAAATACAACACACCTAGAATCTACTAGTTTTCTCCCAACAACCGGAAATACATCTGACACGTGCAAGATTATCAATTCAAGCTAGCCGAAAAACTTCCGAGAGAGGTTGCCTTTAAGCTATAAAGAGCTGAAACCATATTTGATAGATGCTGTATGCCCTGACATAGACTGGGCGCAATGGATTTGTACGGCATATATTTCAAAACAAACCAAGCCAAAGTGGCTTGTTTTGGTGTTGCGATAGTTCGGCTTGGGTCTAGTTGGATCTGGACGCTATACCTAAATAGAACGGTAGTTATGAAAATATGTCAACATGGCCTGGCAGATGGCTGCTATCCAACATTGACTTTGCGATGCAGATAATGTGCGAGGGTGTAGAAGGGGTAAGTAGAGGAGAAATCCTTTTTATAGTGTACGACTTGGCATGCAAAACAAGGCTAGCAAAGGGGGTAAGGAGAAACATTTCGTGGCAATAGCTATCATATTGCCACTGGCATTTGAGAGACTACGACAAGAGATAACTCGCCGCCTAGAGTCTTGGGGAAGAAGGAGGGCAACGAGGGCTGTTATTCTTTGTCACGATGTTAAAGAGATGTTCGGAAATAAGGCTGGAGTCTGAACTTGCTGAGGAGAAGACGCAGTTGAATTCGTGATGCAATGATTGTACCAACTAGCTCGATCCATGATCCATGTGTTATGCAAACTGCAAGCTGCAAGACAATCACTTCTTGAAGTTCAAAATGTTTATACATCTATTGGGCACTGCGAGCACTGCAAGCACTGCAATGGCTGCAAAATTCCAACTGCTTGAAGTCAGATTGAACCACTGAGATCGCAGATCTCACTGTAGACGCTGCAGACTGCAAGCTGAGCCTTTCTACATGTTGCTGACCGCCAGGTGCTGGGATATGTAAGAGGAGAAGTCAAGAGACTAAATAGCTCACCGAGACCCTGTTACCTGGCACCTGAAGCGCGTGCATCTCCACCAACATCGGTAAATCTTGCACTTCCAATGAAGGCGTGTTGGTAGCCGATTGAACTTTTATGCCATAATTCCAATTGATGGAAAGTTGGGAAGTGGAAGAAGAGATTTGTAAGTGGCAGACTCGGACTCGGGCCGAGTCTGTTATGGCGTTCCGAGAAGTCGGGAACGAATGAACGTGGATGGAAGATGAGGACGCAATAAAGATGAGGACGCAATGAGTAATGGATAAGGTACGGGAAACTCTTGAGGGGGTTGTCGGTGGACGAGTAGCAGACGAGATGTAGAAGACCAGATGCTAACAGACTTTGCTGTTCGTGTCTGATGACGGTTTTACAAGGCAGAAGTGTATAAGTAACCTGAGCCGTTAGGAATATGAAAGTGTAATAGGACCCTTGGGAAAGTTCCCGACTTTTCTTCCTTGTGATGAATTGAAGAAAGCCTCGTGCTTTCTGCATGGAAGTTACGACCAGTTAGCGTGGAGAAGAGCATTCAAAGTGTGATAAACATTGAAAGATTCCAACACAGTCATAGTCATGCTGGTATTAAAACATTTTGCGACTCACACCCAACACTTCGGCACCAATAAGCCGCAATGACGCTTTTCATTCCATCACGTTTAGCTATAAAGCCTTCCGCATGTGACTTGCTTGTCGACTCCGAAGGATTTCCCAATATTTGTTGTTAAACGCGTCAAAACCAACGAACGCGTTCTCTTGAAATGAGCTGAGCTTCGCGCGAAGCGCTTGCACCCCCCACAACGCCCCGTCAGCGCGGGGCTGAAAGATAACAATTGATAACCCCAAACCCGACTATCACAATCACAATCCCCCACAAAGTGCAACTCAATTTAACGTCAAGGCCCCGTAAAGGACCGATACGAGCCTTGATCTCCTCCAGCTCATGGCTGCTTACCCATTGAAACCTCAGGGGTTTTGACGATATTAAGTTGCGGGGGACCAAGAATAAGAAACTTGGCGCACGCGCCCCAAAAAAGGTGCTGAGTTCAGCACTGTTCAGGTTCAGCATGGGAATTGGCTTTTGCGGTGGACATTTGGTAGGCATAAAGCTGATGCTTGCAAAGGAGCACCCGGTGAGGAAGAAAAACAAAAGTGGGGTGACATTTCACTGGCACTACAGTGGTTTGCGTGCCCAAGAAAAATCAAGCATACGGCACTTGAAAAAATGGTGGTGGCGATATCGCACCTTGGTCTTCATGCAGAAAAGTACCGAAATATGCATGCAGAAAACCACAAATGACCGATCAGATCAGCGGCTGATGGAACGATGCAGACTATGCATAAAAGACATTCACAAAATTCTCCTCTCCAAGCCCAAAAGAAAACTCCTCGAGATTCAAGATGTGGAAAGCATGACATGAATGACAACCCCAATCCCAGGGGTACAGTCCGGAATGGGACCCGGCTCCCATTGTGCAACAGCCCAGACCATATCCTGCGCCGCACTTGCACGCCAGGGCCAAATACTCGGGTCTGCACAGAGCAGGTGATTTGACTTGTGTTACTTGAGAACATCATATAGGGAATGGTGATGATATCGGTGGTGTTTTGCGGTTGTGGGTGTGGTAGAAAATCCTGAGTAGAAAACGAATATGGAAGCGGCCTGCCGGTAGGCCCCGCCGGGGAAGAAGATAGCAGGCGAACCGGGTCTTCTCCCACATTGTCTTCGGTCGAGAGCCGTGATGATCAAACCGGCGACATCGTGTGGCAGCGATGATTCAATAACGGTGTGGGAGATATTTTGCACCTTGACTGGGGACGTTCAAGTTTGCGCATTGATATTGATGACCGAAGATGTCCTCAATGATTTTCGTGATAAGAGGAGATCAGGTCCAATTTTCGGAATTCCGGGCCTTGCGGCGGGGAGGCGTTTGTCACTTGAAGTATTTGTGCTACTATTGATATAAAGAGAGATACTGCATGATACTTTGCCCGCTTGGGCTTGTGGTTGGATGGAAATGGGGTGCGCACAGACTTGAGTGCCATTTCTGAAGTTTGGTGCAGGGAGCAACACGTTTTGACCTGTTTGCCGAAACTGTGACAAAATTCTCGAGTGCTTCCAGAGTGTCAGAGGAACCAATTGAAACATGCAAGAAATGATGCAGAGGTAGGGAACACCGTTCTTTGACTGAGGTCACTTGCGTATCCGTGGGTTGGTGGTATTGATATTGATCACGGAGTATAACTTAGGGGTCATCGATTGAACGGAAGTTTCAATGGAATTGTTTCGAGAACAGGGGGGGGGGGGGGGGGGGGGTTTGCTAAATTTGGGCAGGAAGGAATGCGATCGATATTTCTCGTGATATTGATAAAAGGAAAAGGCACATATGAATGAGCGGGAACAGGAGAGGAATTCCAAGCGATGTGCAATAAATGATGGAATCGGGCGTGCGAAAAAGGAAACCGTCCAATGAGAAGTTCATGCAAGGGTACGCGGATGGCTTGAAAGACGGGATCCTTCAAAGCTTAAGCTAGAAACTACTCGGAGGGTCTTTGGGGCTTTTGGCTTGTCTGATCTGACAGCATGCAGGAGAAAGTTGAAGCTATTCAGAATATTGGGCATTGGAGACACTTCTGATCCAGAATGAGTGGCTTGACACATCGCGCTTGACGCTTACACAAGATGAAACATGCACGCTGAACTTCGTCTGCAAAGATTGTTGGCCTTCAAAGTTGAAACGAGAGTATTTCCGTCCGGAGTCCGTACGCAAATAGCGTGTCGTGGCTTTCGACCAAAATCTGGTGGACCTAGGCAGGCAAGGCACCCTGAATATGATAGCTGTTTCTGGGGCAGTGGTTGTGAATCTCTTATTCGAGGACAAAAAGAGACAAGCTCTTGTGAGGCTGAGAGAAAAGGGAGACCTGTGTGCTTTTTCAGTGGTTGTTGGTTTTCGTAGAAATTATCGTGACTTTCCTCCTGCTTGTTGCCGAGTACAAGATCTGAGGTCGACTCACGGGCGAGTTTTCGTCTTAGGGAAATTTTTCCTTGATTGAACATCTCGAGCGCCTTGAAGGTTCGAACAGACTGAAAATAGGCCAAAGACCATTGACGGCTAGCGCACGGCCTTTAATAGGCAGAGACGTGCATATCAGGACATCAACGAAGCCATTCACGGGATCAAGTGTCTGCCAAGAGGGTCCGGTCTGTTTTCGTTGTGTGTAAGATGAAAATTCTTATTTTTTTTTTGGCATAGGACACGCGGTTGGCTTCGAAGAAGAAGGTTCATGTGGAGATAAATTGGGATTGTGGGATTTGAGTCTTTCTGATAGAGTTTCCCAAGAAGGTTGTTGGTGAGACTTTTTGAGACGAGAAGGCGTCACTCCGGACGAGAAGAAGACAGTAGAACAGTCTTGTGGCATTGAAGAGCTGCTTACGAAATCGGACGTTCTTGCAGAATGTTCTATGCAGGTAGACTAGGCCGCTTCCGAGGTTGTTATCATTCGCCCTGCTGCAGGTTTAAGAGCAAACTAATGCAACTTGAAAGCCTCTTGTCCCTCGTTACCAGACATTTGGACGAGGCACAACTCCGCATCAAGTGTTTTCCGTTATGATAGCTTTTTCCTTGACCATAAATCCAGCTTTCTTTCCCACACAACCTCAACGTTCAGCTTCTCGGTATGATCCTTCGGTGGCGACTTACCGTATTATGAGGATAAGGGCTCCCGAGCCGCGTGGCGTTACCAAAGAGCATAAGGACGTAATTTGACGGGTGAGCCAGCGGGGCCCCGGAACCCTTGCAATCAGGATCTCCAATTGGGCTTTTAGGTTTTTACTAAAGAACGCTCCGCTGTGCCCAAAATCCCAAGCAAATATGCCGGATTTACTAGTGGAAGGCTCGAGCCCACGACTTCCCCGAAAATGGAGCTTTGCTGCGAGGAGGATTTTTATGGAGAATTTTGGATTGATAGGAGCAGCAAGGTTTCTGATTTGACGTGATAAATGCCGGCTCAGCAACGGTTCCGTGCCCCTCCTTGCGGCACGACGGATGCGGTCCGAAAGGTGCAAAGGGTCGAGCTTTTCCTCCTCCAGTCAACGTCAATCACATGCCTGCTGTGCGACTCAGTTCGTGTATTTTTATTGAACGGTGTGATGAGGTGCAGATGTACAGTTTGACAGGTGCAGTACTTTTCGTAGAATAACAAAGTTCCGAGTTCTAAATGCAAGCGATAACTGAATCGTCCATACAGACTGGACTCATGTCTCATTCTCGTGGAGGTGCATTGAGTGCTTCTTGATCGTATGGGGGTCACAGGTCATGGCCAAATGCGGTAATAGCGACACTGGAGCTATTGAGCTTGGAGCAGTGTGTAGACCTGGCAATTGATCGCGAGACAACTCTTCAATTGAGATGAGAAGAATTGGTACAGTAGAAATGTCTTCTACTGACATTTCCCTTACAAACTTCAATTGACAATTCGTAATTGCTGAGTCAAAAAGATCATCGTGAGCTATTGAAGAGTTGTGAGCAAATTGAGCATCTGATCTCCCGACGTTGGCGCTGTGAACTCGATTGCCGAGGAGAGAGTCCAAGCGAAGCAAGCACCAGAGACGTTCGCGCTTGGAGGCAATTCTTCATTGCAGATCATGATTGCCCAAGGGAATAGCTTCATCGGTCGCCAGTTCAATTGCTCAATACGATGTGGCTTCGAGGGAATATTAAATGTCCCGGAAGGGGTGGAGAGAAATGCACGGATTTGGACATTTCAGGCTCGTACTTACCCGCTGTCAGTATTATTGCTAAGCATAATATTGCATATGCTGTAGGACCGTGCGGATGCGAGCTGCACGTGTTGAAACCTGAAAAGAACTCGATTTGTGTTCTGCGTAGCTCGTGCAGATGTGTCTGCCTCTGCTGACTTTATCAGCCGTGACAAAGAGCTCTGCTCTCTTTGCGATGCAATGAGATCCTCGCCGGTGAAAGAATCGGCCGTCGGGTCGCCGCAGACTCGGAAATCTTTATCGCAGTGCATCGAAATCCGTGCAGCTTCTTGAGCCCGCTGTCTTGATCCGAACCATGTCGCTGGGTACGGGGTATCACGACTCCTGAATCCTGAATGTCTTTGGGCCTTTCCAGACAGGCAGAACTCATGGGAAGTGAACCTGCCAATGAGGTCGGGATGCGCCACAATGCCACAAACTGGATAACTTCCGGGACCGTGCCGTGCGCAGGTCCAACGGGACATGCAGTGAACTCGCATGCCCCCATGTCGACCTCAGGGGTCGCCATCGAGAAACCCCACGCCGGGAGCTCATGGCCCCTTGTCCAAGCTTTGAAGCCACCGCACAGGGTCTGAGAGCGGTGCGTCGATGACTGACTGACCACGTTGAAAAGAAGAAACCGTCTGCGTATCTTAACGTACTTCTAGACCGAGACAAGATCCCTTGATGTTGCATTGCGAAGAAGCAACGAGTTCTGCTGGACTTCAAAAATCATGTCGCGGAATTCAGATACTTCGTACAGTACTTGCGGGTGAAGAAAGGGGAAGGAAGAAGGCCCCGGTCGAAGGTCGCATCAGCAGATTTAATCTCCAAGAGGGGACGATCGGCGCTCTCGTTGGCCGAGGAGACGCTTGTTCAACGTGTGGATGACTTCCTTGGAGTTTCTTCCGACCAGCAATTGAAGAACACGCAGCATGTCATGAATTTTGCCGTAGATGGTGCAGAGCAATCGATATCGAGCATCGATGAGATTTGATGGCAACGGGAAATGCAACGCTGTTGAGGAGTCGGATGTAATCAGGATATGCTGCCACACGTTCAGGAGCAGTAACAACAAAGCATCGCGTCAGGTCCCTGGAAAAGTTGTCGCGACTGGAAGATCTGAAGCTCATTCTGCCGTGTTCAACGACCACTCTGGGTCCTTGGGCGTTGGAAACGCAATTCGAGCACCCACAGTATAGACTTTCAAAGGTCTTTTAGGATGGTCTATCGGCGGATCGCGGGAGGAGCGCCCCCAACGACAACGGCGTAGGAGATTTTACTGATAAACGCTTGTTTTCAAGGTTCCGCGTGCCTCTAGAAGATAATCCAGTGTCAGACCATTGGTAGCCATCGTTTTCGGGATAGTGATGGCAGCGGCCTTTTGTGTGATATGGACCCAAGTCACGACTGCCGCTGTACTAGTCAATTGCGAGTACGAGAGGCTAGATGTGAAGTAGTAGAAGAAGAAGTGGAAGAAGCTGTTACAAATTTCATTCTCGAGAAAAGAGCCACTAGAGCAAACATTTCATGATGATGCAATTCCCTTTCGAGGTCTCCCATCGTCCCGGCGAATCTCTGAGTGAAGATCTCTCGGAGCAGTACCGCTGCCCCTAGACTGGACGGGCCGCCGAGCAGTTGAAGCCGCCTTGTCCTGAACGTTGCTGTGATTGGCAGTGTTCGACGTCTCTCTGCACATCATCGCCGAATCTGAGCCAGTTGAAGCTCTAGTGAGTACTTCGTAAGTGCAAGTTGGGGGAAGGGTGCGGGTGGAGGGCAGCAACAGGAAGATGGGTATTGAAGATTGCGATCACGCTGGGGGCAATGTAGATAAGCAACCCCTTACTCTTGGTGTGGACCTCAAGGTGACGCTGGAATTCCCCACCCGCGCGCCACCAACTCGCGAGGGAGCTCTCCGTGGACGTTCCTCAGCCATCTCAAATGCCCCTGTCGACCGCAAGACAGCCCAGCGACGCCAAACACCACGCCACGACAGAACCTGCCCCCATTGATTTGAGAAGACCAAAACCTCCGAGCATCTTTCTGTATCAAAAGCCTCTGGGTCCCTCAGCACGTTGCAGCCACGGTGCTTTTGGTCTCGCCCTCACTTCGACATTCCAACTGTGCTTCTTTTGCTCGCATCTCGCTCGTTGCCCATCTGTTTCGTCACTTCCACGCCTTCATTATTCGGCAGTGCCCTTGCATTATTGCACAACAACACACTCTTCTTCGACCCTCGTCACATCCTGGATCCCAGGAGTTGAAGGTCCAAGCAATTTCTCGCGGCCTGTGTCCACCGTTGCCCTACCCAGCTCCCCAGCCGACTACGGTACTCGTCCCAAGACCGCTGAAAGCACGCGAGGAAAGGAACATCGAGTCCACTCCCAAAATCCTTGCCGTCGAGCGACAAACATACAAACGACTCTCGCCCCGAAGTCTTCGATATCACCAACGTCTCCCTTACTACGCACCGCGCACCACCGCCGTCAATTGATCCCGCGGCATCGCCCTGCACGCAAACCTCCGCGTCCTATACAACGGAGTGGGGTGTTTTTGTCTGACTGCTTGAGCGCCGCAGAAAAAACACAGCTCCGGCCTCTGCGAGTTTCACGCATTGGCATTGCTCGGTGCTGGTGCATCACCACGAAAACCACACTCACATCCGAGACCGAACGCATTGGCTCTTTTTCACCAGCTCAGCTGCCTGACACGTCGTCTGCCTGGCCATCCATTGGCTCGACTGTCACTTTCTTGACTCGATACCAAAGCATAATATAGACTTCCTGCGGTACCTGGCAGCTTCCGAGGGGCCTTGCAAAAGTTAGACCACGCTTCCTTGTTTGGAGACAAGTACGCTTCGTGGGGAGAGAACAGAAATACTCGGACACAGCAACGCAGTATCAGCATCAGAACGATCGGCATTAGGAGCAGACGCCGGCATAATCCAAGAGGGGTGCATGACAGGAACTTGAGAGTCTTCCCGAAACCTGAGAGGCCAGCCGATTTGGTATGTAGCTGTCCGCGAGAATCGTGACATTCCTTGAGCCCCTCACTGCATTCCTCCTTCCCGTTTACACAACATCGAAACTTTCCTACAAACTTTGTTGCTAATCTTGTCTTCTCGTCAGATCCTTATCTCGATTGTCGAAACTCAATCACACCTCAGGAAGGAACGAACAACAGGTGCAAAGGAAGAAGCATTTTGAAAATTGTTTACGGCTTGGTCCGAGTTGACACTACACACATTCCAATCAACAGGATCACCCGACTTCGTGCCAGCCGATACACCCACGCTCCACACAACTCCAAGGCATTGTATATCCCTCTGGACTCTCTACAGGATACCCATCGACAAGAGTTGCCACAGCCAAGTCACGTCGAATCAGTCATCAACATCTCATGGTAGGCTTTAAGGGTGGCCCATCATGGTGACGGCCAGCGAGCAACTTGCGCGTTCAAGCGTTCACGTAGCTCCTCTCACCATCAACAAGGAGAGATCCAGGACAGGAAGTGAGGATTCTAGACATAAAAGAAATATGTCATCGCGCAGCAGCAATACTACTGGAGCCTCAACAAGCAGTCAGTCACAGATAACTCCACCAGCAACACCAAATGGCTCCCAGGAGGATCTCAACAGCCAAATGGAACCTGCACAACCCGTCTTCCACAACTTCCTACGAGCGTTCTACCCGTTTCATCCCACCTACGCGATATCAGACTCGACAGTTACCCTACCTCTAAACGAAGGAGATGTTATCCTCGTCCACTCGATACATACGAACGGTTGGGCCGATGGCACACTCCTGGTATCTGGCGCCCGAGGGTGGCTGCCAACAAATTATTGCGAAGCCTACGATCCCGAATCGATGCGAAACCTTCTGAAAGCACTGTTGAACTTCTGGGATTTGTTAAGAAGTGGGTTGACGAGCGATAGCGAAGTATTTGGAAATCAAGAATTTATGCGAGGAATTATCGCTGGAGTTCGGTACCTATTGGTGAGCTTGCTTGCACTATCATATCGCGCTGGATGCTAATGATATTCTAGGAAAAATCGAATTGTTTAACACGAGAGTCGCTGATTGTCCAGAGCAATGAGCAATTGCGACGAAATAGAAAAGCGCTCCTATCAGACCTCTCTTCATTGGTAAAAACAGCGAAGCGCCTGCAGGAATATACCGCCGGACCAAGTCAGACACAGACTGATGCTGACGATGTTAACAATACGATAGATGAGATGATACTGAAGGCGTTCAAGATTGTTATTCGAGGAGTCAGATTCCTAGACGTGCTAGAGGACGACATGCGATCTCGATTACCAGTACACCGAGTGATGGCAACGGTGGCAGAAGAAGTATATAATCCTCCAACGCCGCCCGCGGAATCGACGTCATTTGATGGTTCACAGCATGGCGACCCTGCATACGATGCAGCATCCCGTAGGAGCTCGACGCGCAGCTCGGCAAGCGGGCTGTCTGGTTCGCAACGATCCGAAGAACAAACGAAGCGACAGTCATACAAACGGATGTCCAACGTTTACTCGTCCAACGCATCAGCTTCGCGCCCGCTCTCAATGACGAGGCCGGCGTCAGTACAGATGAAGAGACAATCTGTCTCCCACCGCCTTTCACTTACCGCTTCAATTCCAGCAGCCCAACGACAAAATCTTGTTTCTGAAAAGTTGAATGCCAGCCATGATACATTTCTCTCCTTCTTAGGCTCCTTCATCGGACGGCTCCACCTTCAATCACAATCTGCTGCGGAACTTCTCGTCTCTGTTCGACAATCTGTCACAGCAGGTCGGGCGCTTCTTGTGGTGGTAGAAGCGATATGTGCACACGATAACCAGAGCGCCGAGGCTTTGGAAGCGTCACGAAATGCCATGTACGACCGGATCAACAAGTTGGTCGTCGAAGCAAAAGATATTATCAAATCTTCCGGTATCGAGGACGACGATGTGGTAATGCCTCAACAAAATGGGGGCCTCCTTATGGCTGCGACGGGATGTGTGAAAGCTGCAGGAGAGTGCGTCGCTAAGACAAAGTTTGTTATTGAGCGAATTGGCGATTTTGAGTTCGAGGCTCAAAGTGAGAGTCTTGGTATTGACGTAGCGTCAATTGGCGCAGTGCCAGAGGAACACGAGGAACAGGTTGAAGAGATTAGCACATCAGCAGCGGCTGAGGTCGAGCCTACCCCGCCAGAGCCCGCAAGTCGACCACCGCCACCACCCCTAATCATTCCAAGTTATGAAAAGCCGCTCCCGGATGTTCCATTGGCATCACCATCTCCTAATGTTGAAGAGCCCAGCACGAGGTTGTCGCCTGTACCTGTCAACACCATGGGCGACAATGAGTTGGCTGAGAGTGCGAACATGGATTCTTCGAATCGATCATCTCGAAAATCCCTTCTGCCACCATTGCCAAAGATGCACAGCCCATTATTGACCAATGATGATTACAGTCCCTCCGAAATTTCGTCAGCGAACGATAGTGAATTTCAGCCTTCTTTCAGGTCAGGTAGCATCGCAATTTCGAGTTCTGGTACCAGTAGCACATACCTCAGTGGAACTCGCGACTCAGAATCAAGTATGCTCTCACAAGCTTCTACTCGTGCTACCACCCCAGACATTTCAGTCTATGTTCCCCGCAGCCAACCTTCAATCTCAGATCTCAGCATAACTGGTAGCCAGTCAACTCTTGCAGATGACATTGATGACGGAGAGTCGAAAATGCTTGAAAAAACATTCGCCCACGAGTTACTTCACAACAAGGAGGGCCAAATTACTGGTGGTTCTCTTCCAGCTCTCGTCGAAAGACTTACTACCCACGATTCCACTCCAGACGCAATGTTCGTCTCAACCTTCTACCTAACCTTTCGATTGTTTGTCACACCAGTCGATCTTGCCAAGGCTTTAGTAGATCGATTTGACTATGTCGCAGAGAGTCCTCATATTGCAGCTCCAGTACGATTACGAGTATACAATGTCTTCAAAGGTTGGTTGGAATCACATTGGCGCGATCTCTCGGATCACGATGCTTTGGCCGAGATCGAACCCTTTGCAACCGAGAAGCTCTCCAAGCACCTTCCAGCAGCTGGGCGCAGATTACTGGAATTAACACAAAAAGTCACTTCTACTGACGGTCCTCTTGTACCTCGCCTAGTCTCGTCAATGGGGAAAACATCGACTTCGATCGCGCAGTACATTCCTGCTGATACGCCTCTCCCACCATCGAACATGAGCAAGAGCGCGATAAGCGTGCTGAAGAACTGGAAAATGGGTGGCAGCAATCCTACGATTCTTGACTTCGACCCTCTCGAGCTAGCACGCCAATTGACGATTAAGGAGATGAACATCTTCTGCTCGATCATGCCAGAGGAGCTCCTTGGATCAGAATGGACTAAGCGATCTGGATCCAATGCGGTCAACGTCAGGGCGATGTCTACACTATCAACCGACCTTTCAAATCTGGTTGCCGACACCATCCTCCAGTATGAAGATGCGAAGAAGCGTGCAGTCATCATCAAGCATTGGGTCAAGATTGCTCACAAATGTCTTGAACTCAACAACTACGACTCATTGATGGCGATCATCTGTTCGCTAAACTCTTCGACTATTGTCCGCCTAAAGAGAACTTGGGATATGGTTTCCCAAAAGCGAAAGGATATGCTGAAAGGTCTACAAGCTGTTGTTGAGCCCGATAAGAATTACGCAACTCTCCGACGCAGACTTCACGACCATGTCCCACCTTGCTTGCCATTCGTTGGCACATACCTTACCGATCTAACTTTCGTCGATGCTGGCAACCCAGCAACCAAGCAACTGCCTGGTGTCGGCGATGGAGAAGGCATGTCAGTCATAAACTTCGACAAACACACTCGAACAGCAAAGATAATTGGCGAATTACAACGATTCCAGATTCCATACCGATTTACGGAAGTACCGGAAATGCAGGAATGGCTGCAAGCACAGATCGTGCGCGTGAAGTCTTCTTCAGAACACGAAAACGTGCAGCAATATTATCGCAAGAGTCTGCTTCTTGAGCCTCGGGAGAACATGCACCCAAGACAAAGTCCGATCGAAGGACCCAATGGTTACTCATCCTCGCAGAAGGAGAAATTCGACATCTTTGCGTGGACACACTCGCGGGACAGAGGCCACACTGTCCAAGCAACTACTATTTAATATCCGCCTGACCGGATAAAACCTTTATGAAAGCACTCGAAATACTTTTACTACCCTCTTCACGACGATCGACCGATTGATTTGATACCCACTTTGAATAGCGTTTTAGCGAATGATATTGGCATCCTTTTCGGGCCCGGCGAACACAGGCGTTACACCGGACGGCTCACTTGATCACACCTGATCCTGGCCTTTCCTTGATATTTTTTCTTCGTCGATTACTCCTATTGATTGAATACTATTTGGCACTCGCGGTGCTGGCTTTCTATCGCAATGCATGCTTTGGCTCTACTGGAAAAAGAGCTTAAATGGAAGGGAACAAAGTGGATGCGAATCTTGAGAAATTTGGGATTTTGCAATGCTTGTGGCTCTTATTGATAATTGTATACACCATTTTTTTTCTTCCTGTTATTGTTGTTTGTTTGTTGGCCTGGCCTTGGTGCTAGCTAATGCTTTGCTTCTGCTTCCTGCTTGAGCATGGGCTTGCGGGCTGGACGGACGGACTGGACCGGAATGGAAAAAAGCATGTTGTTGTGTGGTGCGAATTGTGGTGGTGAACGAAACAATGGCTTGGCTCGCGCCTGAAAAACTTGATGGTTTTATTGCTTTTGTTTTGTTGGACTGGAATTCCCATACCGCACACTGTATAGATGTATCAATTGAGCAAGCGGAATTGTGAGCGCTATGTGTTTTTTATAGCGCATATGGGGGAGACTTAGCTAGCGGCAACGCGATGGTATGATGATGGCGGGGGAGGCATTTATGCTATGAGCATTAGCTGCGAGAATAAAAAATTCATGATTCACACAAACTCTTTTCTGGCTTTGCAACGTGTGAAATGTGAACTGTCTATCCACCAAGTTGATCTAATCTTGGTAGTTGCAACCTTTTCAAAAATCCTTTTTCCTTTCCCCTTCTTCTGGGGTATATCATGCCCTCCCATTCAAATTTGGGACAAACAACGCATCAACTCATTTTACCTCAAGGAATGTACCGAGATTAGGACAAAATGAAGCTCTTTCATTGTGCGTCCATTCGTTTTGATAGGTTCTGTCGGTGGCTATCTCGGTGTAAAGCACTCAAGCCGATGGAGGTGAGGAGTTCCAAAGGTATGCAAGGTGGGTGAGATGAGCCATTTATACAAAAGCGGTAATAGCTGTGCCACTATCACGAGGCTATTCGACATGTAGAGGGGATGAGGCGACAAGGAGTGTTGTTGTGGAAGAGTGGTAAATTTCTTGGGATTTCAGGAAAGATTTAGGTGTGGGTGATATACCTGGAAACAGAGTAATGTGTAGCTCAATGAGAGTGTTTGACAGTGAGAAGGTTGCTGTTAGGGTGCGCCGGTTTTTGCGGAGGTTGCACGACTGTCAGGACTTCCACGTCACTTGGGAAATCTTGCAAAGGCGGACACGAACTTGGAACTGCTGTTAGGCTTGTTGCTTAAAACGGTGGAAGCCTTGTGGGACTTCCACTCTGAGAGGGTTAGCATTGCAGAATTGAGAATCCGCTCGCCATCATATGATTGCGATGTACTTGCCTCGTGCTTGCCGATTTCAGTGGGTCTATCCTTCAGCTCTTAAATGTCTCCAGATTTGAGAATCCCTCAAGAAGAGAAAACGCTCCTAAATTCCCAACTACACAAACTCGAAGAACTTAGCACCCCTCGAACTATCATCCTCATTTCTCACCCTCCTCAATCTCCTCAAACCTTCATCGCCGCTCACCGCTCACCCCTCGGCCCCAGGCATCCAGCTCTTCAATACTTCTTAAAAACCAATCTCTCGCTTCTTCCCCCCTCTCATAAATTCTTTCCTGGCTTTTAATAACATACTTAACCTACCACACTATTAAGTTTTCTTATCTCACATACTTGCCCATAAACGTCTAACTTGGATCGCAAGTGGGACTTGCGGCACCACTGATAGAGATTTAGTTATCACAATTATGGAGGCCATATTTTATGCCAATCTCGTGAATACTATCATGGAAGTCTTTTGAAACAATTTACAGTTTCTGTCTCTTAATTTGTTACTTATCACGCTTCCTATTTTATTCTAGAATAACTTAGAAGTATCTGGTTTTCTATCTTTTCTTACTATTAATATTTTTTACAGAAAACACTATTACACTCTATTCTTATCTTAGTTTAGGGTTCGTATCTAAAGACATGAATATCCTTAACTAAATTAAGCTGCTCTATCTAGACTACGTGGTGGGTAGGAAAATGGACCGCGCTATATAATCTTAGGATAAAGTTAATAAATAAATCGAACAAGTTTTGAATATTATTCAAGCAGAACTCCACAGCTACAGAAGAATGGCACCGAGGTCACAGGCCATGCTATTACAACATGATTATAAAGGTTACCCAATCATCAATTTGTAGTGCTGCTAATACAAATTTGACAAGCAGCGTGGCACAGACAGTACACATGACTCTGAGCTTCTGTACAGGCATCTTATTACTAAACAGTCTGTTCATACGATGAGTATCTTACTCGACTTCTCCCCAAAAGTTTTCTTCAGCCCCGCCATCCATTGCCCTGTTGAGGCAGCAGTCGCCCACCAGGGTATATCCGGCATAAGGATCCAAGTCTTCGATCGCAATGGCAGCTTCAGGAAAGGATGCTAATTATAAGTCTTTCAATTGCAATTAGAGGGGGAGCTTACTGAATCAAGCAAACAATCAGTTCAAATACACCATAAAATTAAGCAATCAAACGGCCAGAATGTTCAATCGATTAATTAACGAACATAGTAGTTGTTTTATAAACTTGTAACCCCGTGTCGTTGGAATTGTACCTTATCTTATGCGATTCGACACCTCTATTCATACAAATTCAATGACTGGAGGCCATAATAGAAAACTTGGAACTAGATGTAAAATATCTCACCGCATATTTCATGTACTCATATCCTCTGATCGGCGTCTTTGCACAACTCCCGACATATTTTTGCATTCCAGCATATTTTCCTCGCTGAAGTATTCTTTCCAGTCTTGAAGAACGACCTCGTCATCTGCAGACCATGACGGTCGGTTCTGGGCACCGTGTCCACACAAGGCAAAATATTTATGGACACGGATCGTATCATGAAGCAAGCCCCTCAGCCTACCCTCGTTATCAAAGTCCTGGTCGAGGAGAACGAAGAGACAAAATCGAGGACATTCTTGTGGCCAGAGGTCTGATTTTATAGCCATGATGGCTTCTAGCTGGCCGAAGTTGTCACCAACTTGTAGAAGCCTCGGAGGGGTATTAGAAGGCTGTTGGGCCTGGAAGACTTGATGAAGACCGTGGCTCTGATACTGGCGCAATTGAACTACGTCTCCACCAAATGCTGAATTGAACAAGATGGTCAACTGTTCGATCATGGGAGTTGATAGCCCTCCCTCTTGTGGAGAACTCCACCGAACCTGGCTTCGATCCTGGGAAACATCTTGAAATGGCTGCAGGATGAAGCTGGTACCCAGTAGTGCATATACCACTGAATATTTACCCGAGAGACTTCGAAGTTGTTGAAATGATTGAATGACTTCGGAGGGCGGTACACATTGGAAAGCGCTCTCGCCAAAGCCTAGCTCAACATCTGTGCTCAAGTAGTTTCCAAACATTTTCGCGGCCTCTGATGACCAAATAATGCAGTACATCTGCCGCCTAAGCTGCCAATCATTAGATTGGCAGCATGATCGAAAGAAGAAAAAGGCTCGGACCGCCTCGTCAAAATTTGCTATGCACGACCCATAGGAGGATTGTGCATCCGTCCCAGTCCAGCTTTTCTCCACCTCGGGTATATCGCCTCTCCTCAAGACAAATGTGTTCGGATTCTCTTCCATGAGTTCCAAAAGATGCCATATCACTGCCTGGGCACCCTGATCATCCTGTAATGATGATATGAGATCCTTCAGACTCTCTTCGGTATCGGGAACCTCGAAGACGCGGAATGAGAACATGACGATGTCAGAATGTCGAATACTGCTCTTACGAGCCCAAGATTTGGAGAGGTCACGGCGGAGGGCCCATCGGAGAAAGGGATGAGAGCTGGCGTCTTCAAGGCTCAGCTGACCATAATTCTCTGCTTCCTGCATTGGGCTGTCTTCTGCCTGTGCCACTAAATTTTCTTCTTGCACAGAACCCAAGGATGGTTGAGAGAATGACTGGACTCGTGAGTTTGGGGGCCCTGATTGTGAACGTACAATCCGATCGTCAAAACTGGGTGATCGTTTATAAGGATTAGGAAGGCCGGCCAGGCAGCGGCGAATCTGAGGACGGTACACGTCGCGAGCCCATGTCCAAATAAAGTCAACAATCTGGAGAAGTTGCAGCGCACCATCTTCTGACTCTATTATTCCTAGCCAAAGTTGGAATATTCGCTGTATCCATTGTGTCAGCGTCAATCCTCGACAGTCTTTGAAGCGGCAATCTTACCGTTTTCCCGCGGTTGATAATCGCAGCACAGAGCCGCCATTCGTCCCCTTGGTAGGCAAAAAACCATACCAGTGGATCAAGATTACCCTGGCAGGACGTTCGTAGGTCTTCTTGAATTCTGAGGAATCGACGTATGGAGAAGGCAGTCTGCGCTTCGATGGCTCTGAATCCCGGAGGGTTTCTCTCCCGCTTTGCTTCTAGGACAAGAAACGGATAAACCATGTCATCGCTTTTCACAGGGTCATGGACGAGGTTCATGAGGCATGCCTTAATGGACTCTCGGAATTTTGCTGTCCTACTTAATCCAAAAACTCTATCGGGTTTCATAGGAATTCCGGAGCTACCAAGGTTGTCTTCAGGGTCATGAGATACTTCTTGTCCGACCACTGACTGGAAAATGGGCTCTCCTAGTTCTTCATCGCTGGGCACGATTAGCTTGAATAGTATTGCGCAAAGTGATGATGGGCCCCACACCTATCCTCATCTATAAATATTACAGATTGGTCAGGACGGTGACAATTGCATTGACTCCGTTTTTGAGATTTTCGCTTCAATTCTTCCTTTTCGTGCTTATCAAGGGGGTGTGCTTTGTATTCCGAATCCCACACCTCACGTCCACAGGATCGACTAGTAGAGCATCAGCTTGGAAGAATCATGCGCTTATTGAATAAACTAACCATACGACCTCCTCAACGAATAATCCAATGGCAGCTTTCTCAATGGCATCCCTCCAAGTATCCTCATGGCTACCGATATTCTTCCTGAATCTAGCAGCTTTATCAACAACCGCCCTTACCCGTGTCATTTGCTTGTGGATGGTTTCCCGGTCTACATCGGTTCGTTTTGTATATTCATCGTATCGATTAGCCCATATATCTCGTATCACTTGGAAAAGGTGTCTGTATCGGTCAGGCCACTTCCTTGGTGGAACTGGGCCCTCAAATTGGATGTCATATTTTTCAATCTGGTGCCTCAGCTTTTCTGGAGTAAGCTTCTTAGAAGGCATGGTAAATTTTCATTCGGGAGTCTGGTTCGCTATCAAGCTATCATGTTGAATCAGAAAAGGTTACTTGAAGAAAACACCTAACCGGTAAAGGCTCAGATTAGGCAAATGCAGGGGGCACTGCCAAGTGTTGGTGGCTCATCACCAGGCAACCCTCTCCCAAATATTTTCTTGTCGCTTCAGCTGTCCCCATCACACCTTCCCTAATCGACTAGTTTCAATCATTTCTCTTAAGAGTGCTAGATGAAACAAGGCTGTGCTTGAAAGCACCCTGGTAACGCGGATGACACGGCATTTTAGTTGCAGGATTCGACACCATACGTTCCAACTGTGTTGTGAAAAAAAGCAACGCATTAACTACAGAATGAGACCGTACAGCTAGCTGTGTGTTGATAATCTGTCCAGATAAAGCTTTTGTGTAGGTAATCATTGAGTCATGACTAAGGTGTGAGCTACAAGATCACCCTTGCCCAACCCTTTCTCGTCACCTGATGTGAAGTTGCAATAATCCACAAACTGCCTCTCATAGCTATATACACGAAGTCCTGGTACGAGGGTCAACAACACCTTCTTGGCCTTTTTCTCAGAATTGCCTCTACCGTCGGTGTAACTTCCTGATGCTTCCTCTGCCATCGAATCACTTTCAAAAACCGTACTCCGGGATGGCCATATGAACTCGAGTACGTGATTAGCTGTCATCCCAAGCGTTTTGATCTCGAGCGCCGAGCGGAAGATAGCCTCAAGTTCCTCTTCGAAGTCTTTTTCCCCAACTGAATACTTTCCCTTCACTAAAGGGGCTAATGCATTCAAGAGGCGTTTCGCAAGTCTCTTTGCTGTTCTTGGGAGGAATACCTCTTTGAAATGATGGTTGTCAACAACAAATTGATGTGCCACAGAATCCACAATTTGTAAGATTTCGTCATTACCTATGCTACGTTAGCCCCCATTTTCCTGAGATCGGTGCAGCTAAAGAGGCGGATTGGATAGGAGTTGCTCACAAAGTGTACTTAAAGATCGTCTGTATCCGTCTAAAAGCGGCGTGTTCATCATCGCGGTACATTGGTAACTTTCCTTGAAAATCCATTCGCAGACTGCAGCTCCAGTCAATGATTGTACCCATACATCCAAGGAATGGGATACGTCGTCTGGTAACGAGGGTTGCGCAATATCGCTAAGAACTCTGCCCTTTAGAGCACTCAAGTCTTTGGAGTTGACGCCTCTGATTTCATCTGCAGTATAATGGATGTCTTCCAACACAGACAGACCCATAACATTTTTCCTCATATCTTCATGGCTAGATTTGATCTTGTCGCGACTTGGCAGCGCTTGTTTGCCATTTCCCTTTCCAAGCAGTCGTTGGGCGAATGCTTGATCCTTCAACCGCTGCTTGAGTTCAGCAATTGTTTTGTTCCGCTCTTCGACTATCCCTGGTAAACTCTTTGCCTGTATACCTTGCTGGACACGCTCACTCTCGACCATGTGTCTACGCACTTTCTCCAATTTTGACAACTCTGCGCGAAAGTATTCGATGTCATTGAACAAGTCTAGAAGGGTCTCGTCGCCTTGAGTGAAAATTTGTGTATTGGAAATACCCATTGTTGAATTAGTGTCATCGTAGTCAAAGGCGGGCGTCCCCCTGAATTTGTCCGTGTAGAGGAACGATTTCGATGGAGTTTCCGAATATTGGAACCCATCCAAAGTAGAACCTCTACGGTCGTCTTCCTCGGGGAAAGTCACGGAAGATGGAGGGCTACTCAATGTGGATTCCGAGTCTGTCGGGATCGAGCACGTTGTTCTTGCTGTTCGCCGGAGGTACTCTTCTATCGGGCGTTGGGCAATGGGAGCGACTTTCCTCAAAGGGTCCTAGGGAAGAAGGATAGTGTTAGTCGTTAGAGCTCAGAGCTCAGCTTTCTTGATGAATTCTTAGTTTCACACACCTTGCTCGCCACCGACTCTTGCTTGATCCGCTTTGACGCTGAATGTCGTGGTGATTGATCCTGACGCTTTCGCCGGCTTTTGGTTGGTGTGCGCTCACTAGAAGCCACTCTGACGCCTTTCGCGCAGCTCGATTCTGCAACGACATTCCTCGACTCACTTCTTGTCTTCCGGGGTGTACCCACAGCCTTCAATCTCTGACTGTCCTTAAGGGTGTCTAATTTTTCTTTAACTTGATCCTTGAGGCCAGAATCAAGCGTTTCCAAAATGCTAGTCCCAAAACGATAGATGCTCTCATACGTATTCCATGGTTCCGGGTTTGTATTGTGGTCCTTCCAGAGTTTCTTCAGTCTCCTGTCGATCTGATCTTGAGTGCGCCTTGGTTCTAGCAGTTCAGATTCAAGATTCCGGCGAACGGCTTTAATAGTGCCATATCGGCCAGTTTCCTCGAGGATATTTCCAATGACGAAGTCTAGATTCGCCAGAAGGTCTATTTCATTCTTCTGACTCCATCGAATCGTATTGCGGCCCATGGCGAGGGAGACTGGCACCAAATCGATGATGCTGTAGGCGTGTAATCAATGTGGAGCGAGGGCAGTTCAAGTCGCCGCCGAATGAAGGTTGGTCATGGTTATGGAGTCTGCCTCATGCCTTGCCAAGAGCTGCACTTTAGTCCCAACTTCCACATGATACTATCTTCAAACAATACGAGCTTCCTGATAAGGATTTATTATTAATGGAAGCTGTTGGTTCAGAGTAATGGGTGGCTGAGACTGCGCAAAAGATATCGCACGACTGCAAGGGACAGGGCCTAAAACCACCAACGCTGCAGCCACATGTTGGTTGCCCCTACCGGGAAGGCTCTCCGATCGTTTAGTGCTTCCATCTTCCAAAGAAAATAGAACAGGCTTAGCTTTATCGCCTCTTGTTTAATCATAACGGGCTGCAGTGTTCGGAGGTGCCGCGGTTAGATTTTCAAATAGCGATAGCAAGGGGCCCCTACTCCCGTAAAGACCTAAACCCAATCAGGATTTGTCTCGTGCCGTTTGGTGTTGTTGTTGTTTGGCATATTTCCCAACTAAGTTTAAGTAAAGTGTGTCAGGGGGGTCACTTGCTAGCGTTATTTGAAAACTTAACTGCTGTACCGTTGAAGGATGATACTGACGCTTGACTCTAAACCCTCCTCCAACCATCCCAACACCTACCTATTCTTGAAATTTCAGGCTGCTTGACTACTGAAATCGTTTTCGCGGCGAATATCAATGGCGAAAGTTACTCAAGATCCGTTTCTCACATTTCAACTGTTTGATCCAAGACCGACCCATGGAGATCATCGCTCCGACAGAGATGTAGAAATGGCTGAGGCCGATACGGTGGTCGAGACCGAAGCGACAACGGAAAACTCGTCAGCATCAGAGCGCTTAATCATTGCAGTCGATTTTGGAACAACATTCTCTTCTGTGGCGTACGCTACAGCCAGTGAAGACTCTCCGCGAGATGCCCTGGGTTTGGTTGATATTAAATGCATCTCCAGTTACCCGGACAATCGCCACATAACTAATAGCACCTACGATCCAGAATCCAGTCGTGAGGATGTTCCCACCGAACTGTGGTATAATCTTAGTGCTCTAAAAAACGGCAAGACCTCCGCTTCTCATACAGGTGACGAACTATGGAATTCAACCGCTGACTACGAGAATGATTCTGAAATGGATGGAGAATTCACCGACGACGAAGACCGAAGATATGATCGCTTGTTCTGGGGGTTTGGAGTACAAAAACATCTCAGAAAAATGGACATTCCAAAGGACGGCACCACACGCCTCACTCGTTTCAAACTGATGTTGGACGAAGATAGTAGCGAAACGAACGATGTGCGCAACGAAATCCTTCCAATACTCAAGAAATTAAAGAAGAAAGAAATCGTCAGGGACGTTGCAGACTTGATCAGAGACTACTTAGAGCAGCTATTCATACACACAAAGGCAGAACTACAAGGTTTGAAATTGTTAAGGGACAATACAACCATCGAACTTGTCTTATGCGTGCCAGCAGTCTGGCCAGCCAAAGCATGTCGTATAATGCAGACGGCGATGTTTGAAGCTGTCCAGCTATCTAGTCTAGGTAGCTGGACGAACAATAGTCTTGACAACTTGTTTATCGTTTCTGAACCGGAAGCTGCTGCTGCGTGTGTTCTGGCTGAAGACAATAACGACATCTATGTAAGTTACTTGACAGTAACTTATTCTCTCCTTGACATTTATTAGGAAAACGAAACAATTGTTGTTATAGATGCTGGAGGAGGGACAATTGATGCGGTAACCTACAAGATCACCAAGTCAAGACCTCTGAGATTATCCGCGGAGATTGTTCCATCAGGTAGTACGTACTTCTACTCCGTTCAGATCCTAGTGATACTTATAGCATCTAGCTAAGCTTTGTGGCGCAAGCTATATAAATGAACGATATGAGGAACTCTTGCTAGATCGGCTAAAGGACGAAACATACCTTGAGAAAAACGGAAAAACAATCAAAAGTATTGTCGAAGCCAAAGTCATAGAATTCGAGAATGGAGAGAAGAGACAGATTAATACAGTCAAGGAAAGATTTGGGGTTGAAAGAGTGTATATTGACGATTTGAGAAGAGACGACACTAAAAGGTTTAGCCAAAATAGATTGTCAATTTCTAGGTAAGGCTCTAGCACTTTGTAGAAGATTATGTTGATACTTTCTTAGGCGCGAAATGAGAGACGTGTTTGAAATGTCTCTGAATGGTGCTGCTGATTTGCTTACAGAGCAACTTGAGTTGGCGAAAGCGAAGGAACACCCAGTGCAAGTAAGTTGAAGACTCATTTTGATATTGAATTACTGAGACTTTGACGTTATGTATTTTTCGCTGTCGAGGATTGCTACTAACGTCCACAAAAGAAAGTAATTCTTATCGGCGGCTTCGGGCAGTCACCTTCTCTACGTGCCCGTCTTCGAGCAGTCCTTGAATCTGAGAGAAATTCCCTGGACCAAGAGATTAAATTTCTGACTCCTCATGTACCGTAAGTTAGCTATGTCTTAACCACCAAGATGACGCCCTAAAATAACCATGTTCAAACAGATCAACAGTAGTAGCGCGAGGCGCTATTCTTCGAGCTCTTGATAAAAGTGACGGCCCAGACAGAATCACTTCCTGCAGCTATGGTTTTTTACGAACGGAGCCATGGGAACCAGAGCATATACCTGCGCACAGCAAAGTCAAATGCCATATTGATAAAACAGATGGGGAAAAGTATGTTGACAACACCATCAATTGGCTCATTGAGAAGGTGTGTATACTATTTATCAGACACAATAGTTGACCCAATGGAGGCCTCTTTCTTTAACAAGGACTGACGGACATTCTTTGAAGTATCAACGACTACCATATCATATGGAATTTGAGCCAATCATTGTTAAGCATACCTTTCCACTACATAGGAAAGAGTTAATCTGCATTGAGGAGGTTTATGTCTCCGACAAAGTGCATGAGTCTCACTACAGAAAAACGCACGCAATGAACAAAGGTATTTCAGATATTCCCCAGCAATCGACCTCACGCTAATGAACTATAATCAACAGGCGCAGAATTCGCAGGGAAAATCGAGGTGAACATGACTTTCCTCAAAGAAAACGGTTATATACAACCCCAGCCACCTTCTGTTTTCAGCACGTACTCGGGACGTAAGGCTCTGAACCATTGGTCAGTAGAGTTCCAGCTAGTGATGATTGTGGATGGCCGGAATTTGCGGTATGAGGCGCGTTGGCCAATTCCTAAAGAGAATGACCAAAATCGTCACGAACAGAATGTGCACGCAAAGGGTCAGATTAGCATTGCAGCAGCCTTCAAGCCTGGCACTGCGTAAAGGCTTTTGGTTAGCTCTGGCATATATAATACTGTGAAATACTTATTGTTCTTCATGAATCCGAAATAATTCAATTTCCCCATCATTTCTTAGAACCAGACTGTTAATCATCATAGGCCTGAAGTAGGCTGCGCAATGAGTACCCATGGGCATGATTTTTTAAAAGCTACCCACCCGTGGGTATACTCTTGCTAAATCTTTTAATAAGGATTATAAAATTATAAGGAGGTATAAGGTGAGATATATATTTAGTAAAGCTTAGAAAAAGTAGTATATAAAGTATATAAAGTATGTAAGGCTATATTTTATTAATTTCTAAATAAAAGCACGTGAAGCACGTGAGCACGATTACCTTAGAATAATTCAAGACCTTTCGACTCTCGACAGTCCTCACTTCGACAGTCTTCACTTCGAATCCGAAGCTTCGATCACCTGCTCGTTCAGCGAGCGAATAAGATCACTCGCTTTAAAATACAAAGGCGTATATAAGCGCGTTCCCGCTAAAACGAGCGATTGGCTTTTAAGGAGCGCCTTTGCCTTGGCATGCGTCACCTAGCATAGGCTTCACTTCGGCAGGCGTCACTTCGGGCCCGGAAGAGCCTCCGGAGTCTTCGAAGCGACGAGCCTCAGACGCGACGAGCCTTATGGGAGTAAAACTCACTTTTACCTTTAAAGCTTAATAAAAGATTGAATAAAAATACTAAAAAGATTCTACCTTAATTTTCGTAATCTACGGGTTTTTTTAATCCTAGAAAAGCTCTTCTAAGGCTTATATATAGCTAGTATAATCTTATACAAGTTGTTATGCAAGTATTATACGATAATTATGCAAATGGGTACCCGCGGGTAGCCCACTGGGTAGTAGACCTCACCTACCCACTCACTACCCACCACGCAGTCTAGACTGAAGGTTGACCACCACTCTACGTCACTTGAATCCACCTCTCGAGGGGTAGAGATTTCAAAATCGAGGTGCAGGAATGAATCAAGATATGCTATTCGCTTCGTTCGATACTAGTTTACACATTCATTGGTTTTGGAACAGTCATCAGCTTACACTTCGAAAAAGAAAGGGGAAACCTGAGATTGGCATGGTATTTATAGTTGGCCGTATGAAGCTTTACCGTGGAATGCATTCGATGAGTCCCAAGTCCAACTTTCCAAAGGAGAATTCCGATATAACGCAGAAACTCAGCAATCAAACTTAACATCAAGACGGATTAAGCCACAATGAGCCAAAGGAGATGGTATAAATCGGACTCTCATCTTGAAATTCTCGGGATTCTTTTTATTCACATTCGTTGCAAAACCTTTGGAACCTCGCGAAGTTAACAGGCTCTCCCGTTGTGGAGGGGCACAGTGGAATCCCAGCCTTTCTTCTTTTGTTGTTGAGATTCAACTCGCTGAGTGCCTGATACGTAAGATAGCTCGATGACCAAAATCTTCACCTCGATAATTAAAAACTATTTCCCTTTCAAGCTGTTTACTGCCGTTTGATTTGTTTGCTGTTATCTCAACCATATGCACCTCAGTCTTGCAAAAGAAATAGTTCCAAAGCCACAGCAATACCGCTAAAACCAAACAAACCACACGAACAAAACTACCCCAGCCTTTTCTTTCAACCGATGGCTTCAGCGTAACATGACAAAAGGGTTGCCAAGCATACCTCTTGCTTGGTTTCTTTGCGAAAGGAGATGAAGGATAATATCTGATTTTCGTTCCTTCTATAGAATATGACTGGTCGGTTTGAACGCTGTTTGCAAGATCCGCGTAAGGGAAAGATACGAAAATACGGTTAGAACAATATTTCAGGGGTATATCGCAAATAGATTTCAAGATATATAATTATGGAAAAGATTTAAAGTACAGTAGACAGATAGAAATCTCCAAGCAAAGAACTTCTTCCTATTACAACGTCAACATGCTTGATGAGGCACTGCACTGGCAATCATAGATCCCAAAAGAACGTCCTTTACTATCCACGACCCTCGGCCCCTCTCATACATACAACTTGACGTGGCAAGGCAGCTCTCGTGCAGATGATGGGGCAGATTATAGATTTGCTGTCATTTACATTCTCTGCTCCCAACCACATTGCACCCCTTTCTCACTAAGCTTCAAACCCCAGACTTGATATAAACTAACAAGGATAAGAGCAGATCAAAATCAGAACTCCTCCACAGGCCTCATGTTGGCCACCTCCGTAGATTTGACATAGTAAGAAAGCCGACCTATAGCACCATTGACTAGTTTCTCGAACTGGCGCTGCCAGACCATTATCAAATTTGCGCCAAATATTTATAACACCAACAAGACCTTGCGCATATTTCAGGATCAGAAACTTGATGTTTCTTCTTGTTGAAAGAATTAGAGGAAGGAAAGAGAAATTGCCTCAGAAGTAGGTATAAATACCCCAAACACCTCTTCTTGGATCCGTAAGTTTGAAACTGCGTGGGTGGAGGACGAGGATGTCGGAGCGGTGACTTCGAGAGTGTTTGCTGACGGGTGAAATAAGGGGGTCATGTTGCAGCTAACATGGAAGGAGAGTGTGCTTCAACGCCAAGGCCTTTCAGGATTCAATGAGAACAGAATGTCTGAAAACATGTCAAGTCTACTGTTGACCACAGATGTAGAACTTGCCATCAAACATAAGGCCGCATTCATGAAGTCAAAGTTACGGTTTCCTCAAATCAATTCCAACATCAGCTTTGGCGGTGCCCCAATCATTCAATATGAAATGTCGATAACCAAGCACAGTCAAAGCAAGGTGACGTGTAACGATCCAAGTCCGAAGTACCCTCAAAGAATGGGACCTTCTCACATTTTTGCCGCCCTGACAAATGTTTTGGAAGTGAAGAAATATTTGCATTGCGAAATGAGTGTCACTGAGAGGAATTTTGATGAAAGAATGATAAAATTGGGTCGCTTTGAACAGATATATAATCTCCTCCCCTCCCATCAAACATCCGTAAACAAGAAGCTATCCACTTTGGAACGAACCCAGGGGGCACCTGCTCGTCCTTGGATGGGACACTTCTTAGCTCTCAAGCTCTTGAGTGTTTGTATTGGTTCCGAGACTTGAGTTCCAAGATTTGAGGCTGTATTCGGGATACTTGTTTGACGTTTCAACAAAGAGTAGTAATGTCGCTGTTGAAGAGAATATATGTTGCTGGGCCTGGAGAAACGAAAGAAAGTGGCACTGACAGCAAGGGCAGGAATCAACTCGCTGAGAACCCCTCGTAGACCCTGTACTTCAGCGACTTCACGATTCCGTTGTACCTACCATTAGCCCACAGCTGAACCAGTACTTCAGATACTCCATCCGAGAGCATCAGCAGCTTGAAGCCGTGCTTCTTACGCAACTCCGCTGTTTGTTTTCACTTGCAACGCTTCAAGTGATCGTTTTATGTACAGTCGTAGAATTCAGAAGAAAGATATTAAGCTTGCGGAGGGTGACTGTGTTACTGTGAGGCACGATGAGAGCATTTGCTCTTTCCTATGGAGGGAGTAGTTATGCAGCGCTTGCTGTATAATTGATTCTGGCTGGCAAGACCATCATGTTGAGGGCCACTGCATTGACCAAGGAGGATTTTTGTCGCGCATTTCCTGCTGAAGCGCAGTAAAATCATCAATTCATTGATTGGGTATGGTAAATACAACCATCAACGCCTTCTTTATGCCTCCACTGGCAAACTTCCGTAACGCCACGCAGCATGTTCATAATCTCTCATTCATTGGAAATCCGCCAATACATCCATTGAGTTTCCGAGAAGATCAAATCTAAAAGTACGAACGTATCCTTAGTCTTAAGCCATCTTTAAAATACCTAACGAGCCTCGGAGTAATCATTGAGAGCAACACAGACAAGACCACGGTGATGACCATTGTATTGTCGAATAATCTGCTCGCTGTGAAGCTCCCACAAGCGCGCGTAGTGATCCGAGCAAGCAGTAACCAGATACGCAGAATCCGCACTGAAAGCGCAATCCCAGACCCATCGTTGATGACCAGTCAGAGTGCTCTCGAGTTTAAAAGGTTGCTCTGGCGGGGTTGTCTCTTGTTGACCAGGCTTTGGAATCATTGATTCGAGGTCCTTGACTTCCCAGATCTTGGCGGTACAGTCTGCACTACATGTTGCGAGATGCTTGACGTCAGGAGAGAGGAGGACTCGGGTTATGTAGGAGTTGTGAGCTTTGAAGTGGGTAATTGGGATGAGCTGTGTCTTTTCGCGGAGTTGGAGGAGGTGCCAGACGTAGACGTTGCCCTGAGATTGTCATTAGTATCGTAGGATCACAAGAACAATCGTACTCACGGAATTCGTGCTTGCGCAAAGAGTTGACCCATCACTTGCGACTGTCACGCTCGACACAGGTTGATCCTCCTCAGGGATCAGCTGGTGTGAGCAGTTGTTCTCTGCCAAATCCCAAACACGAACATTGCCTCCGCGATCGCAGCTTATAATCTCTCCTTGGTTTGGGTGGATAACCACATCATTGACCGACGGGCCATGTGTATAGCTTCGTTGAACAGTCCCACTGCGCGTCTCCCAAATTTTGACCGTACCATCCTCAGAAGAGGTCACCATCCACTTCCCTTCGCAATGGAATGCGACACCAGTAACATTGCCCGTATGGCCTTCGAAGGTGAGGATTGGATTAGGGTTCGAAGACTTGATATCGTAGAGCTTGACGTTATGGTGACCTGCGGCTGCGAGAAAGCGCTTGTCGGGAGAGATACATAATCGATTGACCTGCGATTCGGAATGCTGAATGGTTCTTGAACATATGCCAGATAGCGCCTCCCAGAATCTGCGGTGCAAGAATTAGCTGTTTGCTACTAAAAGGGCTCGCAATTGCTTGTAGACATACCTGATAGTGTGATCGTACCCAGCTGTTGCCAGAATACACATTTCATCCTTAGCCACGTTCGTTCTGTACGACATTTTGAAAGAGATGGGGGGGGGATGAAAGGCTCGACTGGAAAGGTACAATGGGGCGGGGTACGGTGGGGAGAAGGGAAGGAGCAGATGAGCTTGAAGGGAAGTAAGTGAAAGGCTGCGGGAACTCACCTGTGCACAAAATTACAGACATCCCAGCTGCGTCCGATTGCAAGGCCAAAGCAAACTTAGGGCACTATCGATATTTGTTAGAGTTAGCACATTGACATGGCCATATAGTGAGGCTTCGCAGAGCAGAGAGATGGATTTGTGTACAGGAACACCAAGGAAGGAGCTCCAGACATTTCTGACGTCGCAGCGACAAATCAGAGCCCCTCACTAGTGATTCTTCTCACCAATCATGCTTCACCAGGGATCAGCGGTACCGCCAAGGCTTCTTGGTTGCTCTCGGAATATTGTCTGACCGTCTCCGATTGACGCTATTCGATATTGGGATTAGAACAGTCGCCGCAACAGGCAGAACTTCATTTTTGATATCACGACTGATTCCAGGCCCGCAATTCCATCTCCATCTTCTCGTGTTAATGCTTTCAAACGAGCGACAACACAACTCATCTGCCCGGAGGCGTGTGCCTTTAATTCCTCTCCTCCTGGCACTTGAGAGAAGAAACGAGATTGAATACTCGCGTCAGGCATGACCCGTCGCCCAGGGAATTGGGTCTGAATATTATCGCTGTCGTGTCAGCGATTCTATTTGTACTACTCGAAAAGGGTCGTCAAGCAAGAGACAGAGTTGACCTGTCGAGTACGGCACGTAGCGAAAGAAGTCGTCAAGATTATAGTATAAGCGGTCAGTGGGACTTCAAAACGAACAATGGGTCCTTTTGAGGATATCTCCCAGTGTTCTGGGAAGGCGATTGAGATCCAAGGAGAAGGTAATTATGCTTCTGCCGCGTTTCCTGAAACTGGACCTACCAGTATAGATCATGGGCTTACACTACCACCCAGTGATCGCGTGGAATTGGACCCAACGAGCTCCGTTCAAGATGGAGATCTCGATGCCCTGTGGGGTGAAGGGCAATTTGACGTGATCGAACAGAATCGTCAGGAGAATGGGGATCTTTCCTATACCCTGTTCGACGATGCTTATCAGCTGTCAGAACCACCAAGCAAGAGACGGAAAATTACCGGGGGAATCTTACTGCCTGACCAGTCTGCTCCAGAATGTCTCCCTCGGCGATCTGAATCTCCTGTTCAGAATGAAGAATCAGTAAGTCATCCAGTATTGCTCAAGAACACAGCTAATGAATGCGTCCAGACGCGGACTTCTACATCTCTGGACAAGCCTGGGGGTCTGGCTACGCCCCCGTATATAATTAAATATAGTCCTACCGACTCAGGGTATGGCAACAGACCGACAGGCCCTGGGAGCAACTGCGCTCTAGCGGAGTCTACACTCGGAAATAGACTGAACTTGCAGCTTTCTACCGCCGCTCATCTTAGTAAAGCTGTGCCGCCTATCGACTTCGAAATAGGGAAACCTCCATCACTAGATTCGGAAGGTGTCGAGATATTGTCATTCGAACCAAGTTCGCAGGAAACTATTGTGCAGAGCAGCAATCTCCCATCAGTCGAGACTCGGAATATCCTCAAAGCCCTAACACACGCTGTCGCTGCCAACAGTGACGCATCGCAATTTCCTCTCACTTCAGCTGACCGTCAGGACCTGCATACTGAAGCACTGCAGTCCGATAATAGTCCAGCCCATTCGCATTTAGGCCAGTTTGATGGTGGCTGCGGCGACTCGAGCACTCCGGTGTATAGTCAATTCCAAGGCGGAAATAGCTGGGATCGACCGTGTCGTGCTGATGGCGGTATCGATACTGCTTCAACAAGTAATTCTGATCTGAAAGCCCCTCCGTCTTCTGGTGTCGCCAATGCTTCCTGTCCAAAGCAGTACGAATCACCTTACGCGCCAATTTCTTCGCCTTCAGCTGCACTCAACCCTCACGTACCTCAACTTGCACAACCAGAGAAAGGAATTAACTTACGAAATCAGAGACACCACGCGGGGAAGAGAGCTTCATCTCGGAATCTTCCTGGTTGTGCTGGTGAGTTGACGATTGATGATCATGATGGCGGGATATGTGACGCTTCTTCCGATAAGGAGCCTCAAGCTCCCGACAGCGATTCCTCCGGTAACCAAGGTCGAAGCCGCACTAGCTCAATCACGGAAGAGGAAGCAAAACAATCACCCAAGTACGATCCGAGCTACCTAATTACACAGCTGCCCCTCGATATTTCAGCTTGCATAGCACTGACGGAACCTGTTCGACAAGCCCACATCTTCCTAACAATTGCCAAGATTAGAGATTTCTTACGAAATAGCCCACACGAGGGCTGTCTAGCCGACTCAAACAATACTCCAGAAATAGTCAACGCGGCATTCAATCTCATTAGGAACAATATATCATTCCGCTCGCAATTTCTCGCGCTAGGCGTGAAACAAATGGAAGCTGACATCGGTGAGTCTACCCCCCCTCATTCAATCGCACATTCGCTAATAGAACTTAGGCGAACCTTCTCGTGAATCAGTACCAGAACAATCTCAAAAGGTTGACATGGTTCTTCGCCTACTCGAAACCCTTCAAGTCGAGGCACAAAGAATCACAGTCCCCCCACCTATCGGTCCAGGACCTGAATACGCCCTTTGGCTTGCTTTCTCTCGAGGCAACTTGATGGAACGCGTCAAACAACTTATCGACTTTTGCTCTAGTATCAATAGAGTTCAAGCAGCGACAGAAGCTATGGAGAAATCCCTCCAGCAAGAGGTGACTAAAAGGGACGCGATTATCAAGGCCCAACAACAACAAATCAACCTTCTACGAAACACTGCCCAGACCTACAAGAATGCGGCTGAAACGGAGCTGGGCAAGCCGCGTTTTGTCAAACGTTCAGACTGCCCAGATCAATACGTAACAGAACCTCTGGGTAACCACGCGTGGCACTGCGGGCTTCTGTTGAACGGTGGTGTATGTGGGATCCGCAACGAAGAGTATGTCAGAGGCCAAGATCAAAATCAGTTCTGGGCCAAGCGATTAAAATGCGTTGGATGCCGTGGTCAAACCCCAGATTACCTTCGTCATCGTATTCTCAATGAGCACTGGAATCAGAGAGACGTACATTTGCCCCGGCACCAGCCTTCGGGGCCTTCACAAACTTCATCATTCTCTAGACACCCTGGATCCTCTTCAGATGCTGCCAGCACAGCTCCTCCAGACCAGGCTTCACAAGCTCCACAACTTTCAAAGAATACTAGACCGCCTTCGAATGCCGGCAGTCCAGGTCCCGCATCTCTCGGAGCCCAAACTATCAATCAAAGCAGATTACCAGCTGCACAAAATGGGAATACTGTCCCCGCTCCCACCAATACTACTCGACCTTCCGCTGCATTTGCACAGCAACTGGGCAGAAATCATGGCTTGCTTCAAAATCTACCACCTCTACAAACAGTCGATTTTGCACCAGGAATCTCGAACGCCATCCAAACCTCACCTCCGACTAATTCCCCATCGGTGGCCAGACAGCACGTGTATGGTCATCACAATTTTGATCGAGACCAGCCTCTTTCGCAAACACCAAATCCAGCCTCAGCTGACGCAAGTTTTGGCGCAAGTTTCGTTCCCACGGCAAACCATATCGCCCCGCCACCTACGAATACGCAAGAATCTATTGGAAAGTCCAGGTCGTATTATCATCCGCCACCTACGCAAATAACCAATGACCAAACAGCCGACGGTGCTGTGAATGGCAGCAGAGTTAATAGCATGTCTCCCCTCCGGGACACATCTGGCCAGTTCAACAATTGCCAAGGCATCCCTCAACCGATCCCTCTTCCACGTGCGTCACACGATCCTACTGGCCAACAAATGAACCCAGTCGTAGGGCCAGACAATTTTCCTGGACCGCACAATAGGTTGCGGGCACCGTCCTTTGAACAAAAGAGCCATATGTACCCAGGAGTTGAAGCGCGAACACCGCGCCATATCCCCCAAAGCCCTGCTCCTATTGATTATGCTCCTGCAATTCGAATTGATGGACAAACGCCAACAGTTATTATGCCAGACTCTCCCGGAGAGCAAGCCTACCTCTACGTTCCTGGCTCGCACAGACTGCTTAACCTTCCACCGTTATCTTACGTGCAGCTCGAATCATTTATCCAACAAGCGATGAGCAACTTCCCTGGGTCTAGCAATCAACACTCGATCCCAGCACCTCAAGTGCCTCTCCCTGCGGAGCCGTGCCCGCAAAATCCTACCTTAGAGGAGGATGGGTTCATGTTTGATGATGTCCGGAAGCAGACGACATCTATCCCATCTCCCTCGCCCACAGAGACTGTGTCATCGACCGAACAGTTCCCAAGACCACGAATGCCGTCGACTCGTTCCGCCCCGCCAGTATCAAATTGGAAGACACGCACCGCCTCCGTAGGAGCCTTGACATTGCCAATAGTCCCTAGTATTGAAGAGCAAACACAACCACAGCAAGCTTACGCACAGCAAGTAGAATCACGGCTAGTGGAAACAGATGTAAACTCAAATGGCAAACGAGCGAGACCTGCGCCGAAGAGCACGGCGAAGAAACCAGCGTCCTTGCCTATTCCAGAACCACCAAAGAAACAGCGAAAGCTTGATCCGGTGGCAGAGAGTACCCAAAACACTCTTCGAAGACAATTGGGACTGAAGACGCGATCTTGGATGTCGCCAGAGGGAGGCAGTAGCCCGCCAGCACCCCAGGCTCCTGCTCCGAGTGCCCCTATCGTGATTGCTGACGATGATGACGACGAGCAAGACTCTTCGGATATGTCCTCATTGTTCGGGAATGGCAATGAGCCTGGTGCTGTGGAGAGACAGGCCATGCCACCTGTCGGTAATAATCCGGGAAGTGTTGGTGTGACTGGGGCGGCAGTGGCTGATGTCCTCAGTCCTGAGGACTTGTACGCAAAGGAATTGGAGGCAGAGCTCGAGGCGGATCTGGAAGCGGCATTAGAAGCAGGGGACAGTAACCCGACCCTCAAAGAGCTCGATGAGGTTGGATTGATGATGGAGGCAGGAAATGATGACTCTAACATCGGAGAGGTGAGAGACGTCGGATCGGAAATTGAAGAGTGGTGGGAGCAGATGATGGAGGAGGATAACGCGGCCGCCGCGGCGAGCAGCCAGGAAAGCGTGGAGTGAGTATTCTTTTTGAGCTGAGATATGAGATTATGATTAGCAGATGGGTGCGTAGGTGTGTGGGTGTATGGGCGTGTGATGTTTTGTTTTGTGGTTTTGTGGTTTTGTTGTATAGATACCCTGGCACGCGTTGTCGTCGCCATTTTTGACTGTCTGAGAGAACGAGATATGAAATATGAGACATAAGAAATGTTTGAAAATACTTCATGTTCTTTTTATTCGTGACTCCTGCTTAAAAGACACAACATGCAGACACAGCACGACTCTCCCCCACGCCTGCTCCCGACATCCTCGGTGGTCTTTGAATCTCTCCCTGTATCTAAATCCTCCCTTTCCCTCATTATATAGCAGCGGACGTGGACGGGTTTCTTCTTCGAGGCTTTTCTTCTTCGAGGTTTGTCTTCTATCCTCATATAGTACCAGGAGCCCTGTCTAGAGTCTTCTTCTCTTCTTACATATCGGCGAGCGTAGACGAGTGTTATCTACCATATTAAGAATTTTCGACTTTGAATGCATTCCCTCTCATTAGAAGTCAAGCCAGAATATTCCCCTCGAGCGTATTCTCCTAGGCGACTTATTTAACTGGTCGGAAAGTCCCTCAAAATGGTATTGGAGGTATATACCGTCTGTCTTGCTAATTTAGAATTGCATGTACATTCTCGTCGTGGAGATTTGAATGACGAGGCCGAGTTGTGCTCGGCTTGATGGGTCATCTTGGTAAGGTGTATAGTGAAGCGAGAAGTGCTTTCTTACTGCGGGATAGTTGGAGAGACTCGGGGGGGGGGGGGGTGGGGGGGTATAAGTACGTTCTAGTAATAGGGGAAGTGTTATTGATTCTTGAAGGCTTTGTCGCCCTTTGAAATGAGTTTTGAATCCTAACAGTACGAATGGAGTGCTGTATTTCGAGGATTACCGACACATGACGCCTTCGAAGTAGGAGCTCAAGGAATTCCACCCACTTTAGCGAGACGGAGACGTCTAAGCTTGAAAATTGTCTTTAGTATATTTCCTTTACTTTTACATCCTAAACAAAATAATATCTCCACCACACCACATCGCCCACGCCTCATCACCTCTTCATCTTAGCCAATAAATTCAACGCACTACCCGCCAGCACGAAGCTCGCTTGGTCCTTGCTGAAAGTATGCTTAGTCTTAATCTCCTTAACCCCATCCTTACCCTTCACCTTAAGCGTCACTTCTCCGTTCCCTCCATTAACTAACATATCATACAGCCCCACCGTCTCAACCTCATCACACGCTTGAATAAGATCATAGTCCGACTCATTCGCGAACGTCAACGGCACCACACCCTGTTTCTTCAAATTCGTCTCGTGGATACGTGCGAATGATTTAGTGAGAATTACTCGTCCACCAAGATACCTCGGTTGCAACGCAGCATGTTCTCTTGCTGAACCTTCACCATAGTTATGCTCTGCTACTACCAGCCATTCGACACCTTGATCCTTCCATTTTTGAGCAAGTTCAGGGATACCGGAGGTGGAGCCGTCGGAGTCGTATGCGACGTTTACTTCGCCAGTGGAGCCGTTGACGGCGGTGATGAGCGTGTTGGCTGAGATATTGGGGAGATGGCCTTTGTATTTTAGCCAGGGGCCTGCTGCGGAGATGGTGTCGGTTGTGCATTTGCCTGTTACTTTGTAGAGGACTTTGAGGCCTTTGAGGTCTGATTGAGGGAAAGGGGCGAAGGGTTCGAGGAGGGCGAGGCGATCGGAGGTTGGCGAGACAATTACGGGGGTTTCTGGGCTTGGGGCACCGGAGGTGGGGAGGAATGATGGATTGCCGATTTCGAAGCCCTCGGGTGGGAGTTCGGCGCCTGTGGGTGGGGAGAATTTGAAGGGGGTGCCGGAGGGGGTGGGTAGGGAGTCGGTGAGCGGGTTGAAGGTTGTGCTGCCGGCGTAGGACATGGCTGTCACGATTTCGGGGGAGGCGAGGAAGTTCATGGTTTCGGGGTTGCCGTCGTTGCGGCCGCGGAAGTTGCGGTTATAGGAGGTGAAGATGGCGTTGTGGTCACCTCTTTCGACATTGTCTGTTCTCTTCCACTGCCCAATACATGGCTGTGGCGCGTCAGTACGATGTTCCTCAGAGACTATGTCGGTATGGATATTTTTGGAGATGGCATGAGGATAGGGAAGGGAAAATACTTACGCCACATGCGTTGGCTAGGACAATACCACCAGCCTCTTCGAAAGTGGACAAGGTTTGGTCACGGTCGAGAGTTGCGCGGATTTGTTCACTGCCGGGGGTGATGTAGAAACCCGTTGCCGGTGTGAGACCAGCTGCTGAGGCCTGCTTCACGAGATCTTCAGCGCGGGCCATGTCTTGGTAAGAACTGTTTGTACAGCTGCCAATTAGGCCCGAGGAGACCGTTTCCGGCCATTTGTTTGCCTTCACTGCTTCGGCAAATTTTGAGATAGGTGTGGAAAGATCAGGTGTGAAGGGACCGTTGACGTGAGGCTCAAGGGTGGAGAGGTCGATGGTAATAAGTTCATCGTATTGAGCTCCCTCATCGGCACGAAGTAAGTTGCCTAACGATACAACGCCAGCGATTGCTTGGGCTTGTAACGCAATTGACGATCGGTGTGTCGATTCAAGATATGGCACATGTCGATTAGAGAAGGGGAAGAGGGATGTCGTAGCACCGACTTCCGCTCCCATATTGCATATGGTTGCCATGCCGGTACAGCTCAGAGAGTCGACACCAGGTCCATGGTACTCAATGATGAAGCCAGTTCCACCACGAACAGTCAATTTTCCGGCAAGATGGAGGATCACATCTTTTGGAGAAGCCCAGCCGTTTAATTCGCCCACCAGCTTTACCCCCAAGACCTTAGGAGCCTTCAGTTCCCAGGGAGCATCTACCAGAGCGTCGACAGCATCAGCTCCTCCAACACCAATGGCGATTGCTCCCAGTCCACCAGCATTTGGGGTGTGACTATCTGTGCCGAGCATCATAAGACCAGGCGCAGCATAGTTCTCCAAAACTGTCTGATGGATGATTCCAGCTCCTGGAGGCCAGAACTCGATACCATATTTCTTTGCCGCGGACTCCAAGAAATCGAAAACCTCCTTGTTCCCCTTAATTGACTCCGGTAAATCGACATCTGCCCCTCTTTCTCCAACAATCATATGGTCGCAATGTATGCTGGCTGGTACAGCCGTCGAAGGCAGATTGCAAGTCATGAATTGAAGTAGAGCCATTTGCGCAGATGCATCCTGCATAGCCACTCTGTCTGGCTTAAGCTTGAGATTTGCATTTCCACGAATGTTGAGTCCATTGTCTGTATTCGAAAGCAAGGATTCCTCAGGGTTGTCCAAATGCGAATATAGAATCTTCTCAGCTAGCGTTAGCTGCCTCGCGGGTCCCAGAATTCGTCGGACATCGTAGAGTCTCTTCAGGAGCTTGGGATACGGTGGCGTGCGAGATTCAATGTCTGGTTCATAGTTGTGGGAGGATTTGGTGGTGACTGTCGCAAGCGTTCGGGTGTATCGAGGGCGCAAGAGAGTTGCAGGATGCGAACTCTGGATAATGTCAATTGAGTTCAACTCCAAGCATTTAGATTGGAACTTACCCTAATAGCAGACCTGCTACTGCTCAGAAGTCCAGCCCTCATGGTTGTTGTGTACAGAGCTGTACTGAGACTTGTCTGGGGAAAAAATTATGGCGGGATGCGATTTCGGCTCTGGGGTTTTCAATTGAATCGGCACTGTCCCGATTGGCTGGGCCGACGACCTCTTCTCCAACGACAGCTGCTCCGAATTTTTGGTGGAAAATGCTTCTATTCATCTAACATTCGACCAAATTGTACTACCTTCAAGGCGTTGTGCTGGAGTAAGCACATCACGAAGAAAACATTAACAAGATAAGGCATTTAAACCTTCTCCACAGACGTCTCTGTCGCCAAGATGCCATCTTCCTGGACCAGTAAAGCCGTAGGAAAGGAGCGTGCTATTCGACATATGCCTCATCCATACTTTAAAATGTCCGAAATGAGCAATGTTTTAGATGGGTTATAGTGTCCTCTTTAGCAGCACGACCATCATGTAGAGCAAGCCGTTAGCATTCTGAATTGCAGATGCACCATCCTACTCAGTGCCAGTAAAGACGCAAGAGAATCATTAGTAAATCGTTCTCATCCCACCAATACCATATCCATCCGAATCTCACAATTATTCAGGGTCTACAGTCCTCCCAAAACGAGTCTAGACTCGAGGCTTGAGCCCTTGGATAGAAAAGCACAACCATCATGCCATTTTGTCAACCTATCCAAGGCGTCGGACTGGGCACCCTCCATCTGAAGACTGAGTCTTTACGGTCTATATGAAGTCAAACATCTATTTGCTCTATATTTTACTCTTCCGTATTCTGCTAGTACGCTCGATCCTTTGCACTTTTGCCTTGTCTGTCAGTATGCTTGTCATCGGTTGACGGCAAGGGTTGCGCTCAAATCCCGTCGTAAGATGATAAGAACATGTGTTCTACATTCACCTTGGTGCCTTCATCCTAAGTCTTAATGGTCGCCCCGACTTGTTCTTGCCAACTAATGTCGAGCCCCCGGCCTTTGCACAGCTTCTCTGGTCTCTTTTCGTACGATGAGCCATCATATCGTTGTCTTCTTATGTCTGGCTGCGTCCCGCCACAAGAAACAGCAATATTCTAATGGGGAGTACAAACTACCTCAGCAAAGGGAGGAATCACTAGAGAAGGTGCAGGCTTTGTCCAAGAGCCCCTTGACCTGAAGGACATCCTGGGCTGGTAGTGGTATTACTGACATGCACGCTTTTCGATGGCATTTCTGAAGTCTGCAGACAATATGGCAACTGGGGCTACCGTGCGGCTGCATCTGAAGCACAAAGGCATATCATAAGTGGTGAGTCGGTACCAGAACTCAACCTTTCGCCCCGTCACATTCGCTCTATCCCTCAAAAGTATGGATGCTAAATTCACTGTTGCTCTTAGACCTAAAAGCTACAAAATCTCTTTGATGACGCCCTACCAGTCGCTCCTGCCTGTTCTACCAATCGTGGTTGCCGAACTCGCCAAAGTCAAGACGATATCCTCCCGAGCCTCTTCTCCCCACAATAACAAAACACCACCACATCAACGCCCTCATTTCTCATCAACACATTCGTTTTCTGTCACCCAATCCTTCATCGCAGTAGGCTCTTGGGGCAGCTGCCGAACCGCGCAAAACGCGCCTGAGACCCTCCCTCAGAGTGGTTCTCCCAGGTCAGTCAAAATCTCTACGGGAGGTTTGCCTCCACTTTCACCTTCAACTCTATCCCCATACCTACACACTGCTGTCAATGCTCATCGTTAAATTCAACTTCACAATCAACGGCCATCGATCGTGAGTGCGACATACATTCAGCTTTTACGCAGATGAGGTTGGCATCAATGGCCTTCCCCATGGCAGTTACCCCAAAAGCACTCACGGAAACAAGAGTTCTCTCAGAGATTCCCCACCCCATCAAAGGTCCACATCTCTCTAGGTTTCAAAGCTGACAGTCATTCATGATTGGATTATCTAGTTTGGGGCACGAATGCATTATCACATCGAATTTAACAATCATCGCGTCAAGATGGCGGACTTCAATAGCAACAGCCCGGAGGACATGGAGCGCCTTCGGCTCATTCATGCCGCAATGATGGTAAGAACATCTCATAGTGGCACGAAAATCTTCCTGACAAGGAACCATCAATGTTCGAACGGCTCACACCGATTAAATCATACCCTCGAAACTCGCTCTGCCATCATGTTTGGCACAGGCTAACATATTTATAGGAGGAGCTTGGTATCGGCCGACTTGATACCCTGGCGTTGGCAGATAATGGCCCTGCAATAGATATTGAGAGCGCCAAGGCAACACTTGGAATTGGTTCTGCTGACCCAAATGATGAAGTTGCTGCTCATTGGTCCAGTAAGTTCTCCTAGATCAGGGATCTCCATTACAGCTAACACACCCTAGGTGCCCAATTCAATGATATAAACCCCGCTCTCGATGAGCTTGACAACATTGCCGACGGACAGCTTTACAGACTCCGAAGAGGAACTTCCAATGGCCTTCAAGCTCATCGTGGAAGAGGAGGTGGATCTGGTAGAGGTGGGTGAGGTCACAATGGTGGCCGTGGAGGATATGCACATGTCGGTGGCCGAGGTGGACATTCCCCCATGCCGCCTCAAAATCAATCCAGGTAAATTCTACCCATCATCATTTCTAAATTTCTGCTCATAATTTCTTTAGCAGACATTCTGGCTCGGTTCCCACGCCGGTCTTCTTTGATCGGGGTAGACGGCAGCAGGTCAGAAGTGATGCGCAAAGAAGCGCGCTCGTTGAAGCAACGATCAATCGCCTCCGTGGCCCCTCCCCAGTGAAGTACTCTCGAGGCTCAAGCGCACCCACTCCTTCTACACGCGCACGTGGCAATAGAGTGGCATGTGGAGTATTGGCATGCGGAGGAGCTGAACAACAAAATTCTGGATATCTTCGCAGAACACCCCCTCTACTGAGCGCATCCTCTAGACCATCATACACCCTGACGGATTCCGAGCAGTTCCTCTCTGCAGTGCAACCAGTACAACCGAACCTGCCAGTGGCTCGCCAGCCTCTTACTGCACAAGGAGCTTCGGCTCTGAACACGGTGGTGACAGCTGCAAGCATAGGAGGAGAAAAGTTGGCAAGCGTGTCAACTTTCAAGCACACTCCCCCAGCGCCAATCAGCAGTATTGGGACCCATCCAGCTTCCAACTTAACGAATGTGAAGCCGGCTGCAAACAAGCCCTCTCACTCCGAAGCTCACAAACCTTCTGTTGGCCTTTCGGGCTCCAGATGGGCCATTCCTAGCCAGTCTACAAACACAACAACTCAATCTCTTCCATCTAGGGAGTTGGGAAGTGCTGATACCTCTATACCCGAAAGAAAGGAAATTGCATCCAAAACCATCCAGGATAACGCAGAGGAAAGCCAGAAGCAAGACTGGACTGTTACGCTTCCTAAGGTGGGCTTATCTGGGTCGAAATGGGCCACCGGCGCACAATCTTCGAGTCCGTCCGTAGCATCTGGAGCATCTGGACATGGGCTTCGGAGAGTCTCTGTCACTGCAAGCAACTCTCCGGTTCCCACCAGAATATGCTCTTACAATATACCTCCTCTACGCCAAGTTCGTTGGACTTTCACCACCAAGGTGCAGAAGAACGGAGGAGATATCATACCCCGCGCTTTTGTTCGAGTTTGCAAGACGGGCAACTCTTCTCCCCGCGTTGTTCAAATTGGCGTGGACTCTGACCAAATCTTTGAAGGACCTATTCCCAAGGATTCAAATCTCACGATCGAACATTCAAATGTGACGTTTGGAAAGAACGATCCTCCTGCTTGGAAGATAACCTTTCAACTTCCGAGCTACGCCCGCAACTTCTATGATAAGATTGTTGAGGATGAATTCCGGCCAAGTCAGACATTAGAGAGCAAGGTTGCTGAGAATTCATCTCTTATTGAACAACCCATCTCTACTCCACAGTCTGTGATGACCAACGGTCCGGTGGACAGCAATAACGCAGATCTTCGGTCGTTGATGACGGAACCACAACCTTTGGGGAAAGATTATTTCGCTGCAGCTCCTCCCGCAATTACAACACCAAATACCCCCGGCTTCCAGAACGTTTCTCAATATAGTGAAAGAATAAGTAGTCAAACATTGAACGATCTCCAACTAATCGAAGGCACGGAGGCTTTGATCAACCTTGGGGAGGACGAGGAACCACTCGAAGACGGTACACCAACAGCACCTTCTGCTCTTCACGACTTAGCATCTTTGAACGATGACTACACAATTTGCGGTTTTTATGAAGCTATCGACGTCTATTATGGCTCCTTCCTAGATGAGATTGCTAGCGAAGTTGGTCGAAGTCTCAATGAGCCTTCTTCGAAGCTATTAGCGGATGAGAAATGCATTGCTGTTGCTGGAGAACTTTTGCAGAAGTTTCTCAATCACTCTGAGATCTTCGCTCATCTTACAAAGGAAGAAGAAGATTCTTATATCAAAAGCACTGCTAGCATGATCTTTGCGAAGGCTCTTTTTGCGCGAGACAATGGAGCTGAGATAGCTATACCGGCTGAGACGACAACACCGACTGAGATGACCACGCTGGTCAAGATGGCGACAACTGTTGAGCCTGTGCCAGAAGATCCCCATGTGCCGCAATGCGTTCGAGGTCCCTACTACTCTAATCAGGAGCTCTTCGCCCTACGTGGTAATGCTGTCTTGATTGAAAGAGTTCTACTCACCAAGGAGGAGATGCTTCCAAAGGGCCATAGACCTAGAAATGTGATCGTGTCTCCCACGTTCAAGCCGGCAACAACTGTACAAGGATGGCAGTCATATGCGGAAAAGGAAGAGACGGGTCAGGTCCAGGCTAACAAGGTAAAGTCTCCGACAGTTCCTAAGCCCAAGGCCGAGGAAGAAGAGTCTGGTCTACCCAAGCAAGTCCTGGCAAATACCACATCACACTCCCAGACTGAGAAGCCTACTCAGCAAGTATCTTCGAGTGGTACTGGGCGCATGGAAATTCATCGCCCACTCGTAGTCTCGCCAGTCCCTGCTGCTCAGAGCAATCCAGAGCGGCAGGATGTCCAAGACAGAAAGGCTGCCAGTAGCCCCGTAGTAGCGAAACCTGCTGTAACATCGATTCAAGGATGGCAATCATTTGCTAAGAGCCAATTAGGAAGTTCAACCAGAGCTGTTACTTCTTCTGCCTTCGCAAAGCATTTGTTGCAGACTCCTTCCGCTGAGCAAGATCCACACAAAGGCGTTGAAATCAAAGCTGAAGCACTCACACTGAGAGAAGTTGTCACCTCAGCCCAAGCCAGCAATCCAGAAAAGGCTTCCAAACATGCTGAAGGCGTCAAACCAGCAGAAAACAAGAAAACTGACAAGGCCCTTCACGACTCTATCCTGTTTCTAGCAAAGGGCGATCAGGATGCCAAGTCTTGCTCCAGAGGCAGCAAACATATTCCCACAAATTCTGATTGGAATCGGCTTGCTAAAAGTTTCGAAGGAATGACAGTCAGCGGTAGTGATGCCGAGGTAGTACCACTTGAAGATATCAAAGTCACTACGCGCGACTCCAAGGAGCAGACCTTTGAGAAATCTACTTCCATAGACGATCCACTACGCCAACAACTCGAGAAGCAAAGTGATGCGAGCAATCTGCCTGGAGAGCAGTCAAAGAAAGTCGAGGCCCCACTTGACTTGAGCAACCGTCCCGGTTTGAAGGCGTCAAAATGGGCAAGTGAGTGAACGAATTCCCATTTTCAGAGTCGAGTATTGTCGCGTGAGCCAGCTCACGTGCTCTACCAGCTCTGGCAGAAACACTCACCGCACGCACGTGGGCAGCTCACAGTAGGCTTGGCAGGCACTCCGTAGTATATATAGCTACGCTCTCTCTCTCTCTAGTAAAAGATCAAGCGTCTATTCAATCAACTCTACGCTCACCTGAATGCTCCTTTATATACTCACTTGCACTTCTGTGATAATACACCACACTACGCGACAGTTATGAGCCCGGTTTGCGCTGGTACTACGCACCCTTTAATAAGCACTTTGTAGTGTGCAAGCAGAAGTGCTCGTCATTCAATTCTCCTTCCTTGATCAATTCTTCAGCACAAGAGAAGCTCTCGACAATTATGGCTTCAGTAATCAAGGACGCCCCGATACAGACCGACACGTTCCTCAGGAATAGGGGGAGCTGGGCACCATGGTTTCTCCAGCTCCAATTTCATGCGTCAATCAGAGGGGTCTGGCATGCTGTCGACCTAGCTGCACCAGACGCTCCGGACATGTCGAAGCGCCTGGATGAACCCCCCAAGATCGACAACTACCTTCGAGAGCTAAATATTCAAAGGCAGGAAGCTCACATTGTCGCTGTCCAAGAACACGAAGAGCAACAGAACCAGTCAGTTGCAGCGCCTAAGTCTCCTGAACCAGCGAGGTTCTCCGACATCCAGGAGCTCTACCAGGCCCGCCAAAGAGAATATGCGATCGACTCGGCAGCCTGGAATACGCTCTCTACCAAATACCAGAATGTTTGGAACTGGGTAAACACCTTAGTCGACTCGACACTGCTCTCTACTGCAATGATCACGATGGTAGCCCAGAAGAAAATCAACCTCCAGGAACTCGTGAGGACACTTCAGAAGCTCGTGTCATCCACGGACTCGAGCACGGAAACCACGCTCCGAGCGCAATACCGAAATTGCCTCAGACAAGCGGAGCAGGGGAACATCAACCCTGTGCGCTGGCACTCCGATTGGCTCCAACTCTACCAACGAGCTAAAGCCTATAACCTGGCTGAAGTGTAAGGGGTGCTCGCGATCAAGGATTTTCTCGGCGCAGTGTCAGCAAAGATCGCACCAGACTGGGGAAAGCAGGAGTTAGCCAACGTGATTCGAGACGACGAGCTTGGGAGGGCAGGCACGACGCTCGAAGAGTACGCCACTTGGTTCTCAGCGCTCATTCAAGAAAATTCCGCGAGACAGTCTGCAAGGCAACCAGCGATCTTTGCTACTCTCGGCGGACGCTCGGACACGCCAGCTGAAGCCGAGCTTCCACAATGTCCCTGCCGTGATCAGGCCAAAAGGGGGCACCGCTGGGAAGCAGAGTCATGCGCAGTCCTACAATTTGCGATCACTGGAAAGAGTGATCGGAAGCTCTGGGGCGACAGGAAACCGAACGAGAAGATATGCGCTGAAATCAGAGAACGGCTTATGACGAACAAATTCAAATCTCTAAGAGCAACTCTAGAGAAGAAGGGATGGGCTATTCAGAGATCCCAAGCCACAACGAGCGTCCTAGCAAGGCCAGCGCAGAGCCAGGACACCGCCAGCAAGTATCCAGGCTCACTAAACGCAGCCACCCTTGATCCAAAGCTTATAACGACACTTATCGAGCACTGGGGGGTGTACGCCACGTTCGACTTCTCTAAGCACCCACTATCAGAGAGCACACTGCTCGATAACTGTGGAGCACTACACCTAGTTAACTCAAAGGCGCTCCTGGAGCCAGGCTCATTCGCGCCTGCTGGCCCCGACGATACCGTCGAAGCAGGAACATCATCACTTCCGATCATTGGCCGAGGCACCCGGGTGCTCAGAAAAATCCTAAATGGAGCAGCTGGAGAGGCTATAGAAGATCTTGTGCTTCTTGACGTAGCTATAGTAGAAGGTTTCCATGTCAATATTATCTCAGAAGCTCGGTTAGCAGAGGCAGGAGCTTGGTACAATGGGCTCGACTGCTCACTTCGGTTTGGATCAGAAACAGAGAACGTGGTTCTAAAGAAACTAGAGCGTCGATATAACTTAGTTTTCATGGAATACAAGCCCCTTTCAACCTGCTCTACTGCTCCATTAGAGACTCTAATGTTTCCGACGATCACCCGCAAAGTGAGAGCCAGGTTCCGAAGATCTAAGCGATACCTTCAACCAAGAAGCGATACGGAGCAAATATGGCATGCTCGCTCAGGGCACCTTGGACCAAGGGCACTCCGTGCACTAGTTAAGGCTGCTCGTAACGTGATAATCGAAGGAACGGAGCGTGTAAAGTGTGAACACTGCGCTACAACTCACGCCCGTCAAATTATATCAAGGCGAACTTCAGAACGACGATCACCCCGCCCATTCTTCAGAATCTCGTGGGATCTCTTTGATTTCCCAGAAGGCTATAATGGAGCTCAGTGGCTACTTGCGATCAAGGATGAATATAGTGGGAAGCTCTTCGGCTTCGTGTTAATGGGAAAAGGGCACACCGAAGTATATACTTCACTCACAAGCTTCGACAGCTGGGTGAAGCGTCAATATGGACTCTCAGTATGCAAAATTAGGCAAGATAACGACACTTCAGTTATAGGTATCAAGGGCCTCACAAGATATGAAGTCTGGGCGCGCAGCGAAGGCATAGAACTAGAGCTCTCTCCAACGCACACGCACGAGCCAAACGGAGTAGCGGAGCGCGCAGGCCAGGAAATTATCACCCGATCGATCAAGATTCGACAAGCAGCCAAGCTCCCGGAAAATCTATAGCCAGAATCAACGATAGCAGCGATCTTCTTATATAACGTGAGCCCCTTAGAAGCTTATGAGATGCGCACACCGAATGAAGTAATGGATTCCTGGTTCCGAAACTACTTCCGATGGTATGATCCTGCGCTCGTAGTGAAGCTTACGGTAGATCTAAGACCAGATTGGAACGGCATTTACGTATACGGGTCGCGCGCATACCCGCTAATGAAGGAAAGAGAAGCAAATTTAGGAAGAAGAGCATTCAAAGTCAAGCCCCGAGCGTATATTGGATATCTGGTTGGATATGTTACTTTAAATATCTACAGAATCTGGGTCCCGAAGCTCGAGAGGGTGATTGTCACCAGAAACGTCACATTTGACGAGCATACGTTCTACTCACCAGAGCTCGAAGAAGTGGAAGGCCAACCACTTCCGATCACTCGTCACATTCTAGAAGTGATCGAAGAAGATGAGAGAGAACTCCAGGACGCTGGAGGTTTGCTAGAAAATGAGGTGTTATGGGAGGCAACCCAAAATATCAATTCAGAAGCTCCGCAGGAACAAGGCCAGGGACAAGGCGAGCACCCGAGTGAGGTTTAGGAGAGCCAGAACTCGGGGGTGAGCAACCCAAACGACGATTCTGTGGGCCTAGGACTTCTGACACCTGAACCAACACCCGAGCCAGAGAGCATGCCAGGCAAGGATCCTGAGAGCGTGTTAGGCAGAACAGGTAGTAGGCAGGTTAGCGCTGCTCGACTGTCCCTCGGCAGCGCAGGCGAAGAGATTCCGACACCAACTGGGCACTCGCGCTCTCCCCAGGTTATGAATTGGCAAGGAGTTTCGCCAGGCCAGGAGCAACAAGCACTTGGTCGAACCTATCCGGATGCTCTAGGAGCATCTGTAGTCCCTGAAAAGAAGACGCGCACGCGCAAGGTATTCCCCTCAGCGACGCGTTCAAGCAAGAGACTCCAAGAGAAGATAAGCCAAAAGGGCACTTCTGAAGGAGCGGGGAGTGGCTCGCAGACTACGTCGAGTAGAAATCTGCTAGCTACAACGATCAGGGCAAACCCTAATTGGGAGAGCTCTAATCGAGCGGAAGCCTTCCTTGAGCTCTTTTCATCAAACGAAGAGATCTCTTGGAAAGGTGTCGAGCACAGAACTGTACATGCGGTGATCGCAGAATCAGTTCTTCAAAACCGTATGATCGGGCATACCCCGAGCATACCACATACTCATCAAGGGAGCTTACCAAAAGAACCCAAATCTTGGAGGGAGCTTGAGAAGCACCCCTACGGAGCGTACTTCAAAACAGACGCGCTTGTGGAGATAGGGAACCTTGAGAAGAGAGAATGCTGGAGAGTGATCGAGCGCACTCAAGCAACTACAGAGCCGATCCCCTTAAAATGGGTGTTTACTTATAAAACGGACTCTGACGGGTTCTTGACTCGCTGCCGATCACGAATAGTTGTGAGGGGAGATCTTCAAGAAGAAGCCACGATCTTCTCAACCTACGCAGCAACGCTCGCCGCGAGATCATTTAGAGTAGCTGCAGCGATCGCTGCTCACTTCGACCTCGAGATTAAGCAGTACGACGTGATCAACGCATTCGTAAACGCCCGGCGCGACGCCAGGAGCGCGCCGGTAGCGTGCCATCTCCCAGATGGTTTCAAGCAGCACGGCAAGTGTGTGGAGGTTGATCGCGCTCTCTATGGACTCAAGGATTCCCCTGCTCTCTGGTACAAGGAGTGGACTACGACGCTCGCAAAGATCGGGCTCATCCCATGCAAGGAAGAGCCGTGCATTTATATGGACAATGAGCGCAAGGTCTTTATAGTGTTCTATGTCGATGATGTTCAAGCGCTCTTTTATAGAGAGGATATAAAGCTCGCCGACAAGGTAATGTCTCAAGTCAAGGAGGCCTACGAGCTTCGCGAGCTAGGTGACGTTGAATGGTTTCTTGGAGTGAGAATGATTAGGGATAGAGAGGCCAAGAAGCTCTGGTTAATTCATGACACGTATATTGAGAAGATCGCCAAGCGCTTTAACCTCACGGACGGGAAGTGCCCAAGTACCCCACTACCATACTACGATCTCCTAAAGAGTGAGCAGCAAGCTTCCTCACAGCAAATCAAGGAGTATCAGGAGAAGGTGGGATCAGTACTATATACTGCAATCATGCTCCGACCAGACGTAGCCTTCGCAGCCGCGCAGCTCTCACACTTCTTAACAAACCCAAGTTAGGAGCACATATCAGCAGTCAACTAGACGATCAGGTATCTCTTTGGCACGCGCTTCCTAGGCATTATGTACGCATTCGAGCACAGGGAAGCGCAACTCCTGATAGCGTCAGACGCTTCTTTTGCTGATGACCTAGAAACCCGAAGATCATCTCATAGTTATGTGATGTCTCTATTTGGAGGTTTAGTAGCGTGGAGAGCTGCTCGCCAAGACACAGTCACGACCTCTACAACAGAGGCAGAGCTGCTCGGAGTAGGACACGTAGCGCGGGAAACCATGGCTCTTAAGCGCCTTTTTCAAGAGATTAGACTCGACTTAGGAGAGTTATGGACGATCTTCTGTGATAACTAGCAGACGATCAGGCTTATAATAGGTGAAAGCGAGAGAATATCAACCAAGCTGCGCCATGTCGATATCCAGAATATGTGGCTACGACAGGAGCATAGCAAGGGCACTTTCAAGATCACTTATCTCCCGACTCTCGAAATGCCAGCTGACGGCATGACGAAGAACCTCCCACGTTACAAGTTCGAGCACTTTCGAAGACTCCTAAACCTCCAAGACACTAGGGGGATGATCGAGAAGTTGGAGTGAGCCCTATAGATGGCTATAGCAAGCTCAAGCAGAGCAAGACTTTCCTTTGTCAAAATATAACGAGCTCGGAAAAGCACTTTCGAGGTTTCATTTGTCATATTCAGAGATTCAAGAGGCAAAGACAAAGGGAGCATAATATGAGAGAGAGAAAAGTGCTTTGAATTCAGGGGCGTCGTTCCCAAGCGGCACCTCTGAGTTGCCAAGCTCCAGGAATCCCAAACACCAGGGGCCCGATCCCAAGCTGCTAACTTCCGGGTTGCAAAGCCCAACCAAGCACTAGATGAGTGTGGGTAACGTTCCCAAGCGGCACCTTGGAGTTGCCAAGCTCAACGGACCAGCAAACCAACGAGCTCCGTAAGGAGCCGCACAATGCGCGCCCGGCGAGCCACGAGCTCGTCCTCCTCCTCCTCCTGCTCCTCTTCCTCCTCCTCCGCCTCCTCCTCCTGCTCCTCCTCGGCACCCAAGTGTGCTTCGAGGCACACACGAACAGCAGCACGCAGCGCACGCATGCGCTAGAGAGATCAGCGTAGCTCACACACAATGCTCGGGTTTTTACTTACAGAGGCGGGAGCGGCATTCTCTTGTGCTTTAAAGAGAAGCCGAACAACAGGGAGCGTGCCGGCCGGGAGAGAAGCACAGGTGTGCCCAGAAGAGCACCGAAAGCAACGACCGCCGCGCGTGGAGTCGTAGCAGGAGCCGTCAGAACGGCCTGCCAACAGACTGCGAACGCAGCCGAGGCAGGGCACGTCCCGACGAGCTCCACGCTCGCCACGGGGAGTTCTTGGTGGCGCTGGTGGTGCTGGCGCTGGCGGGGTTGGCGGGGCTGGCGCGGGAGGCGGCGGCGACGGTTGGGGAGCCTGGCCAGAGAGTCAGAGATGCTCTACAAGAAAAAGAAAAGGATCACTTACTTGACGTGCTACACGAGCAGCACGGGCAGCAGAGGTGCGCGCAGCGCGCGCGGCTTTGGTGGCTCTGGGGGCCATTGTTGTTGTTGTTGTTATTGGAAGCCTAGCGAGCGCAGGGGGGCGCGGCCCACAATTAAGTAGGAAGCTCACAGTCGTAAGCGAGCACTTGGTGATTGCATCCAGTGCCCGAATTCTCATTGGTTGGAAAATTGTTTTATTTTCTAGGGGAAAACTAAGGCTCTGATTGGCTAGAATGCCGTGATTTGCTTTAATTTTGAGCGCGCGGCTCTCATTGGCCGGATGCTCTCAAATCACTCGCGCAGTTAAACCTTAGGACTTAGGCTCAACTGGGGGGTGTGTCGCGTGAGCCAGCTCACGTGCTCTACCAGCTCTGGCAGAAACACTCACCGCACGCACGTGGGCAGCTCACAGTAGGCTTGGCAGGCACTCCGTAGTATATATAGCTACGCTCTCTCTCTCTCTAGTAAAAGATCAAGCGTCTATTCAATCAACTCTACGCTCACCTGAATGCTCCTTTATATACTCACTTGCACTTCTGTGATAATACACCACACTACGCGACAAGTATGTATCTAGGAGTCTTATGCAAAAGAGAGCATTTTGTCTGTCTTGTCCTGTCCCGTGACGGCGCCGATGCCAAACCAGAATTAAACGCCGCCTATGCTCATTGCTTTGCATGGTGAAGGAGAGGGAGAGAAGTATATACATCCATCAATCTATTGCCGTCAAACCGTCTGTTCGTGATCACAAGTTTTTGCTCCATTCGAAGAAAAAGAGGAAAAGGGAGAGCAATGTGAGAAGGAAGAGACCTAAGCTTCAACCTCCGTCTCCTTCCACCCACCAACCTTCCTACCCCCCTCCTTCCTCTTAACCCTACATCTCATCCCCACCTTATCATCAAGTATAAACCTCCAAATAACCCCCACCCAACTCTCACATCTCGGCAAATCACAATAAAACTCATTCGCAATCTCATTCAACTTATGTAACCTAGTCCAAGGAATCGCAGGGAAATCATGGTGTTCGTTGTGGAGACCGACGTTGTAGGTGAGGAAGTTGAGAACACCGTAGTAGGAAAAGGTTTCCGGGATGGGAGTGTTGGTCATGGGGTCCTTGGCGGATGGAGAGGGGGGGTCAAAGACGTAGTGTTCGGCGATGAAGTGGCCTGCGCACGGGTGTAGAGACCCCGCTAGGAACGAGCTCAAAATCAAATAACACAACGCATTCCAGCCGCAGGTTTTCACAAGGATGAAGTCGAAGAGGACTTGGGCGAATATATTGGTGAAGTGGATGGAGGTGAAGGGAACGGCGTAGATGAATGTGGGCCGGAGGGCGTAGAAGAGGATTTGGAAGGTGCAGAAGAAGGATTTTCCGAGGATGGAGTCGAGGAAGAGAGCTTCGGCGGCGGTGGGAAGGTCGGTGTCTAGGCCGTCGACGCCAAGGGATTTGTGGTGGGTTAGGTGGTATGGCTGGGTTTGCATTTCAGTACTTGTTCTGTCTAATTCGTATAACCTCACGCCATTTCCTTTCCTCCAGTAAAACGAAAAGCGATGAAGAGGAAAATACACATACTCTGAAAGAAGCACTATACGGGATCCCAATCGGCAGATTCGCAACAATAGCAATCGCCCTATTCGCGTTCGCGCTTCTAAAAGCCAAATTATGTGATATTTCATGAATAGCCAAGAACAGGTTCTGGTTCGCGGTGGCGCCGATTATGTACGCTGTGAGGAAGAACTTCCATGATAGGAAGGGTGTGTCGCGGAGGAGGTAGGCGCAGAGGATTTGGAGGGAGACGACGCCGAGGACGACGTATTTGGTGAGTGGCTCTGGGCCGCAGAGTTTGGTGACCTGTTGAGAGGAGGATATCAGCAATTGTCATTTCAATTGAAGATGGGAATTAAACGTGCTTCAGGATGCGCTTTTATGATTGCCATTCGGCGTGTGCGATGCGGTTCTTCGGTATATGTCCAGAAGAAATCATGTTCTTTGAATTCTGGAAGAGGGGCGGTGTCCATCTCTGTCTCTTTTGAAACTCGTAATTTTGTGGTTTTTTTGCTGTCATTGTTGTCTGGGCGAGCCGTTGTGACGGTCGTGGTTGAGGGAGGCATTTCGGAAAGAGTGTGTATGCCTAGTGGGAGGAGATATGTACAATTAGAGGTGGAGGACGTTGGACGAGGAGGTACTCCGTCCCGTTCGATATTCACATTGCGAAGTGATACGAGGATATGGTGGACAGGGGGGTTGATCCCTGTTGACAGGGTCGGTCTGGATCGGGCCAATTGTTAAGGGGTTTTCCGCCACGGTGGCCCACCAAAACGCCACACAAGGTGAACTGTGACATTCAACCGTCAAACTTCTGAATTTTGTGCAGTATCATGAATTCATTCTAAGATACAGAGATTTTGAATCGGACGAAAACTTCTCCACATGAATGAAGACAATCTACAGCAAGGAAGATCTCTGCAGCCTTGGAAATACCTCGCTCAAGAGAAACCCTGAGTATCTTGCTACCTCATGGACGGAAAAAAACATACTTGATCTTCACTTGTGAGTGGGTTTGAATACCGAATAATGCTTCCTAGCGACGAACACATCAAGACTACTTTTGCACTTTCGAGCGCCAATTTCATCTTGTCCTTTTCCTTTTTCCTCGCCTGCCTGTTATCACCCTATGAGAGGGTTTGAGATATGTAGGAAGTCTACCCTTTAATGTCCACCTCGAGGCTGCTGGAATGCTTCATTTCTGATATCCCTCTGACTTAATCTTTTAACACGAATATATCCTCGAACGCCTCCCTCGTCAAAAAATCTTTCGGACGCCGAATTTTGTTCTCCCACTCTCTGGGATCAAAATCTCTCCACCTCTCGACTACAACCGGCTTTCGTTCTGGATCCTTGCTCGAAAATAATCCAAAAGAAAAGATCCAACTATTGCACCACCAAAGAAAGACCTTCATGTTTTTGCTTGTTTGTCGCCTCGTTTCTGTCCGTAATATGTCTAGCTCATCTGTCAGGAAGTTCTCGTAGGAGCTACGGGTGCTTTCACGCCAAGGGTAGAGATCGAATTCTGAAATGGTGATTGGCTGTTTGGGTGGGAAGGAAAGGAAGATTAAGGTGTTGGATGCAAGGGTTAGGTATTGGGTTGTGAGTTTTGGGTAGTGGTCCAATAACGATTTCAGGACTGTACTTCGTCAGGATCTGAATTTCGAGAGCCAGGCGCATTGTTATGTAGGTGGCTAGTGGGACATACCTGCGGTTTGCGTGCTTCTAGCTATATCCTTCATTTGCAAAGGATAGAACGTGGTTGTTACACCGCATTGCCGGTAATGCTCGAAGCTTGCTATAAAGAGGTTGGATTTTTCGATTAGGTCATCCGTGTGCGCGGCAATATATATTGCCGTGAGGACAGGATGATCTTCGTAAATGGATTGTAATGCTAATTTAATTTATTAGCTAGTCATACATTGTCAGATTTGAGCTGAGAACTACCTTGTTCTTGCTTTTCAAATGACAAGTCCAGAACAGACATCGCCTGCTCTTCCTTTTCGGTCTGCCGCATGTTCGCTGAGGGAACCTTTTTTTATTAATAAAGAGAGAGAGAGAGAGAGGGAAGATACGGGTGTGAGTTTCGGGAGAAATAGGGTTCATTAGGATATGAAGAACTAAGAAGAATTGTGGTCGACGTCATAAAATATCATTTCCACATCTCACAGTGAATATAAAACCGCGAACCTAACAATCCACTCCTTGAATGATGAAAACGACGGACAATATGTCATAAAGACATACAAATTAAAACACCATTGCCTCTGAACAGTGTTTTTATCTCAACCTTCCTGATATTTGTCTACCTTGCGTTCTCTCGGTGTTTAAGGGATCTCCGGTTTGCTATCTACCGCGATGCCCCTCAAGACAGGTAGCAATGCCCAACTACGGAGAGAGGAGATTCGTTACATGCCAAATAGAGTTTCTAGCAGAGACACCCAAGATAAAAGTCCAAATGCATCTTTGAAAGGGAAGGTAACAACAGCCCATTATCGTGACTCGTCAAATTACTGGCATGAGACATCGAGACTTCAATGCCCTTATGAGCTCGGGCCAGCAAAAAATATGAAAGTTAAAGGCAAAACAATTTGATAGTATGGCATAGTAAAACAGTTAATAAGTGCATTGTTGTGGGTTGCAGTGACAATGTAACATCATTTGACCCGTAAAGAAATCAGGCGAGAAACTTCAAGTCCTTTGAGAAACGCGGTCCCGTGCAATGCAAAGCAATGTTTGTGCCATTTGAATTATCAGAACACCAGCCTAAAAATAAATTATGATTCCAAAAGCAGAATTTCCAGCGATGAATAAGACCCAAGAAGTCCGGAGGTTCCCCGCTTGGAGCCTCCCAAGTCGCGCTCAGGCTTTCCCCAAGTCGCGTCCTCCCCTCGCGTTTGATCAACAAACGCTCCCGGGTTTCCCTCAATGCTGCACGCAGTGCCTTGCATGTTGAAGGCAGGATCAGCCGTTTTCTTGGGTCTCGATTGGGAGAAGTGCAGATTTGCCCAGGCATAACTTTGGTTTCGGAACCGGCAGTGGGAGTTTGGTTCTGGGAAATGCGAGATGGCGTCTTCTGCAGCGAGGGAGTCTGCACCAACGACTGGAACGACAGCGCATAAGAGGACGAGCAGCAAAGCAGAAAACTCGAATAAGCCACCGGCGGCCAAACGGCAAGAACAATGTTCTAAAGAAAAAGGAAACACGGGAACTGCTGTCAAATTTGAGCAACAGGAGCTGTATGTTTGTGCCGTGGTGAAGGAGACGATCGCCATACAGCAGAGAGGAGGCCGCTCTAGTTATGAGACGGATGATGATCACGAAGAAGTCCTCGATATATACGTGAACAAGACTGATGCAAGTTAGTCAGGTTTGTCGCGAATTCGGGGGTGGGACGGCGACCCAGATGATTTCGAGAATGTCGAGTTTTTCTTTGGTGGTATAGGCATTCATGGTCGTGCCCCTTCGACCCTGATGAGCAACAAGAGGGCATAAATGTGTATGTGAGGCCAATGAAGATCAAGCCTCCTGGATCTGAACAGATCAGATATGGAAGAGGCCATACCCTGGTCAAGAAGACGAAGAGAGTGGCGACGAGGAGGACGACGAGGAGGACGACGAAGCCCATTCATCGCAATAATGAAGCGGAGATTCATCTTGCATTCAGTCGATGCTTGAAGGAATAAAGCATTCGAAGGCGTGTCGCCATATCCTATTTCGGTCAATCTTATTTCCTCGCCGAAAATGGCAATAATAAATGCGTGTCGCTGGAGGAGCTTCATTTCCCACCAATCTCTCATCACATGTTCAGCCCTCGCCAGTGCGTTGTCATTAAGTAGTGGGGCCTCTCTAATTCACGCTTCATGGCATTTCATGCCTTCACAATTTTTGTCTTGAATTGCGAAACGTTTTCGGCTTGTTTTGTTTTTCTTAATTTCCGAAAGGTGCAATTGGAAGCTTTGGCTTGTTCGTTGCGACTTTTTACGTTTGACATCCCTGCCCATATTTCTATAGTATTGTAATGCCGTTTTATTAAAGCACAAACTTGTAGTTCATAAGCTGAAATGGAGGCCCATGGTGTTTCCTTGTTCTCCACGTTTAAGTCGTTGTGATCGCGGACGAACTCTTCTTTTAATTCTTCTCGCCCTTCTCTCAATCTTCTTCAAACGTTCGACTTTCTTGTTTCAAAATGGCTTCTACTCCTCCAAATTGCAGTCTACCCTCTCACAAACGGACAAGCAGCGCTCTTGAAATCACCATAGAAGCGCCAAAGCCGAAACGACAAAATTCCCAAGTTCTCGCTCCAGCATGGAGTTCGCCACCTCCTTCTAGATCACCTCAATACCAACACATCTACATCGTCATGGTCGAGTCAGAACCACCATACTCACCGCCATCAACAGACATAGAAGGTGTCTATTCAAGCCTCGAGGATGCTAATAATGCCGTTCGAAGACTCGCCAACGACTTTGTTGATCCTGAAGGATGCGAGAACGGGACCAAATATGACGGGACAATCTACTGGGCCGCCGAGGATGTCGGGAATGGCGAGAGCGCCAGGGTATTCGTCAAGTTATGGGAAGTGAGAGGACCTGGGTCGGAAAAACCTTGCGATTGGGAAAATGCAGGAGAAATGGATGATGAGTTGGCTTGTGATGAGGTGCCATTCGATGAAAGGGACTTTGCGGAGGGAAAATGAAGGATTCAGGTGTTTGATTAATGCATGATGATGATTGGGTGGGGCGGGCGTTTTTCCTCGAAACGAAACTACTGTACAGTATTATGGGTGCATGTCTATTGGACGGATATACCAGGCGTATTGGAAGTATTGGGTTGTTTGAGCTCGGGATACTCCAACCTTGTGTCTGCGACACATTTCTTCGAAGCAACAACATAAATTACAAACAATATATAAATCGTAAAACATACCAAAATAGTTTCTACATTCGACAATGGGATGGGATCAGACGAAAGAGCTATTTTCGGGGGCGTGCCTAAAACCCCTCTCTCTCACGTGACCCCGCGATTGGCAGCCTTGTAACTTTCAGGTTGGGGATTCCCGACGCGCTTTCAACTACGCGCCTGTCATCAGATATCCACAACCCCATCAGATGTGAAAGCCTGCGAATCACCCCATTGCTAGGCTGCTAATCAACAAGATGCCTGCGTACGTATTCCATCGTTTCCAAAGCTACAAGCACCCGCTGACACTCATAGACCCGGCGAGCAGCATCTAAGCTCAACAATAACAAATCCATTCGAAGAGGTCAAACCGCGAGTATCAGAATACACCGCCCAAGAAATCGCCACATTACAAGCTAGACTGGAGAAGCAGCTGGGCCCGGAATATATATCATCAAGAGCAGGACCATCGGGAAATAAAGTCCATTACCTGGCGGCGGAGAAATGCATCCAACTCGCGAACGAAGTCTTTGGTTTCAACGGCTGGTCGAGCCAGATCAAGGAAGTGCAGGTCGATTTCGTCGATGAGAATCCGCAGACTTTCAAAGTCAGTTTGGGACTTTCAGTCATAGTACGGGTCACACTCCGAGATGGAACATTTCATGAAGATGTGGGATATGGACATATGGAGAATTGCAAGGGCAAGGCAGCGGCATTTGAGAAGGCGAAGAAGGAGGGTACTACAGATGCGTTGAAGAGAGCGCTGAGGAATTTTGGGAATGTGCTGGGCAATTGCATATATGATAAGGAGTATCTGCAAAAGGTTACGAAAGTTAAGGCTCAGCCTACGAAGTGGGATGTAGATAATTTGCATCGACACCATTCTTTCGTTCCGCCGGTCAAGAAGGAGGCGGAACCAGTAAAATATGTGGAAGAGAAGACACAGAATGGAGCGGCTGGTGCGAGCATAAGTAAGCTTGGCTCTCTACATCCATTACATCATAGCTGACAAGGAGATATAGCATCCGAAGACACGTTTGATGACGAATTTGGCGGTTTGTAGAAAGAACACCGATCTTGAGGAATGCCGACTGACTGATTTAGACTTTGATGATGCAGACTTCAGCGTACCAGACCCAGACTCACATCCAGACGAGGTGGTTCTTCCAGCTCCACCTGTGGCTTCCCACCAATTCAGAGGAGCTCGAAATGGTAGCTCGAGTTCAAATGGAGGCCATCCAAATCGAAATGGCAACTCTGGCAATAATGGAGACCCAGCAAATCAAATCAGACCCGCTATCAACACCCGCCAACAATCAATGGCCGCACCACCAGCTCGCCAGCAAAACGTAGGAGCACCAAACAACAACATCCCTAACAACAACCAACAACCTCAAACTCCTAACGCCGGCTTCATACGAGCCAACATCGGCGCAAACCCAAACATCCGTCCTCCCCCAGATACCTCAAATCAATCTCGCCCAAACAACGGACCACAAGGCAAACCCCCAGCAGTAGCTGGACGGATCCTCAACCAACCAAGCCGAGGAGGAGGTCCAGCCTCAGCACCCAACTCACCAGCCCGCCATCAACCCAACAGACCTTCCTCCCTCGACCCAACCGACAATGAACCACCCATCGGACTCCCACCCCAAGGCGCAGGCTTCTTCTCCGCCCGCGCAGCAACCATGCTCCCTCCTCCCCCAACGACCGACGGTGCTCCTCTTCCCCCCGATGCCCCGATCCCCACGCACAATAACCTCCCAGTCTTCAATCCTCATGCTGAATCACCTAGTATACGTAAGACGCCGGGGATTGACCATAAGAGCTCTAAACCTACCACGAGAGAGGGGAAACACGTGCCTGGATCTCAAAGTACAGCCACACCTATCACTGGAGGTGGGATTCAGAGAGCGAGTGGGAATGTTTTGAATCCGCAATTGGATGGCGCGAGGAGGATTGGGGTTCCTGGAAGTCCGAGTCCGATGGCTAATCGGAATCAGTATCGGCCGCCTACTATTAAGAGGCCGTTGGATGGTGGTGCTGGGGGAATGAATGCGGGTGGGAATGGGGAGCAGGGGGGGAGGACACCGTTGGTTGGGTTGGATGCTAATGGGAGTTTGGCTGGTGGGGGTGGCGAGGGGCATGAGGTTAAGAGGCAGAGATTGAATGGGTGAAAAGGGGTGATTTGCCCAGGGTACTGGCGGAAATGATGAGTGGCGTTTGGCGCCTATTGTTATCAGATTGTCTGCTTGCTGGAGGTCTGGCGTATTGGTAGTATGGTGTGGGTGGCAGCCGGGTACCATGAGAACATTGTTTCCCCTTCCACCAATCATTGGATGGCTTTAGACTTGCTTTGAATTTGTGCCTGGGCTGAGCTGAGCACGCAGAATAGCTTGCTTTCAGAAATTCGCAAACTCTTTGCTTGGTTTTGAATCCGTTCTCCTGCTTTGTCGTGAGCGACCTGATTCTTGAGGCTTTGAGATTGAGGGCCGGAAGTGATTGATAGAATGTAGGAGTAAGTGGGAACTATATGGAAAGAAAGATTTTACTGGGATTCCGTTTGAAATCTATGATTGGGTAAATTTCCTTGTTTTTTGCTTTGTAAGTCAAGTAAAGCTAGCTTACCAGCTCGATCACTATGCTCGCAGATGCCTGTAGATGCTACATACATCTCATAAACCTCCCAACCATATCACGGTGGTGATAGATGCTATAGACACCTCATACGAGGAAGACAGCGCTCCTATGCCCCTCTAACACCGAGAACTCCACCCATGCTATTGCCTTTCCGATTAGGATTGTTCCTATGCGCTTATCCCAATAATCAAGATTCTACTTGACAATCAAAACAGCACTTGGGACCAACCCTGCCTCCTTCAACGTCTTCCCAAAGTCAATACCCCCAGTAAAGACCTTCTTCGGAAACGTCATCGTAAAGCTCTCTACCGCCGGGTTCCCTTCACTCTCAATCGCCTGCGCAACCTCAAACAGCGTCGTCTCCGCCCCAAACGTCTTCATTACGGTCCCACTCGCCATCTGTAATCTCAATCGTGCCTCTGTATGTACCTTCGGTCCGCTTGCACTAGCCTTTGGCGGTTCTGGATGTTCGGTTACGGGAATGGGAGCTTGACGTCCTTCGCGTTCGGCCTTGAGTTTCTCGGCTTTGAGACGACGCTCTTCTTTATCGGCTGCGATCTTTTCTTGGATGCGCTTTTTGGCGGCGATGTCGGATTGTTTCTCCTCGCGTTTCTTTTGGGCGGCTTTGATTTGTTCGTCCTTGGCCTTTTTCTCTTTTAGATCTTGGATCTCTTTGGTGGCCTTCATGCGGATTTTCTGTGGAGAGAGAGAGAGGAGTTAGTATGTGAAGTAACCTCGTTGTCGAGACATATGAAAGAGAAGTGGTGCATCAGTAGAGGAATACATACCTCGTTTCTCTTCTGCTCCTCCTTGTCAATGACTGCCTGTTTCGCCTTCTTCTCCTCAGATTTCGCCTTCAGCTCCGCAATCCTAGCCTTCTTCTCCTCTTCAGTAAGAGGTGCAATTTCCTCCGTCGACTCGGAGAAATTGACGTGCTCACTATTCCACCATCAGCAGTTGTCCATTACCCCGCGATATATAGGTGCCCACGTCTTAGAGGCATGGAACTCAGCCTGAGCTACGCTTCGAAACTTCTTTCCACAGTCATTGCATATCATCGACTTTGCTTCTTCGCCTGGATTTAACGCTGGTCCACTATCTTCGTCATCGGAACCGGCTGCAGCCTTGGGCGCTGGAGTGTTTATCTCCTCCAGAGACTTGTCTTGGTTGTCCTCTAGCCACTGTAATGCGCCTTGTACTATGAATCTGTTAGATACAATCCGCAGGGAGAGGATAGAATCGCATACATCCGCCAGTCTTCTTAACTGCTAACTCAGCTCTCTCCTTCTCAAAGCCCATTTCTATGAGCATGTTCAAGTCGGATGTCGTCATGGTGGGATGTTGTCTTTCTGGTTTTGCTGGAAGTTGTTGGTCAAGATTTAATAATCTTAAAGAAGTTGGCTGTTTCGAAATGGTTATAGACAGAGGAGGGGTCGGATTTACGATTTACAGATGGAAGTTCATGCCACTATGGTAAGCTGGGGTGTAGGCGGCAGAACCGTGGGTGCAGCTAGTCTTGATACAGACAATTCACCAAAGAAATGTTCAAATTCTGACGGAATAATTGCAAAACAAGAATAATTTGGATATTGACCGACCTCTGACTGCTTTTAACTCCAGTACACAAGGTTAGATGGAATAACACAGAGCTTCTGGAACGCACTTTAGCACCACAACTGATATTGTATCAGTCTAGAATAATAAAAGGCGGTGTGCACCTATTAGAGTCCGGGCTCATGACGTTCTATGCTAGCAAGCGAGGCCGCAAGGTGTCGACTCTCCGAGCTCTGAATACCACCGCTATAGAACAACCAAATATCTAGCTCCTGTTACCACCGCATAATTCACTCTCCCTCCCCAAGTCTCTCACCGCAGCTCTTCACGTGTTCCCCCATATACCTGTTTGCGATTCAACTTCGATTTCAGCTGCAGCCTTCCGATCCTAAATCCCAAATACCACGTTTCGAGCACGAGAAAACCAACTTCCACATCTTCAATACAATCCGCCATCATGTCGGTCGAGATCGATCCTTTGGAGCTGGGCTTCCACCGTATGTTTGTCTGCCAATTGTTTGAGGCGCATCTGATGTAGGAATAGGGCCATTTACGCAGGAGGTGTCGCAAATCCTGAAGATTAGAAATCCGAACCACACTCCTGTTGCTTTCAAGGTATGCAATCTATCCGCATGCTAGATGTTGGCAGGAATATTCTAACGGTGTTCTTTTCACAGGTCAAGACTACAGCACCAAAGCAGTACGCCCACCTTTGTTCCGCATTCGAAAACTCATATGTTGACAAGGCTACGTAGATACTGTGTTCGACCAAACTCAGGCAGGATTGAGCCAGGAAAGGAGGTCGAGGTGACTGGTATGTGATTCTGTGAATAGACCATATGTTTTCATGCGCTGATCAATTCCTCGCAGTTCTTTTACAGGCTATGAAACAAGAACCTCCTCTAGAGGCAAAATGCAGAGACAAGTTCTTAGTTCAGTCCGTTGCAGTTACCGCCGATAAGGAGTTTACGAACCCTGGCGCTATCGTAAGACTCAAGATGCTACATATATATCCATTTTCTGACTTCGAAAAGTGGCAACATGTCGATGATGCCGAGAAATCATCCGTTCAGGAGAAGAAGATTCGAGTTGTTTACTTGGCACCACACAGCGCAACTGGCGCAGTTACACCAATGCGAAATGGAATCAACAGCAATTCCAACACTTCTGTTAGTTCCAGATTTTTCTTTTACGGTTTTGCAAGCTCATAAATTTGGCAGATTGATACTCCAGAAGGTGCACCTCCTGCTTACACCAATGCCCGATCGCCTTCTCCTGAAGAGACATTCACCCCAGAAACCAACCGCCGCTCAATTCCTGCAACCACAAACGCAAGCGGTCCCGCCGTGAAACTCGAAGATGAGCCCTCGAATGCTCGATCACTAGGTGGTGTTAAGGCCTCGACCCACAACCCGGCCAAGGAATCCTCCGCTGCCTCGGCAGTTTCCGCCGCGATTCCACAGTCGTACGAAGAGATGAAAGCCGAACTTGCCAAAGCAAAGGCCACGATCGCAAGCTACGCACAAGAAGGGGGCCTCAGAATGCGAAAGGTTGCGGCAGGAGAGACTCCCAGCGCTACGGTCAATGATATGGCGCAACGGGTACAACAAGGGTCTCAGGGAGTTCCATTGCAGATCGCTGCCGCACTATGCTTGCTCAGCTTTTTGCTTGCTTATCTCTTCTTCTAATCGGCGCCAATGGTGTTTTGTACGATGGCGGTGTTCTGAGAGGACCTGGCGTGTAAGAAGGGAGCTGGGGATATGTAATCGCATGCACCTCACGACTTAATGGGAGCGAGAATCAGTATCAGGTGAAGGAGTGAACGACGAGCATAGCATGCATTTATTTTATTTCGCGCTGGTATTGTACTGGGCTTGGCGAACAGCACAGCACAGGGCAAGCAAATGTCTCATATATCTCATCTTTCTAGGATGGATGATACGAAATGAGAGAACATACGCTATGACGAATGTGGAGGGGAATGAGGCGATGCGTTACATCAGGGTTTTGTTTCCTTTTATCTATCATCTTGGCTGGTTACACTTTTAGTTACTACTGAGATGGTGGTGGGATGTACCTCTATTGCAAGCACGTAAACTGAATTCTATGCTGATGACCTTCCAAGCCTTTCTCCACATAATGTTTTACCGTGAGAGTCAATAGCCACATTACCTGGTTAGAGAAGCGAGCTTCTTATTCTGTAGATCCCAGCTCTACACTTTCCTAAATTCTCCCCCATTTCTCTGGTCATTACTTCTTTCGGGTGCTCATCTGGAGCTTGCATCCGAAGCTTCTTGTTCTCATTTCACTCCCAAAACTCCTCCCCCTCCAAGTCCCCAACTCTCCCACACAACTCCCTCAACACACCGCCAACCCACTCAAAATCCCCCACCTCCAAATAAATCTGCGCACTCAACCTAACCCACAAACTTCCCGTATGATATCCAATCTGCAAATAAGTATCATGCTCCTCTAATGCCGTCTTATTCAACCAGCCCTTTATTTTGCCTGCTTTACTAGCCTCCCATTCCCTTCTCGGAACATCCCCAAACTTCGCAGAGGAGATAGGAAGACGCACGTTTGTGAATGCTGTTGGGGAAGTGGCGGGCATCACGTCTGTTCCGAGGATTTTTGCGACAGCATCACCACCTGTGCGTGCCAGGTTGAAACAGTAGGATTGGATGGAGGCTTCGCCGCCACAGACTTCGGAGCGGAATTTTAGCGCGGATGGGACGCTGATGTAAGGCGACCAGTCTTGTGTTGCTACGAACTCGAAGAGGTAGATGAAGGGTGTTTGGGAGTTAGGGGATGGAGGGGTGAGGGAGGTGGGGAGTGCAGGGTCGGGAGTGGAGGTGGGATAGGAGTAGCCGTGGCCGGTTGGGATGGAGGTACGGATCAGGTGCTGGTTTCGGGTGGGGACGTGGAAGATGGCGCTGCCGCGGGGGGTGAAGAGCCACCTTCGTTGGTATTAGTAAATGGTGTTCTGAAGTATTTATCTCACAAAGATACGAGTTGGAAACGACTCACTTGTGGCAGTTAGTGACGAAGAAGTCTGGTCCAACCTCTCCAACATGCGTTAAATCACTGTAGGTATCTCAAATTAGCCATTGTGACACTATGAGAATAATCGTCAGGGGAAGTATATGTAGTTGGGAGCGAAACGAACTTCGAAGTAAAAGAAGGAAGAAAGATATCACGCACATCATGCCCACCCCATGCGCCCCATCAACCAAACTCAACACCCCCAACTCCCTACACGCCTTGGTCAACTCCTCCCACGGCATCCTCACCCCCGGAAAAGTCAACACAGTATCAAACATCGCAATCCTAACATTCTTTCCCTCCTTTCTCACTGCCTCTAATGTCTCTTTCAACCGCCTCACTATCTCCTCATCACTAATCGGATACTCAAGCTCAATACACCTCGCTTCCAATGGCTGGATCTCAGCCACACTAGCGATGGTCTTCTCGCACGCTGCGTATATAGTTGAGAAATGAACAATCACATCGCCTTCTTCAAACTTCAAATTTCGTAATACGATATTTATCCCCGTGGTGGCGTTCGGTATGAATACTACTTCATCGACAGGAACTCCTAATAATGGGGCCACGGCTGCACGGGATGCGTCGATTAATGGCGGGAGGTCGTAAATGATGAATTTTGTGGGGCGTTCGAGTTCTCGTTGTTGGTAACGACGTTGTTCGGCGATGACGGGGAGGGGAGAGGTTCCGTATGAGCCGTGATTTAGGGGGGTGTAGGAGGGGGCGAAACCGAAGTGCGCTTCGCGCATTTTGTGGCCGAAGGGGACTTTGCGGGTCATTGTGAGTGAGTGTGTATGAGATGGTTGTGTTTTGGTGGGAAGTGTGGGTGAAATGTTTAGTATCAGGAGTCTGAACGAGATACCTCTGTACTGTTACACAGATACCCCACTTTTGTCACTTGGCATACACAGCATTGTCAGCAATAAATTGTAGTTGGAAGGCAGTATATCCAGTATACTTGTAGGGAAATCGTGCGGGAGATTATTCAGCGAGGATTCCTACTTCCATTCCCTTCAAGGCAGGATATGGATGCACTCGAAAGAGGAGAAGAGATCTGATATCGGGTATAAGGTTTCGGCTACGGATAGCTATCCGAAGCTTATCCGGGTTAAGCTTATTAACATTCCGAACCCCCTTTTTCGTCTCCAACAACACCAAACTTTCAACCAACGACCTCCCGCTCCATCGACATTATTGTCTAAGAGGTCTTCAATTTATTTAATTCCCCCGATTGGTTCGAAGTCGTCGCCGAGACCATGGATCAACAACAAAACAACACGAAATCTGCCTCGCGTCATGCACACAGCCTGGACGCGGGGAAGGTACCTCTTCTTGGCTACAGTATCTACTAGGTTACGATGCTCCGGCATCCAACTTAGCAGGTGGACATCAAAACACAATTGGCCTCAAAAGGTTTTGAGGCTCTCACGTGTGCAGATATGTTTCAAGTTGAGATCCTTCCCGGCAAGATCTGCTTATTAGTGCTTGTTATGCCTTCAATTCGCGCATCTTTTACGAGAAATTGATGGCAGGGGCCTAAGTAGTTTGCCTTGGCCAAATTTCCTATCCAATGCGGCACAGCCGCACGCGGAGAAATACACCGCAACTGCCTGATTTATTTCTTTTTATCTCAAGCTTTTCTGCTTCTTCAATTGTAATCCGGGCCCTGAGTTTCTCGTGTGTGTTTTGGTGTTTTCATCTCAAAAATGCGTCTCACCGCTGTGCTCTCCTTGGCCTCGGTTGTGGCCGCCGCCACAACAACATCACTGACAACGATAACTTCAATTACAGGGGCAACCGTGACATCAACACATTTTACCACGAGCACCGCAACTCCTACTACTTCGTCGCGTAGGACATTGTTCACGTCGTCAGCGATACCTCAAGTCAAAAATGCTACAGGCGTCACGACCATTACTTCGCCGGGGGGCGTTTCCATTCGTTATAAACAGCCTGAGAAGGAGGGCGTTTGTGAGACGACGCCAGGTGTAAATACTTATTCTGGATACGTTGATTTAGATAATGATACCCATATGTTCTTTTGGTTTGTGGAGTCAAGAAAAGACCCCGCTAATTCGCCTCTTACTTTGTGGTTGAATGGAGGGCCTGGCTCAGACTCGCTAATTGGCTTCTTCCAAGGTATAACCTTAAAATTCCAGATTGTGAGGATGAGTGCTAATGCTCGATAGAACTTGGTCCTTGCAATGTGACAAAGGGCCTTGAGACAATGGTCAATCCGTATGCTTGGAACGAAGTGTCCAACATGCTCTTCTTGTCACAACCCATTGGAGTCGGCTTCTCCTACTCAAATATATCACATGGCTCCTACTTTGGGTCGTAAGCTTTTTCACACAATATGTGTAATAACATCGATATCTGACAAGCTTCTAGACGTCCAACAATCGCCGACGACGACGCAGTAGGCACAACCGACCAAGCCGCAGTAGGAGCCTGGCACGTCCTCCAAGGCTTTCTCGCCAACCTACCAACACTGGACCCCAAGATCAAGGTCCAGAAATTCAATCTCTGGACCGAATCATACGGCGGACACTACGGACCATCCTTCTACTCCCACTTCAAAGACCAAAATAACGCCATCAAAAACGGCACTCAGAAAGGCGTCCCACTCGTAATGGACACCCTAGGAATAATAAACGGCATCATCGATTCCAAAATCCAAACACCTTACTATCCCGAATTCGCAGTAAACAACACCTACGGCATAAAAGCCGTAAATGACACAATCTACAAAGAAATGAAAGCCGCATTCTCCGACCCAGGAATGTGCTCCGACCAAATCGACGCCTGCGCCGCCTCCGACCGAACAACTCTCAAAGGTCAATCCATCTGCATGAACGCCACCACCACCTGCCGCGAATATGTAGAAGGTCCATACTACGACTACAACCACGGCGTCTACGATATCCGTCATCCAAAAAATGATCCTGAACCGCCGACGTATTTTATTAGATTTTTGAATTTGGAGAAGACGCAGAATGCATTGGGGGTTAGTTTGAATTATACGAGTCAGAGTAATTCTGAGGTTGCGAGTAATTTTAGAGAAACGGGGGATTTCGTGTATGGGACTTTTAAGAAAGACTTAGAAACTTTATTGGATGCCGGGGTTAGGGTGGCGTTGTTTTATGGTGATGCGGATTATATCTGTAATGTATGTCTCCGGATGCGCTTCCCACTTCCCATTCATCCTTCATAAATTCCTGTACTAACATCCCAAAAGTGGTTCGGCGGCGAAGCCCTCTCCTTAGCCCTCAACTTCACCACGGCCCCCCAATTCCGCGCCGTCCCCTACTCCCCTTTCACGGTCTCCGGAAAAGAATACGGGCAAGTTCGACAATATGGGAATTTCTCCTTCGCGCGGATCTATGCAGCTGGACACGAGATTCCGTACTATCAGCCGGAAGCAAGTCTGGAGTTCTTTAGGCGGGTATTGAATGGGAAGGCGGTAAGTGATGGGGTGGCGGGCGTTAGTGGTGTTGTTGTTAGGGGAAGTGCGACGACGGGGACAAGCACAGCGACAGGAACGGGTGGGGCGGTTAGTCCAACGAGTAGTAAGAGTGCGGGGAGTAAGAGGGTGAAGATGTTTTGGCGTAGGTGATATATGATGTCTTGGATGACGATCTTGTTTATCTGAAAGAGTATTTAATGTTGGATATGATACCCCTAATGCTATTTTGGCGACGCTGCTTTTGGGGTTTGCTAGTCCATTTTTCCGGGCGGATTTGGGGGTAAGGGAGCATAAAGTTCATGACCTCGCCGGGGTAACATTCCCATAGTCCTCTTTGTTGATTCTCAAGACGCAAGCAAATGCTGATTTTATGCCTCTTCTTACACTTGGTTGGATGAGAAAGCCGTCTTGAAGCAAAGGGTATTTAACGCTTCGAAACATACTACGCCATTCCCCTCACTCCCCTGCTCGCGGTGGACAAAAAACCGCGGACGTCTTGCGCTCTTGAAAATGTTACTTGATGACGAAACGAAAAGCAGGAGGAAAATGGAGAGGATGAGATGAAAAGATGGACCGAAGAGGAAATAAATGCCTTGAAGTGTATGTTATTGTGGCACATTTCAGATTGTTTATTCCTCCCATAGGTGACTGTCACATTCGCCCATTTGTATCTACCACAAAGCCTGCTGCTGCTCTTTGGATAAACACTTAATTTGAATGATCAACTGATGCAATAATCATTTGGCTTCATACAGAGAACTCCTTATATTTCAGCGTGTTATGAACACCGCCACAAACCATGTTCTATTGTAGAGGGGAAGAACCCAAGCTACATAGCAAGAGAGCAGGGTCTTGGAGCCAAGGGTCAGAGAGGTTTGGTAGAGAAAGGTGGTATTTGCAACTAAGGTGTGGTGTCACTCCTAAGCGAGCCCGAAAGCCAATATATAGTCGTTCCTAGTCACGTGCCAGGTCACATGACCCACAACACTTCCTGTCCAAATCCAAGAACCTTAACCCCACCACACTATAATTCTGTAATGTCCCATCTAGAATTTCAACGTCATCACTCTCCAAATAAAACCTCAAAACCACGTCTATACAACACTAGGTTGACTCGTCAATCTCCCCCCGTCACTCAACACAACACCCCCATTCATATATGCCCCGCCCCGCCCCGCCATCATCAAAATAATCCCCGCAATCTCCTCTTCCCTGCCCGCTCGTCCCATTGGACTAACAAACGTCGGAATCTTGACATCACCCTCCCCACCCTCTCCTTCTTTTCTCCCATTCTTTCCGCCCTTTTCCCCTCCATCCACACCATTCATACCCCTATTCTCAAACATCTCAATAGCCCTCGCCGTCATATCACTCCTATAAAATCCCGGACTTAGAACATTACACCGTATATTATTCGGCGCAAGATAAAATGCCAAACTTTTTATCAGGTGTGTTTCAGCGGCCTTGGAAGCGGAGTACCCGAATCCGGAGAGGGGGTTTTTGTTAAAGGCTTGAGCGGAGCCGGTTGCTATGATTTGCGAGGAAAAGGGGAGATTGGATGTGGTGTTGCCAGATTTGAGGAGCGTGAGGAAGGAGAGACAAGTGTAGAGGGTGGAGGTGAAGTGGATGTTGAATTGTTCTGTGTATGCTTCCCACTATGCCAGAGTTAGAATTGGGGGTCGAGGTAGAGGGGTATATGGGATGATTGGAGGCAGTATGAGATAAAATGAGGAGGTGGAAATGAGTTGAAAATCGAATGGACATACCGGTCTCGAAAGCATATATTCCGAAATTTCCTCGATTGAGCTCTGCGGACTTATATCGAAGATCAGTTGTCCAGGCGAGGCAAGTCCCGCATTCGCAATCACCACTATGAAATTGTCAGATTCTTAAATCATCAAAATCCTCATCTGTGTTGAGGAGATGTTCAAAAAGGGAAGTCTCAAAGTAAATAACTCACGGTTCACAAACCCCACCTCTTTCTCAACCCTCTTCGCAATACTCGCTAACGACTCCTTACTCGTCACATCTCCCTGAAGAGGAATAATATTTCCGAATTTCTGCCCAGTATCATTAGGCTCGATCCCCAAATCCCTGCCCTTCTTCACTCCCTCTTCCCAATTCTCTCTTCCCCTTTTCAAACAAACGAAAAGAAAAAGAATCAACATACACTCTGCTTCGCAGCCTTCTCTAATTTCCCAAGCGTCCTCCCCACAATGTAAACTTTTGCTGCACCATTGGCTTCTAGTGCTTTGGCCATTACAAGACCAAGACCTGGTATTTTGTTAGTTTTTGAGGTGGAAGGGAGAAAATGAGGAAGCGTACCACTCCCACCGCCTGTTATGACAGCCACCAGGCCATTTACGTTGTATAGAGATGCTGCATCCATTTTATCTACTACTCAGGAAACTAGGTCGGACTTCAGGAAATTGAAATGGGAATTATAAAGCAGTGGTGCAACGTGACACTTTGGATAAAATGAAATGAAACAAAGCTTGAGATTTCGCAGAATAGAAAATGTCTTTCATTTAAACTCCACATCCACATACAGTAAGCACCAGCACCTGTATCGCCCCTTCCTCATCTGCACCGGATACCTTATATCCACTCACTGCCGGCATCATCGGACTTCGGATAGGATAGCCTGGATGAGTAAACAGTAGCTAGTTTCTATAGCATACTTTCTAGTGCTGACTTTGTGTAAGCTTACATTTTCGTGCATTGAGCAAGCCGAAAGCTTGTCAAAGTATCTGTCCGATTTCGCATATCCTATCAGTAGATGGAGGTTGATTAATTTGTTTGCGTGGTGATGTTGTGTTAAGGAGAGAGGATGCCGAGAGGTGCGGGGTATGAGGTTTGTGCTTGGTGGGGTTTTAGAGGTTGCTACAGGGGACGCACGCTGTAGTACCCCTGAATGGGAGTTTTTCTTCCGGCTTAACATTTACATGCATCGGACAACCACACCTCTATTCTCTGTATTCTTTCTACAAGAAGTCTATTTTAGAGACATAGTATCACTCCCGGTGCCAGAATCTTCCCACCCTCAAACACTCTTCTTATCTTCCACTCCCTCAGGAACCTTAGTACCCCTCTCACCCATTCCCTCAATACTCCGCTCGATCTTCCGCCACGCCCAGTCAAAACTAGGATAAAGGAATGGTCGCATATCAAAGCGATTATCGTCGGGACTATATTGTTCGGCGTGGTAGCTGGGGGTGAGCGTTGTCCTGGATTTAAAAGGTGTTAGGTAAGTTGAGCCAATGCTTGAAAGGAGGAAATTTGAATTTGAACTTGAGAGGTGGGGCAGATAAGGAGATTCAAGAGAGAAGACGTACATCTTATGTCGATTAATGCTATAGCACCAGAAGAACCAACGGACTTTATCATAGATTTGCTTTGGGCTCAGACGATCTCCCCATACTAAGTGAGAAGAAGAATTAGTGCTATTTCATGGAGAATGGGGATTTAGGACATGGAGCGAGGATGGAAAGGAGATTCTTCCTGACAATCGGACTTCGTGGAAGAATTCCAAGGACAATATGGGAGGGGGAAAGATAGGTCGGCTCATACCATGCAGCAACTTCGTCCACATTCCCCACGGACCAAGATGATCCCGCTTCCTCAAATTTCCATATATACTCAATTCTGCATAGCTCATCCCCATATCCGCCTCATCACTCTGTGAATAAGCCTCCGTGATCGGCTCCAATTCTGCAGTTGGTGGTGCATCTATGAAAGTCTGTAGAATAGGCAGATCGTACGCCGTCGCCGCATACAGTATAAAACGTTTCAAATCATTCTTTGATATTCCGCCTATTGGGTTTATGTCTGCAGAGCTGGCGTCATATTTAGTGAGGTAGCCACGGAGAGACTCGTCTACGTTCGCGGACCCCAGCACGAGCAAGCCACCGGGCGAGGCACCTGGATTTTTGGAGTTGCGGCCGCGAACCGTGGGGAGGAGTTGAGCGAAGAGATAGGCGAGAACCATTCGGGTGCGGGCTTGGATATTTTGGAGTGCAAGGTTAGAGGCTATGCTTCCGCCGTACATCTTGTACGCTGGGGTAAATTTGGTGACGGTAGTAAAAAGTGTCACGACTTTTGGGAATTGTTAGTTGAATGGTACGAGAGGATTATTTGCGAAACTCACTTGCGTTCACAACGTTATCAATATCGAAATCTAGATGATAAGAACCTATGTCTTTCGCAAGATCCTTCGCACGTTTGCGAGTATCTGGTGAAGAGTTCTTCGCCATACCCATGTATGCACTGTGGAACATGCGTGACGCGATGTCTTGCGGTGAACTTGGGCGCCAGTCGGAATTGGCAGGCTCTCCAGCAATTTGTAGCAGGTCCTTTAGCACTTGTGGATCTTGTTTTACCGTAACATCGTGGTATACCAATCTACACATAGAATGCACAATGACACTCGTAGCACAGCTATCTATGCCTCCGGATAACTGATTTGAATTAGCAACGGGTGAAACAATTGATTGGATTGAGGGAGGTGAAGAGCAAATGTCACCTACCGGTATGAAAAACCCTGCTTGACGACTACGGCGTAAGTAGTCCCATAACCAACAGCTATTGGAGGGGGAAATTAGCAATTTACTATTTCATACGTCCACCAAATCCACGTCAAATGATAGTCTTCATTCATGAAAGAGTCGAGTTGAATGAAGGGTAATCATTGAGAGGAATTGAGTCGAAGAATCATTAAACTTACGCAGGACCAAGAGCGATTTCTATGACAAAGTCAGTTGATGCTAATCAAATTTATCATAAAATATTCTCGTCCGGAGACTCACCTTCTTCAGGAGTATGATATCTCGCTTCAAGAACAGGACTCGGCCTAATCAGGGGATCAAACTCCTCAGCTTCACTTGAGAGACTCATGTTTGCCTCAATTCGCTCATATGACGGTTGAGTTGTTGCTTGCATAGCACGCGATTTTGAGAAGCGGTAGCTCCGAACATCCTCAAGATCAACGGTCGCGGTGACAACTTCGACGTCTGCAAGTGAGAACTGGCTTCCTTGTGCTACGATATCGCCATTAATGATGATCATCGCACAACCCTAATTTTTACAGGTCAGCCTCTGATCGTTCTTGATGCCGAGGCAGTGGCAAAGACATGTAGATAGCCACGGAAAGGCTTGGCTTAGAAGGAGGAGCAATTTACATCATAATCTGCAACAAAAGATTAGCAATGTTATAAAAGCACGCGTCCCTTTCTAGTGGAGAATGACTTACACAATCGATCACCGTCACAACCTTGCTGATTTGAGTACCTGCCAACTCTTAGTGTCCGCTCGCAATACATTTGATGCCAAAATATTTCTGTGTCCACTTACAGATAGATTCCACCACTCTTTAGCGTTGCCTCTCTGATAAGCTCGATTCTAGTGTCTACAACGGTCAGCACTTCAATAACAAAACTCAAAGATCTATCTCGCTTACGAAGTTTGCGAAGCTCATGATGTGATCCAGAGCTATTTGAGAATATCTCGCAACCATCTAATCCTGCTCCGATACCTGGCGCTCGCGGCGTGACTGAGAAAATCAAATCAGTAATCTTCAACTAATACATCTCGGCTCGTCGGGTTTCGAATACTGGGACTGTCTCAAAGCACGACCTGAGGTATATGACTTACATAGTTCTTCGCAAGTCTCCGTTCCCATGCACGAACTAGAAGTGGCACAATTTAGTCAGGTTCTCAAAACTTCTCTTGTGGTACCAACTCTTTTGTAGAAATCAATGCATCACCAATCCTACACTTCGCAGTATGTCAGTACCCGAAATTCAAGAGCAGCCAAAACGGTTTACCTTTTCTTGACCAGCAATTCTAGCGATGCTCCTCGGTAAATAGAAGTCCTCAACAACCCTTTCGCCTTCTGCAGACATTGTCAGTGATTGATCCTGTATTCAGGCCTCCCAATGATATATTAGGTTTACGAACTCCAAGGACTGAAATATCTCATCTCGTAGTAGTTCCCATCACTAAGAGAGCACACATTAGCATTAGATTCACGAAAGATAAGGTGAAAAATGAACATGTGGAGATGGAACCACCTCCGGATTAACAAACGGGTTAATAACGAAGTACTTACTTAGCTAGTGACAGCTTTGGTCGAATCAAGAGAATTTCTATTTTGCGTCAATATTTCCTCATCCAATTCTCATCACCAAACATACTCTTGTTATAAGAGATCACACGGCAATTGTAGAGAACATTCCGATGCTTTACTGGCTGCACAAAACATCAGCACATGGACAAGTAAATTCAGAAGAGTACAGACCATGCCAATATCAATAAGCATTCCCTCACAAATTGGATCCGCAAGAATCTCAGAAAAGGATTCCTAGTCGGTAATATTAGCTTCATAGTCCTAACCTTCGGGCAAAAGGCAGTTGGGAACTTACCCAAGCATGTAGACAAGTATCACTCTCCAAGAAATCTAGTATTCAAACAGATCCATTAGCCCTTTATTGCCAAGAATTGATTTATGATGTGGAAGACCTACGGTCCAAACACCCATATCCGCAGACCTCCAACTCCGGTCCAATCCTCAACGAACATCCCGCCTCCTTAGCAAGTCGGATACTTTCCAATATTCTAGCTTTATTCCCGACGAAATCGAGAGCCCACTGGTTGAGCGAACATGTTGCTATAGTTATGAGGTGGCCCATGGTTGTTTTTGAATATCTGGAATGCGTCCTCCGTTTGACCAGGCGATGGAAATTCCAAAGATGGGGATTGGGGAAGCTGAGGCAGGTGTAGAAAGCACAAACTGGAAGATCTTGAAGAGGGATAATTGAGGAAGAGATGCTCAAGTAACGTCGGGCGTAAGACTATTACTCGGGCGTGCAACGTGAGAGGAAGATGAGTTGCGGCATTCCAATGAATGAAGGGTCGTTTTTGCCGAGTTCTAAAGTGGGGTGGTGGGGTTCGTGGCGGTAGATGATTTACTAGAACCGCACCGCTATTGGGCACTTAACCTATGGTCCGAATTATTATCACAACTCGATCACGTGTTATAGCTGAAAGTATTCAAGAATGAATTGCACGTGGGAGAAATTGGATTATTGCGTATGTCGTTGATTTAAGCCATGCATAGCTAATTACTATCTCACAGCGCAAATATACCGTAGATACAAACAGGGTATTCCGTTCCACCAATCTTCCTCCCCCCTTGCGGCTTTGTACAATCAGAATAGCCACCCAAAAGTGTATCTGTACACTTTCTCCATAGTGGTCTCGGGTCCACCCTTCTTCGCCTGCTCAGCAGCAACAAACTCCGCCTCCTCAGCATCGATCCTCGCCTTGCCAGAATACAAATCCGCCGTCTCGGGCCTAACCGTCTCCGACTTCATCGACCACTTATACCCAAAGATCATAATAATATACAACGGAATGCCCAAATAAGTCGTAATGAACGTGCGCCAATCAAACACCGGCGTCGTTCCCTTCGTTGCTGTAATCTTATAGCAGAAGAGTGCGAACCCTTTGAAGAAGGCGATGAGGATGGAAAAGATGAGAGCACCCCAGGAGCCGTAAACGCCGAGCGGAGCGACGTACGCGAGTGCGGAATCGGGGATACCTTGCGCATGGCGGGCGCGAACGAAGTAGATGTGGGAGATGAGGAGGGAGATCCAAGTCAGGAGGCCGAACATAGTGACGAGGTTGACGAAGTAGCCGAAGACGGTATAACTTGATGTATTGACGCCCAAGAAAGCCAACAAGCAGAAAGCGACGGAGAGGGCGAGGGCGACGACGGGGACACCACGCTTGTCAGTGTAGGTGAAGATTTTGGGCGCTTTCTTCTCGTGCGCGAGACCGAAGAGGGTTCGAGAGGCGATGTAGAGATCCGAGTTTGCGGCGGAGAAGACGAAGATTAGGATGCAGGCGTTTAGGATTCCGGGGAGGGAGTGGATTCCGCTGAGCTTAATGGCGACGACGAAGGGGGAGGCGGAGGCGGTGTTTGATTTCTTGTTGCTGTCGATTAACTCTTGGGAGTTGTATGGGACTAGCATGCCCAAGAGGAATACCAAGACGACGTAGAATAACAGAATTCGGTAAAAGGTGAGCTTGATAGCACGAGGGATGACCTTTCTTGGGTTTGCGGCTTCACCAACTGTAACACCAACCAACTCAGTGCCCAAGTAAGCGAAGACTGCGGTCGTGAAGGTTGACCAAACGGCCAAGAATCTTCCAGCTGCACCCTCTGTAGAGCTATTAGTATTGTTACTTATCAGGAGAAGATGGCTCACTCACTCAAGATATATTCATGAAACGCTCCAGGATTATTCCAGTATTCAAAGCCGGTCGCATGGTGATTAGGTCCTCCTCCACATGCCAGAATCAAACTTAAAAGAATCAAGCCAATAATGACAATGACTTTGATACTTGAGAGGTAGAATTCAAATTCTCCGAAGAATCTTACGCCAAAGTAGTTGATGAGGACGATGGCCACAAGGAAGACGGCAATGAAGGCTCCCGGGTTGACCTTTTCGCGAGGAACCCAGTATTGTATAACGAGGGATGCCGCGGTAAGATTGTTTGGCGTAACAATGATATACTAAAAGCAATCTGTCAGTCCACCCTCGTTTAGACAATGGAGTATAAACCACAACCACCAAGCAGCAGTTGCCACATTGGTGATATGGGTGCGACAACTCCGGCCAGGGATAATTCACATACCTTAAACCAGTAATTCCAACCCAGCGCAAAGCCCAACGCGGGATCCACAAATCTCGATGCATAACCAGTAAACCCCGAAGGAAGAGGCAACCAACATGCCATCTAATATGCCCAAAAAGGTCAACACGAATCTGGAACAATGCAAGCTTTCGGCATTGAGCGGGGGAAGGCTGAAGGGTGCCTCCATCCGACTGCGAGGTCTCGGAGCGTAATAAAGGAAGGCTACACAGAGTAGAACAGAACATACCTCTCCTAACGCTGCCATCACCAAGAAGCACAGGAATCCGACGAGCGTGTAGCCGATGAATAAGGGGCCGGGACCAGCTTGAGCGAGGGACTTGCCACTGAGGAATGAGTTAGCTGACTGTGTTTGCGGGTATTGCGATTCACTTGAACACTTGAATCGTGATTACTTACGTTCCGATAATCAACCCAGTACCAATTGCTCCTCCGATAGCAATCATAGTGATCTGTCTCGCCTTCAACCCTCTATGGAGATGGTGATTCTCATCTTCAGCGTAGACTTCGGCGCCAGCAGCAATGTTGACCTCTTCCTTGTTGTAGTATTCCTTTCCTCTGTCCGGCGACTCGGACGAGCCGTCGTAGCGATTGATAGCTGCCATGTTTTCTGATCGTCGGCCTGTACTGAACCGCTTGGGTTGACTCGATACGCAAAATGAACAACAAGGATGACGGGGGCAAGAAGGTGCAAGGAGAGGAAATACACCTAGCCTTATATACCGGTACCAACCTCTCGCCCAACGGTGTGGATACGACCTGCCATACCCTACATACCACGGGCACGATCCTCGCTGCAGCGTGCCTTTGCGTCGACTAGGAAGTTCACACCTCGCACCGCTCCAGGAGTCCGGAGCTGATTTCCCAGCGCCCAGGTCTGCATCACGTCGCTCCTTCCTGAATAGGCCTTGAAATTGATAACTTTTTGGCCGCTGCCATCTTGGCGCCCAGAGTATGCCCAGTCCCTTATCGTGACACTACACGAATTGGCAACAGTAAAGAAGTCTGGGGGAGCGCTGACGGCTGAAACAAAATTGTGTGATTTGCTCTCTAATTCTCTAATTTCTCTCGGGCGGCCTTCTAGCGTCTTGGGAGAGCTTCTAGCGGGGTACGAGGCGCGTTCTTGAGAAAGGCAGGGTTTTAATCTGGGGCATAAGCCGATAACAGGCGGGGATTCTACGGTTCCCTGGCCATTTTTCCAATCAGCTCGTTCGAGGCAGCCTGGCCGCTGTGGATATGGGGGCTTGGCTAGATTGCAGGGATGTTCGTTAGTGGTCGGAATGAGAACCAGGCAGCCTGGGCTCTGTTTTTGGAGGGGTTTTCGGGGGTTTCAGGGTTGACCGACAGGCTGAGAACAAGGCTTTATCAAGCTATGGGCGTTATAACGTGGCGCCATGTGGGCGGCGACACCGACGTAAATTGTCTGAGACTGGGCCGTTTTGGGCTTTCAGCGAGCCGTATGGGGATTCTCCCGCGTGACGTCTATCTTTGAGACTTTTGTAGATCTGAGGCAAATTTCATGTCTTGTTCTTCGTTAAAGTCAATTCAGGTTGTTGTTTACTCAGGTTAGGGAAGCGCCAAGTTTCAAGGGCAGCCACTGCAAACTCTATTACGAAGAGAATTGTCATAAGTTCCATTTTCGACGTGCACGAGGCCTCCAAGCGCAGGTACGCTATCCGTTCCGTCGTTAGCTTCCCGCAGTAGCTTGATTGTATGCAGATGCTTTCTTAAGCTTTCATGTTCAGATCTCAGTAGTCGTCTCCGCGACTGATAACCTCCTTCACAGTTGGTCTGAGCAAGATCGTCTATTGTCGGTCAGTAAATCTCTTCATGCATGCAGGAGATTCCGATTGTCGGCGTATGAATGAGCTTTTGTGGAGAGAATGGTGAAGAGAAGGAAGTAACATAAGATTTAGGTCTGGAGATACTCACATGTTCAAATTGCGCCGTGTATGATCCCTTTTTGTCCACCAAAGGAGGGTAATCTTCAACGATACCGCTCTGAACAAGATTGTTCAACTAATCGCTATCAGTAAGCCGGCTTGACACTAGAACAACATTTCACTTACGCCAAGCAAATACTTTTCTTGACCAAGTCGGTCCAAATATCTTCTGCAAAATGGCAGTGTTCCAAAGTTCTTCTTGATGACTTGAAGGAGCTTCGAAGCCGATGCAATTCTCAATGGAACATTAGGAGCATCCTGTCTCCATGCATAATGAGATGTTTCAAGCTGCAAACTATTAGTAAAGTGCGGGGTAGTTGGTCAGAAAAACGTACATCATCCCGAACATATCCATTTCCAGTACTGCCAAAGGTCTCAATGGCAAACACTTCTCCCTCTTCCATCTTGGTCTGATCATTACTCTTGACAATCGGCACGCTCTTTCCACCGTGGATTTGCCATTGCCTAATATCGTGTCCGTTCAGGTTCCGAATGCATTTGACCGGGAAAGTCTCCCCATTGATCTCAACTTCGTAACTCTCCATGGTTTCCTGAATAGCTGCTCCGATGTCGCCCATTCGTACGTCGATACCGGCCTCCTTGATACCAGTATTTGTTCCCTCTCGGACCGCCTCGAGCAAGTTGTCATACATTGGGTCGAAAGACATAGTGAAAGCACTATCCACAATTCTTCCGTTGATATGCACGCCGAAATCCACCTTCATGACATGCTTTTCTTCGAGAATCGTCTTGTTGCCAGCATTCGGACTGTAATGCGCGGCGATATGATCCAAATTGAGACCAGTAGGGAACGCAATTCCACCCTTAATATTATCACCCTCATCTAGTCCCGGATGGCCTGTCAAAGCCCTAACACCATCCTCAATGCCATTCGCAATCTCAGTCAAACTCTGTCCCGGCTTAATATTTTTCTGCGCCCACTGTCGAACCTGCCTATGAATCTCAGCCCCCTGTCGATACTCTTGCAAGAAATCATTATTCATGCGGTCCAGATGTCTCTTCTCCTCATTCGTGGTCCGGTAGAGATTCTCATCGGTGTAGTCGCATTCTTGACCGACAGGATATTCGCCACTGGGGAAGAGATTCGAGAGGAGAACTCGAGGAGGGTCTGATTGTTTAGTTGGGTTTGCTCCGCCAGCCTTCTTTGGCTTTCTCTTGCGCTTGCGCTTCTTCTTTGCGGCTCCTTCTGTTGCACCTTCGCCGGCTACCTTCTCCTCTGCATCGTCATCCGAATCTTCGCCTTCTGCTTCTGCGGCATCTTTGTTTCCATTTGCTTTCGCTGCGGCCGCAGATGCTTTGACAGCTTCTGGATCCTTGACTATTTCTCCTGGTTAGTATGAAATTCAGTATCATGAGGTTGCGAAACACACCTTTCAGGTTCTTGAGCGCATCATTTACTTGTGCCGCCATCTTGTCTTACGAGGAGCACGGCTCCAAAGAACTTTCGCAGAATATGTGCCAAACCAGTAGCTGCGTTCTTTCGAGGAAGCGTTGACAGCTGACTTAAATATTCAAACTCGAAGTCTCGCATAGCGGGGGCATCAAAAATACGCCCTGTGTGCAAGTCGGAGTTTCCTCGGGGGTGTCGCTAGTGAAACAACAGGGGCGAAAGGACAAACAATTAATGCCGTCACTGAATCTGGACTTCAAGCACACGAGCATCTCAAGCTCCCAAACAACATTCGTGATGAGGAATGCCACTCCGGCCCTCCAACTCTCCTCTTGCCTTGCGCTCGGTGTTCTTTTCACAGCGATTCTTTCATGCCAGTGCGATCCAAAGAGATAGTGCACAGACGAATCATTATGAGACATTGCAGATACCTACGAATGCCACTCCGGCCGAGGTGAAGAAGTAGGTTATATTTGATATTCCCGATATGAAAGCTCAGCTGCATTCCTGGCTGCTCTCTGCTATTGAGCCTCCAATTCCAGATTGCCTCCATTTATCAATGCCTCTCACTAACCCCTCTTTTCGCAGCTCATTCTACGCCCTCTCCAAAACCCACCATCCCGACCTGAACCCCGATGATCCAGAAGCACCCAAGCGTTTCGTCAAGATATCAGAAGCATACCATGTCCTAGGTATTCCCGAGAAGAGGCAGAAGTACGACCGCGAAGTATTGCCTCAAGAACATCACCATGGGCAGCATGGTCAACACCACCGCGGTTCCTACCACTCCACCAACCCCAGCCCAGCGGGAGGGAGGCCTGCGAGTGGACTGAGCAGAAGACGGACGCAGTTTAGGGGACCTCCACCGAGTTTTTATAGGAGTGGAGGATGGGGAGAACAGAGCGCAAAACGCCAATCCGCCTACGATTCCTCCACACAGCCAGATCACGGACCAGCATCCTCAGCGAACTCAAATTATGGCGGGATGGGTCCTGGCCAGTCTCCCTACCATCCCTCCAACCCATTCGTGGACAGAAATCATTACAACAGAGAAGAACACCTTCGAACACATGAAAATCACGATAAGAGGCTGAGGAGACGGAGAAGAGCAGAGGCGGAGGGAAGGGGAATAAACCTTGATTTTGAGGGGAGTGGGAGCATGTTGATGAACTTTTTGCTGGTTGGGGGATTATAACATTTGCGATTGGGGTACCGGTTTTTTTGGTGGAGAGGGTGATGGGTGGTGGGAATGGTGGTAGGGGGAAGAAGAAGAAGATGTGAGGTGGGAGGGGGATTGGCTAGCTTGTGGTGGAAAAGCAAATGCAGGTTTTCGACACATCTCAGAAACTTCTACGGCGTTTAAAAACAAGCAGGAAAGGAATGCTTGGGTCAAAGGCGCGGCTTCATCGGGCCAAAGTACGTTGGATACTTTTGTCGGTGTGAGAAGTTGTTGCTTGGTGCTTGCGTCTCCCCTATCTACCGAGAGGATGTATATGAAGTAGAGGAGAGGGAGAAAATGTAGATATTTGTTTGAGTAGCTAGATGTACCAACCCACGATATATAGATTATGGACATATCACAATTGCAAGCCAATAAATACATGTAAAGCAAAAGGAACAGATATGTGTGGTCAAAGCAGCCTGGTATTTTAATACTACATATAAGCCGTTCGTCACCATCCGCCCCAAACGCAATGCAATACCAATCAAACCAAGTCGCCATGTTTCACATACATCCGCTCTCTTCCATTCCACTATCGTACCAACCGACCATCATCAAGCCTCCTGTTTTGCCCCATGAGACAATCTAAGAGTCGAAAGTGAACGAAGCACCGATCTTGTGTGTAGCTTGGTCGAGCTTCTGGGTATCAAGGGAGGCGCCGAGGCCGAGGGTGACGCCGGGGCGAAGGAGAACGTTGTATGCGAGGGCGGCGACACCACGGTCGTTGATCTTGACCTGTTTTTGTTATGTTAGTTTCGGTTTTTGGGGAGAAAGGACGAAAAGCCTACCTTAGCGAAAGAGACAGGGTCCAATCTGTACTTGCTGGCAACCTCAAGACCAACTTGGTTTCCGCTCTTTGAATCCCAAGTAGCCTTAGCACCAGCCTCAACCTGCGAGTTAACCTTGTGGTAATACGAAGCAGAGAAGACGCTCAAGTTGTTGGCCGCGGTAATCGAAGCAGTGTATTGAGGAGCGGTATATCCAATGGCCGCACTGTAGTTAGTGATAGCCGCCTTCTGGACATCGTATCCTGCGGCAGCACCAGCCAGGAAACCATCTTGACCGATGACAGCGTCGACATTGGCAGTTGGCCCCTTGAGCAAGTCAAAGAACGCACGACCGTGGAAGTTAGCCTGTTGGAAGTGCAAGTTGAACTTTGCGCCCTTGGCTTGGGTGGCAGGGAGGAAGGAGCCCAAGACCTCAGCTTTGAGGCCCTTGGCGATGGCGTCCTTGAGCTCGATCTTGGTGTCGAGAGCGTTGGCGGTGTTCCATGATTGAGTGAGCGTTAAGCCTATTGCGCGGCGATAGAACATTAGCAGTTGCCCTTGACCTGACAGAGGACAAATGTTGAGAAGGAAATCCTGCCCTTCTCTGCCTAGAAATTGCGAGTGGGCTTGAATTCGAAGATGTGAGAAGTATGTACCGGTTGGCTTGTCTGTGTACTTGGCTTCCAGCTGTCAAACGAAAAATCCTCCTGTCAGCCCAACCTGTTCCCAATCATGGTGAATATGCTAGGACTCGTACCAGACCGCTTGTTGCTCCCTCGTGTGTGCTCTTGCCGGTCACCTTGAAGGCAACATTGTTTGGGGTGTTGCTCTTGACCTCGAGCGCTGAAATTTGATTAGCACAACACATCAATTCATGGCGTTCAACTTGCCTGCTTTACTTAAATGATAAAAATCTTTATTGAGTAACTAGCGATATATCAGCTTTATAGCTCTGCAAAGTTGGTGATAGCTGAGCTTGGTGTTGAGGTAAAAAACCAGAGCTCCATAGCTCCGGAAGGAGGTGCAGAAGAGCTTAGAGCGAGAGAATCACTCACGTCGTTAGAAGATTTGGCAATATCGGCGAAAGCTGGGACAGACATATTGGCGGCTGTGGAGGAAGGAGTTGATGAATTGAGTTTGGATTGATGTTGTGGATGTGGAAGATGTTGAAGTGGTTTGAGAAGTTGTTGATACACGCGGGAAATTGTGCCATGCGACGGGTTAACCCGGGCCGAACAAAACGTGCCGCTTTAATTGGTTAGAATTTTCAATTGGGAGCACCTGACCTGAGAACCCTTGAAAGGGGCTTGAAGATGGCCTTTCACGATGTTTGCATGAAGTTCATTCATGAAACATTCCTATGGGTTGATTTCTATAACATAATATGCCACAGTGACATACACATCAGACTACTTTTACCGTCTTAAGCCCCCTTTCCAGCCTATCTTTTTTACATCTTTGGGAAGGCTCACGAAGGATGTCAAAATGCAAATACCTTTCATTGTAGGGTGAGTGAAATATTAAAGAATAATGGCTCACATCGATATAGGTATTAAAGAGGATCTTACCTATCCATACATTATTTTCATCCTATCTTCCATCTTTCCGAAATCTCTAATGCGCTACAGCTTGACAACGTTTGCATAAAGTTCATCCATGAAACAATTTCAAAAGGGACAAAGAGACATGCGTATTGATAGCCAACTATAGGTTGATTGAACCTAGCAATAACATGCCACTCTGGTATGCGTATCTACATTATATTTGCCTACCTGGGGTGCGTCTTCATTTTATCCTTTTCCTTTTCCTTTTCTTGTCTGTCTTTCGTCACATTAGAGAGTGTGTTTGAGATATGTGAGCGATGCATTATCCTTCATTCACGATAATGATGGCTACATAAACTTCATCAACGAAACATCGAGCAATGAAAACTCAAGTGAGAACATGGCATAATATGGAATTTGTCTATTATGGGGTTGCTTCTCAATTTATATACAGACGTCAATGCGCCCCTTTCTCGAAAGCGGTTGCCCGTTCGTTCACCCGTCATGAAACTCTAATTGATGACAGACAACTTCCAAAAATCCCAGGCAAAGAAATCAGCAGATCAAGTCTTTCAACTAAATCCTCTATTCTATCTTCTTGCCCTCCTCATCATATTTGTGCTCATGGATAGCAATAGCTCTGCTTTACATTAGCGATAATGTCTTGCAAATTTTTCATGCAAGGTAACTTACCGTCCGCTGGGGTCTGTTTGTTTTGACCACGTAGGAGTCCATCTCAAGACAGTGTCTGCACAGAATGGTGGGAAGTGCTCATCGAACATCATTCTATACCAGTATCTAAGAAGATGTCAGCCATGGTTGGATTCTTGCAAGGAGTATCAGAACTCACGCTTCCTTTGTGTCCGGAATGTCCGAGCCCCACTCAGGCTTTGGGTTCTTCATCATCTCATCAGTAACGTTGAGCTCAGCATGGTCTTTGAGGGCATCAATCCAGCCGTATCCAACACCATCGCTGAATTGCTCCTTTTGTCTGTACAGAATCTTCTCAGGGAGGTATGGTTGAGCTCCTGGCTCGTCTGAGGTATCAAAAGCTTTTCGGAGGATGTATTTCTCGATCTTCTCCTTGGTGATCATCTTGTCGGCTGGGTCGATGTTCATGCAAACTTCCAAAAACTATAGAAGTTAGTACGATTTTTTCTTGCATGTTCATGGGAATTCCTTACCTCCTTATCCAAAAATGGCACACGAGCCTCGAGACCCCAAGCCGAAGTCGACTTGTTGGCTCTCAAGCAATCGAAGAGATGTAAGGCCTTGACTCTACGGACAGTCTCCTTGTGGAATTCCTTCGCATCTGGCGCAGCATGGAAATACAAGTAGCCACCGAAGATCTCATCACTTCCCTCTCCACTCAAAACCATCTTAACGCCCATCGCCTTGATCTTTCTCGAAAGCAAGAACATAGGTGTTGAAGCACGAATAGTGGTAACATCGTATGTCTCCAAGTGGTAAATAACATCCGAAAGAGCGTTCAATCCATCCTCAATCTCGAAAGTCATATCGTGGTGCTTGGTTCCGAGGAATTTAGCAACCTCAATGGCAGCCTTGCTATCTGGGGCGTTGGGCAGACCAATTGAGAAAGAGTTGAGTTGTGGTAGATATGTGAGCGTAGAAAGCTTGTTCTCATCATCAATACCAACCAACCCCTCCCCGTGATCAGCGTCGAGCTCTTCCGGTGTCTTCGTCCCATTCTCCATTTGCTTCAGAGCAGCAGCCTTCAAACGAAGAGTTTCCCGTTGGGCAATTGCAGCAACCAAACTGGAATCAAGACCTCCAGATAACAGCACACCATATGGAACCTCAGCCATCAACCGCTTTCGTACAGATTTCTCCAGTGTTTCGCGGATTTTCTTCAGGTCGACTGGCGTGGTTGGGACCTTTTCAGGATCCCACCACGAAGGCTGGTAATATCTCGTTGTCTTGTTGGTTTTTGAGTCATAAACATGTCCAGGGGGGAATGATTCAATTTTGTCGCAAACCGAAGTCAGGCATTTCAGCTCAGAAGCAAAGAAAGTTGCTCCTGGCATCTTGCTTGACCATCCTTGATAAAAGGTTGTAATGCCGATCGGGTCGCGGGCAGCAATTGTTCGGTCCTGCTCCTTATCATAGAGAACGAAAGAGAACATGCCATCGAGATGTTTTGGCGCATCGATACCGAATTCCATGTACTATTCCAATATCAGCTCCACCATTCATGCCATTGTGTCCGCACAGTGAATCCTTACCAAGGGTATTATAACCTCGCAATCGGAGTGTGTCTTGAAGTGATAAGGAGTTTTAAGACCTTTTCGGATAAGTCTGTGGTTGTAGATTTCGCCATTGACAGCTAGGGCAATGGTCTCGTCCTTGTTGGTAAGTGGTTGCGCTCCACTGTCGACACCGACAATACTCAAACGCTCATGAGCAAGAACTAGAATGAGTCAGTCACATGGTACCCAATTCTGCGAATTCTGCTCCACATACTTGTGTTGTTAGCCATATAGCTTCCCGACCAATCTGGACCACGATGGCGACACTGCTTGACCATTTTCAGCGCCGTAGGCTTGAACGCCTTTGCGTCTGGGACATGGTGGCAGCCCACGATTCCACACATGTTTGTTGATGGCGGGGCGGTGAAATTCGGGTAGGTGTTGGGAGTTTTAGGAAAGCAATTGGGTCTGAAGTTTAAAAGTAGGATACAAGAAAAGGATTGGAAAAGAAGATCGAGCGATTGGCCTCTTTAAGCTCTTTATGCTGTCACAGAAACCCGTTGTTGTGGCGAGTGATAAAGGTAATGGCAGGGGAGAGTGTGACTCGAATAATTTATTTTGACGGTGGGGTTCGATGAGGGCCGATCTTCGGCCCACCAGCAATCTAATGCAGGGCACGAGTTTCCGATAAGCTTCAGTGAATCAATACGACTTTATTAGAATGCAACAGTCATTGGTGCTGCGATCTCCTTGGAGAGACCAATATTGCTCCAAAAGAAACGCAAAAGCAGCTATTTGTCGTGAGTTGCGCTCTCATGCGGGGGTATCGCCTGACAATGGGCAACATTGGCAACGTATTGCAGCTCGCGTGCACAAATTCAAAAGAACCGTTTCAACACAATATCCAGCCTCATTATTCATACGTGGGGCAATCATAGATTCATATTCATCCTCCCATGCCATAGCTGATCTACCAATGCTAAAGCCACATCAAAGTCTGCAACTCAGCAACCATGAAATTTGTGAAATCCGTCCGCACCGTAAACGCCGTGCTTGATCTTATCCCATCCGCCCATATGCAATTCGCCAGTGACACCTTAAGGAGCCGGGTTGTCTCGCACAATCCGTTTGATCTTGTTCTCATACGCCGCCCGGTCCTTCTTGAAAAGGTTGTATGCATCAGCCTGGGCTGGAGAGTCGGGATTTGGGTCGTCGAGGAGATCTTGGACGCCGAGGAGAATCTGCTTAATGGTGATTGCCGGTTTCCAGCCTTCTTCTTCGTTTAGGATTGACAAGCAGACTGTGCCGGATGGGTAGACGTTGGGGTGGAAGAGAGGTGGTACGAATTTGCCTGTATAGTCAGTTTCATAATTTAAATCGTGGAAGAAAACGCGTACATTTTGGTGGTTTCGTGGGATACTCTGTGACAAACGTTAGACAAAATAGACCCTATATCGCGCAGTATTGTACTCACCATCAGGGAAAATGACATTCAGCTTGAAAAGCCCTCCCTCCCACAGAGTCTTTTCCTTGCCTGGGATACCGCACTCCCAGACCTTCAGATCAAGGACGCCTGCTGCATTGCGCTGAGGTTTGGCGAAAAATCCAAAGGGGTGATCTCGTCGCCATTGTTTTCGCTCTTCCTGGAGCCTATTTTGACAGAGCGCCATGTGGCGGATTGTGTTGTAGTTGTGAGAGACTTGTTGCGACTCGATGTTGAGATAGAAGAGGGCGGTTGAGGACGCGCAAACTTCTGCGCGCAGATATCAAAAGCGAACTGGGGGGATTCAATCTCCAGAAGCGGATGAAGGGCCTTCTCACTGTGAGAAGTTTTGCGCAGTCGGAAAGAAAATGAGCTGATGAGGCTGAGAAGAAGTTGTTGGAAGCCTCAATCTCGAATGTGAGTCGCGAGTTTTGTAACTATGAAGATGATTGGCGAAGCAACAGCGACCCTGGGCCAGACTCATGCCTCGGCCTTGCTGCGAATTCCGGCTTCTTTAAATTTATTTCCAGACCTTGCTCCCTTCCAGCTTCTTCATAACTCTTCCAAATCAAAGAAACCCTTTCAAATCAAAGATATTCATAATCACTTCAAAACTTTACCAGGTTCTCCACTAAGCTATTGCAGTGCAGTAAACAACCCCGCTTCAATAACGACTGTCACAAGCATTCACACCTAGATCATATATCACTGGCAAATACATCAACAACGCAGCTATGGAAACAAAGCCGGGAGATCTGGCAGGTCTTGCAGAGACATCTGCAAGTACCCTAAAGACAGAAGCAGAAAAAGAATCCAGTACAGTTACAGCATCAACATCCAAACCAGCAGACCCCGCACCAGAAGCAACAGTCTCAGCACCAATAGAGTCTGTCCCAGATCCAGACGAAGATGATCTGGACGATTTAGATGGTACTCACCTTTCTCCGCCCTACTACTTCTCAATCACCTACTAACATATTCTCCAGACATGCTAGACGAATTCACTCCTTCCAAACCCGAACCCAAAGCCCCCTCGACCTCCAAACCCTCCACCAGCGGCCCCGGCAGACCCCCCTTCCCCCCAGAGTCCTTCACCGACGAAGGCATCTCGGACGAAGACTTCGCAAAGCAACTCCAAGCCGGAATGGCCGATCTCCTCGGCGAGCTCGAAACCTCCCCAGACATGCAAGCGCAATTCGAGAACATGTTAAAAGAGCTAGGTGGGGCAGCGGCGTTGGGCGAAGCCGCTGGGTTAGATATCCCTGGTCCTTCCTCATCCTCGTCGCCGAAACCTACAAGTAAAGCAGTGCCGGAGAAGGAGGAAGAGGCCAAGAAGGAAGAGGGTATAGGTGCTGGGTTGCCAAGCGAAGAGAGCTTTCAAGAAACGATCAAAAAAACCATGGAACGTATGCGCGCCTCCGGCGACTCAGCAACCGCAGCCGCAACTTCCGAACCTACCGACGACATCCTCGCCGAAATGATGAAAGCCATGTCGGCCTCTGGTCTCGACGGCGCCGAAGGCTCGGAGGAAGATTTTAGTAAGATGTTGTTAGGCATGATGGAGCAATTGACGAATAAAGAGATTCTTTATGAGCCGATGAAGGAACTGGATGATAAGTTTCCGGCATGGATGGAGAAAAATGAGGGGAAGGTGGGGGAGGGGGATATGAAGAGGTATAAGGAGCAGCAGGTTTATGTTAGGGAGATTGTGGGGAGGTTTGAGGGGAAGGGGTATAGTGATGATAATGCGCCTGATCGGGAGTATATTGTCGAGAGGATGCAGAAGGTATGTGATTTGATTTCTTCTCTGGAATCTGAGAAAAGTGCTAACGCGGTTGAACAGATGCAAGCAGCTGGATCGCCGCCTCCTGATTTAGTCGGAGATATGGCGGCTGCACAGGAAGCTTTTGGTGCGCCCGAGGAAGGTTGCCCTCAACAATAGACTTGCAATACCCTTTGAGCACCATATTCTGACAGAAGTGACTGAATGCCACTAAACCATAACTCCAAATCCACCCCCGAATGACCCCAATATTCGGGTACAAAAACCACCAACGCCATCGCTGAATGCATAAATATCTCTAACAGTCCCTCACAAAAGTCCACATCCACCGCCCCATAGAGAACCTCAACTCATATCCATCATCTCCTCATCCTGTAAATACCCCGGCTCCTGCTGCTGCTGCCTCGTTGGTTCCACCTGACTACTCGCCCTACTCTCCTCAAGTATAACATCCATAAAGATATCATCATACTCATCATCATCACTCCCGTACACACTTTCTTCCGTTCTTCCCATCCCTTCACTCCTAACCATCTCACCAAATCTAACCTCCAACTCCTCCTCGTTCCTCACGATATCGAGCTCATCAATCATGCCGTCATCCATCCCTATCCCCATCCCCAATCCTCCCTCTCTCTCCACATCCTCATACACATCCCCAAGCTCAGCCTCAAGACTCGAAGCCTTCATCCCCCATTCCTCCCTACACCTCCTCTCCCTCTCCTCACCCACCCACAACACGCGCATGATCTCCTCGTCACCACCTCTATCCCGCCATCTCTTCTCCTTGCTTTCCTCTTTTACGCGCTTTAAGAACAATTTCCTCCGCGTTTCTGCCCCATCGCCTTGCTTATGAAACAGAGGATTTGGCTTCGATGGACGTTTCGAGAATACGGCCTTGTTGGATGGAGGGTTAGTGGAGGATGGTGAGGATTTGCCGCGTGATGGTGGAGGAGACGGTAAGCTGATTATTGGCGTTGGTGTTTGTTGCGTGGAGGTTGACGTGAAAGGATTTGATTGAACTGGGGAGTGGAATATCGACTGGGTATTTGATTGTGGTTTTGATGGTTTTGAGGGCGAAGGCGTCGGACTCGTCATCATCTTATCATCTGCATCCCAATCCGCGTTCTTCGATGGAATGTTTGTATTGCGCGGGCTCAGAGGGCTTGGTGTTGGACTTGAGCGCAGCGGGGAGGAAGAAAGTGGCGAGGGGTGGTGAGGCGTGTAGTTATAATTGAAGTGTGCTGCTGGGGTGGGTGGTAGCATGCTGAACATCTTTTGTGGTTTGGATGGGTTCGTGGTGGTGTTGCGGTGGAGGATTGATGGCGGTGGTGAGAGCTTGACGTTGTGGTCACTAAGGTTCGGGATGCGAGAGCGCGAAAATGACGGGGTTGGACGCGCTCGTGGACGCGACTTTGACTCGCGTCTGTGCAACCTCCTCAAGCACTCAATTCGTCAATTCATCTGATATTTATGCTTTTCATCAATTGCATCCATAAATTATGAGGTCACTTGTTCTCCGTTTTCTCATCACAAGAATCAATCAATTAATTCAGGCACCAAACGTTCTCGCATGAATTGCTTCCGCTCTCTCTATGCCAAGTACTACTATCACGAGTGTCACTTGCCTCAACTTTCCCCTCCTATCCGATTACCTGGTCATGCTAAGTCCCGGTCCAGTAAGTATCGTACAGCAACAGGTGCCAAAATTGGCCGCAGTGCAAGTATATATCAAAACAAAACCACACAACGCCCCACGCTGCGACCGAACGCCTCCCCATTACATCGAGCTTATTCCTCGGTTTCGGACTCAGCTGCGACTCGTAAGTCGTAACTGAGCTCGAAACATTCTGAAAGAAGCTCGTTGACGCTGCCTTGGCCTTCTGGGATATCACTTCCAACCATAAACTTACCGTCGACTCGCATATTGTCAATCGAGTTCAGCTGAAATTTTGTTAGCACCGGAAGCAATTCTTCTGACCAAATTTGCTGACCTTCATGCTATATGGGTACAGCTCCCTTGGAGAGCTGACTCCTCCAGAGTTCTTCACCTCAATGAGACATCTTCGAAGTGTCATGAGCTGATTGTAAACAGGTAAAAGTGCTTCCGAGACTGGTTCTGAAGAAACCATGAGGTAGTAAATATAACCATAACTACGACGGATCAAATAAAGTAGAGTCTATCTTGATTTAGTAAGTCCTCCAATAATATTTTGGAATACTGACTCTTTGGACATAAAGTTCAGCAAAATTTCCTTCGGCATCAACGAAATTGCCATCAATACGGCTCTCGTCAATCTTGTCCAATTGTCTCTGTAAATCGTATAAATCGGTTTCTCGTAAGGACCACGCTTGTGTTATTGATAACTTCTCAAGCTTATTTCGGATTTCCACGAGAGTTTGGTATTTGGCGGCGAAAGCTTCGGGAAACACTCCCTTGCTAGGACAGAATTAGACCTCTTTCATCAACACAGAGTTCATAAGACTCACCGCTCCAGCACTATGTTTGACCACAATAAACACTTATCCAGCAACTCGCATACTTCATCATTGCCAGCAGGTACCTCCCCACTGGCTGAAACGAATTTCCCATCCACTCTTAAAGCATCAATCTCTTTCGCTTGGTCCTGCAGCTTCTGAACTTCGGATGTCGAAAACTATGTAGCAGTTAGTATTTGTCCACGCCCCCAATTAATCCGCAATCCCTACCTTTGCTTTAGTATTAGCGAGAGAAATTGATCGCAAAATCGAAATCAGTTTCTCATGTATCGTTGGCAAATCGCCGCCGAGTCTGTTGAGTCGATTCTGGAGGGTATCTAAAAGTGACTGGCAAGCTTCAATTCGGCTCGCAAGAAGGGTAACGAAGTATTGCGAATGATCTGAATCTGTCCTAACAATCTCTCGCAATCTATCGAGAGTATGTGATATATGGGCCACGTCTTTTTCCGAGTACAAGTCGACCTCGATCAGATGATCCAGTAGGCGTTTAATGGTGGAGGTTAAGGCGTAACTCGCGGGAGCTTCGTTATTTCTGCCAATTGTCATGAAAAATAGGGACAGAAGTTGAAAGGAACCATCCAAGACCCGGTCGACTATTGGCGAGATAGTTAGTAATGGCATTCGGTTCCCAAATGGCAGCATTGGCAGAGTCGAACCTTGGTTATCTTGATGTGGCTTATCGGCTCGGATTTCATTGAGCTGTCGCACTTGCTCAACTACTTTCTCATAAAGTTGCATAACATCTGATGATTTGACATATGTCGTCCGGTCTTGTTTCAACAGCATCAATTGGTCTCGTATCCGGGTAAGGCTGTCGAGGATGGGTTTCTCGCGAGGGTCGAGGGGCGGGGGAAGATTAGGTGTATCCGCCATGGTGACGGTATTTAATTTGGTTATCCTATTCTTATTTTCGTCCGAATGTGATCCTCGAGCATGTATGTCAAGTCTTTCGTTCTCGAAAATTCTTTTGCGCCGATATCCGAGGTGTTGCAGAGATGCACGGAATGAATGCAACAAACGATCCAGCACGAGGACGACGTAGGCGGGGAACTTCGAAAGCAGGGTGCACTGGTGGTGGGGCTTATCTTGATTAGGTAAGGAGCCAGCAACCTGGTCTGTGCCACTCGCTTGAATGGCCAATCAGCCCAGCCTCGAACTTTTGGAACGCACAAGCTGGATTTTCAACTTGCTAGGGTAACTTTTCAAAATCCCAAGCGCGATCTTCAACTTCTCGACAACCACGAAATACACACAGAACTTGACGTTTCAGTCTCCGCCCAACTCGCGGTTAAATTGATTGATTCTCCTGTTCATCCCAATATCAAATCTCACAAACCTACAAAATGTCTAACGCCGAGCTCGCTGTCTCTTACGCCGCTCTGATCCTCGCCGATGATGGCATTGAGATCACCGTACGCTCCCCTCTGCGCCAGAATCACTTCTTCAAATGGTCGCTAATTTTCTACAGGCCGACAAGCTCCAGACCTTGATCAAGGCTGCCGGTATCGAAGATGTCGAGCCCATCTGGACCTCTCTTTTCGCCAAGGTACGAACATAACCACACATGGTTGGGAAGATAGGACAGTGCTGATTTGGATTACAGGCTCTCGAGGGCAAGGACGTTAAGGATCTTCTCCTGAACGTCGGATCCGGAGGTGGAGCCGCTGCTGCCCCAACTGCTGGTGCCGCTGCCGCTGGTGGTGCCGCCGAGGAGGCCAAGGAAGAGGAGAAGGAAGAGGGTACGTTGAGCTTGACATCGAGTTCTCCCAGCGCATATGCTAATACATACCACAGAGAAGGAAGAGTCCGACGAGGATATGGGTTTCGGTCTTTTCGATTAGACGATCTCAGCAAATATCGCGTCTATATCTCCAAATGCATGACCACGGTTTTCCTCTCAGTACATTGTATGGCTGGATGAGTAGCTTCCATAGATAAGGCAATCTCACGAGGACTTCTGGAACGACCAAATGCGAGATCCATAATTGCAAATATGTGAAAATGCCTGCGGCACAAATAATCTAACATAATCATGGTGACCTTTGTATTTGGCGTCCTAATCCCCTATCATGTTTTCTCTTTCCACAGTCCAATATTCAGCAGTTTGAAGCAAGAGGATTTCCACCTTGCGACTACATACTTTTGAATGCTCATCTCTGCGTACCTACTCCAGTAAAAAGTCTTGCGCGAGTCGCGCTCTCGATACAGTATTCTTTCTTATCATCATTAATGATTTCTAGTTATTCCACATTTAGTTCTGAAAGTACAGCTGCGGGTTAACGAACCGCTATTTACCACATAAGGCCTTGCTCTCGGAGGGGATTTAATATTCAGTAGCTCTGAAGATCCTCGGCAAAAAACCACGATGGAAGATTTGAAACTGTCCTACAGTCACTTGCGCATATGAGCATCTCTCTGCTCTATTCCTAAGAGGCCTTCAACGCCTATATCCCTATGGAATATCTACAGTCACTTGCCCCTTGCCAGAAATTGTTCAGATTGCACATTTCCAGTCTGAGATCAATAAAGTCAACTGGCTTAGTATCCTGCTTCGTATAATCGCCATCGTCTTCTTTCCAAAAGCCTATCCAGCTAGGCTGGTTTTGGACATCAATGTTCAGGATGCAAGAGTGAATTTCCATTTCATCTTTCGTTGACTCTCTCCTAGCCTCCTCAAACCCACAACTACAACCTTCCAACGTCAATCTCTCAAACTAGAACCCATCAAACTCAACTTTCAACAACATCAGTCCTGTACTACCACACCATCACACCTCCACTCCATCCCACCAAACAATCGTCCACCCAACTCACCAACCTGCAAACAACCACAATGTCCACCCCAGCCGAAAAACTCCACATCACCTGGTGCGTCCTCAAGCAAATGAAGGAGAAAGAGCAATTGACCGGTATCAACTTCGAAGACATCGCAAAGGAGATGGGTCTTCCAAAGAAGGACGCTGCTCGGTATTTCCCTCCTTCTCCGTCTTCCTCCCACTTTCCTCCCCGAACCCACTTTCAATACGCTTTCAGACGCGCGAAATGTTCTACACTGACTTGATTGTTAATGTACAGGATGCGCTGGCAACGTTTAATGAAGGAATTTAAGTCCGGCAAGTTGTGGGATGAGGCTGCGATCGCTGCGAGCTCGACCCCAAAGAAGAAGACTGCGTCCGTGGCGACTACGCCTAAGAAACGCAAGGTTGAGGAGGGGGAGGGAGGGGGAGAGGTGGAGATGGGTGGCCCGGTTAAGACGCCTAAGAAGGGTAGGGGAAAGAAAGGTGAGGTTAAGAGTGAGGGAATGGGAGAGGGGTTTGGTGGCGAAGGTAGTGAGGAGGAGATGTATGAGTGATGGGTCTGCTGAAGGGTCGTCGCAGTGGCATCACGTCTGCTAGGCAAGATGGACACATTATGTTGATACTCGTGGGGGATAATTGCATCAACGCCCGGGGAGAAGTTGTATTCGGGGATAACTTTAACGGGGATGGCATGTATCAATGATGGGTCTACCACAGTACCATCACTTCTGTTAGGCAAAATGCCAAAAAGGAGATTATATCATGATATCCACGAAAAGATCACTTTTGATAGTGAAAGTCCTGTGAGGGTGGCGTGATCGTGAAGTGAAAGTGAATATTCCTCCCACCAGTCCACGTCTATTCCTCCCAACGCTTCCCCTCCAACAACTCCACAATCTTCCACACTAACACACTACTTGATCTCAAGAAAGTCGAGTTCACTATAACCTTAACACTATTGCGATCGCCACCTATCACCCCCTTCCAACAACACTACAATCTCTCACATAGACACATAACTCCATCTGGAAAGAACAGCGTTCACGACACCCTGCTCTACCCCTTCTACCATGGAGAAACGCAACATGGCTGCGATGTCAAATAAATTCCAGCTTATGGCCGCCGTCATCGAGCAACTGAAAGAGGAGGGCGCCTTGAAGGAAATCAAATTCTCTGGTATTGCAGAGAAGTTAGGTATTTCTAGACCTGATACTGCTCGGTACGTCTTCTTTGTTATTTTTTTACTTTTACTTCCCTTCCGATCTTGAGCAGCTGGAGAACAATGACTCAAAGTGAATTACTGATTTCTGGTACAGAGTCCGTTGGCACCGCCTCATGAAGGAACTAGAGAGTGGGAAGCTTTGGGAGGATCCGAATTGCACTTCTACTACTCCGAAGAAGGGTGGTAAGGGTAAAGCCGATAGCAAGGGCAAGCGCAAGCACAAGGAGGATGAAGATGAACAACAAGAAAATGAGGACCACGGAATCAACGCCGAAGACGGCGATGAAGAAATGGACGGCGATGTTAAGGCACCTCGTAAGAAGAAGACCAAGGTTGAGACCACAATGAACCACACTGAGACAGAGATTCAAGAGGAGCTCTATGAAGAGGAATACGACGTGGTCGTTGGCGATGATGAGATTGTATGAAGGATGAGATTAAATCTGTGGCAACGCTTTCTGCGAGGCAACAAGAGCGATGTGAACAGGACAGGAATATGAGATGAATATCTGGACAATAGTTAGCATTCAATGCGAAAGTGAATCTCTTCCGGCTACACTTCCACTTTTTACCTACGCATCATACACTCCTCTTCCAACCTCTTCCAAAATTTCCACCTTTCTTACAACTCAACTTCTCTACATCAATCGTACTGTACAATAACAGACATCCACACGCGCACACACCCTCATCTCAATCAACACAACTCTGCCACCCACTAAACATACTCAAGATCATCAAGATGTCGACCGGCGATAAATTCAAGTTAGTCTGGGCTATCCTCGATCAATACAAGGAGGAAGGTCAATTCAAAGGTCTCAAATGGCCAGCTATTGCCGAGAAGTTGGGTATCGACAGGCCTGGCACTGCGCAGTACGTCTCCTTTAGCACTCCCGAAGCTTCCCATCTTCTAAGTCACAGAACTAATATGCCGATCTATCTAGAGTCCGCTGGCACCGTCTCCAAAAGGAGTTCGAGTCCGGAAAACTCTGGGACGAATCCGCTGCTGAAGCCACGCCTAAGAAGGGCAAGAAGGCCACTGATGCTTCGAACACCACTACTCCAAAGAAAGCCGCAAAGACTAAGTCCGAGGCTAAGTCTGAGGATGAGGAGGCCGAAATGAGCGGTCCTGTCGAAATACCAACCAAGAAAGGCGCAGAAGGCAAGAAGGCTGGCACCAACTCCGTGAAGACCACACCAAAGAAGACCCCAAAAGCCAAGGCTGGAACCAAGCGCAAGCACGACGAAGTTGAGGAGGACGAGGCTAAAGTCGAGGAGGAGGAGGAGGAGGAGGAGTAGGGCATGGGCGGTCCTGTTAAGACTCCTACTGAAAATAAGGGTAGAATCGCTAAAGCTGTGGAGGAGGATGGTCATGTTGAGTGTGAGGGTGAGGGTGAGGAGGAATAAGAACGAGTTTGAGTACTGAGTTTGGCTCTGCGAGATTACTCTTCTGGGTCAGGAGGAGGTTTGAGAGGGGCATATAGACTCGAGGCTTGGGAGATGATAGTGGGGTGTTGCTTCAAAGTACAAAAGATTGGACGTATTGAAGACATAGGCACCATAGCAGTGGAATGCATCAAAGTACAAAACTCAGACCCATTGAAAAGCCTTGTTCTTTTGTCTATGGGTGGTTAAGATAGAGTTACTGTGAGAGTTTGTGCGGAGGAAAAACACACCTATCCTTTTGGATGTCTGTTATGTTATTGAAACTTCTCCGCTCTCATTCACTTGACCCCCTGCCCCGCCCGGTGTGACTAATATGGCTGAGTGAATATCTGAATACAATATCGCCGGTAATTTGCACAGTTTGCCCAAGACCACGGGTTTCCTGGCATCGGAACCTCCTGTGAACTTCCGAAAACATGCTCACTTGAGGCTATAAAACAAAAGAACTTTTTGTTTACTTCCTTTCTTTCCACAACATCACCACCTCACACGTTCACTTCACAACACGCGTCCTTCAATTTGAACACCGAAATCTTTCCAGCCCACAACACTCTCTTTTAACCTTTTAACCCTACAATCTTTCATCATCCCAGACATGACTCCAAGCTCCTCGTCCTCGCCTTGGTCGCCGCAAGCCCAATCGACCTTGTTCCTCGCAGCTGCCACACTCTAACTACATCAGTCATCCAGATCCTATCCTCAGCTTACCCCCAGGACACCCGCAACAACACCGCCCCTCTCGCCGCTTCTGGTTCCGAGGGCGCCATCACCGTCAACAATTTCTCTCCAGAAAGTATGCCACCTTTCCGATATGTCCCTTCCCCATTTAAAACTAAAGCTAACACATCCCCCAGACCGCAACCTCGCCTTCTTCCGCTTCGAGGTCCCAACTGGCTCTACTGGCTGTGAGCTGGACTTCTGGGACCCCCTGGAGAGCATCACCTACGACGCCACCACCACAAACCCAATTCCCAATATCATCGCCCTCAAGCCCAACTCCCTCAGGGATCCCTCCCGTCCCGATTACCCCATCACCTACAACAACATCCTCTCTCGCACCCCCAGCATCATCGGCGCCGCCTTTTTTGGACAAATCAAGCTCGATGCCACCGTTGGAACAGACAAGACTGGTTTTGGGGTTAGAGCATGCCCCGAGAGTTATGCTAATGCCCAGGTGGTACAGAGTGGGGACATTTGGCTTATGTTGTGGAGTTTGCGGAGAATGTTACGAGCCCTGAGAGCTTTAGCGTGACGGATCGGAGAACTGGTGTTAAGACTCCGGGTGGTGAGAAAAGACAGGAGATCAGCCAGTTTGCGGAGGCGAATGGTTTCTTTGTTACTCACTTCTAGGGTGGTGCTTCTGGCCTCGATGGCAGACTTAGCTGGTTCTTTGGCGGTCACTCAGAAGGGTAAATACAAAAGTTCTTGGGGAGAAAATTTGGCGTTGATTGGGTTGGATAGTGAGCTATCTAGGAGCGCTGGGGGCCGAGAGCGATGAGTTCTGCTAGATGAGAGTCAATACAAATCATACACAGCACTCTTCTTCCTAAATGCACGTGGTCTGAAACATTTTCTCATTCTCATCTCTCATTTTCCCTGCCGCTATCAGTTACTCATAATGGCTGTCTAATAGCACACTTGAATGGGTAGATCTGAGCCTGTTGCACCACATATATTAGCATGTCATCTTCCCGGAAGTTTCTTTCCTCCATTTATCAAAGCATTCGTAATTAATTACCTTGCTGAAATCCCAAACTCCACTCTCACTATAAATATCCTTCTTCAAAAGCTCAATCACCTCCTCCTTCGAGCTGGCGAGTGCCACCATAGCACTACCTTGGATCTTCAGCCCTTCACCCTCTTTGGGAACTTCCTCCAATAGCGCACCTAAAGATCGCATGTCAGAAACCCTTGTTCTTTGGAGTTCGAAGACTCGAAGAAATGAAGCATAACAGAGAGGATGAATGGGAATGAGATTCTCGCCAATGCAAGACCCGACACCTCCCACTTTTCACACCTTTCCGCCCCGAATCAACTAGGCATCGGACAACCAAACGTAGAAGAGAATCAAACATACCGCCCATCTTCCAAAACCCACTGTCAATTCCCTTCTGCAGTCCCGCAAAATGCTTCCTACACACTCATAATCAACCCCATTCTTCTATACCCCTCATTCCCTTCCCTCTCGTCCCTTCCCTTCTCCTTCCCTACTCTTTCGATCGTTGAGGATTGAAGGGAGATGGAAAACTCACGGTCTAACCTCCATCCTCTTCTCCAGCACACCTTCATGATCCGGCAAGATGACAAGCCACTCGAACTTTCCTGCCGCTGCGTCGGAGGCCATTGTCCTCGTGGAAGGTGTTCTTATTGGTTTGGACGAAAAGAGTATCGGGGAGCAGAGGAGACGAGAATGGGTGAGTCTCTGACGAAATATGGAACGTGTAAGAGTTGAGGTTGACATTTCTAAGTGAGATGGGTGGGAAAGGGGGAGTGAAGTACCCGGATGTGGGGTTGAGAGGTAGGTGGGGTGATACGGGCGCGCCTTGTGGGTGACATGGGCGTGTTTTAGGGACACACCTGGGAATTTACAGGGGCTGTGGGGTTGGTTGTGCAGACGACATCTCTGTCTCAACCCGAATTCTTCTACTTTCACGAAAATACCGGTATGCCAACGAATGGTCTCGAGGGTCTATATGCATAAATTTGGCCTCTACTTGGATGAAATTGCCTTCGATAGATATCAGGGCATTAAGACTTGATAATCTACAAATGGTGTATTTCTCCATCCCTTTCTAGGCATCACATACGCCAGATAGGGCTCCACGTAGCTCGTCATTTGTTGCACATCGCGATCGAAAGACAAATACGAAGACAAACTTGGCGAGTTGGGGCCGAAATATTTGGGGTCAAAACTTTTGGGCCACGATTTGGCCCAAATGTGCGAAATGCAACAAAATGATGAGCTTTGGGCAACAATGCGTAGTATATGCGAGACGCACACGACGGAGACTTGGAAGAAACAGAAGAGTATCAAGTCTTAATGTCCACATGTTTGGTTCTACCGATTTGTCCTCGGTTTTGGACCACGGGTTTGTCCCAAAGTTCGAAGTGCAACAAAACCCCTCAGTTCACTGTATCTACAAGATGGAGTTTGGAAGGAAAGCCCACCCTATGAGCAAGTCCCAATGTCCTTGTCTTTTGCCATATATTCGGGCCTGTGATTTTGGTCCTCCCATTTGGCCTGTCCACAAATTTGGCCCACGAAATTTGATCACAACTCTGCCCAAAGTGGGTACAAATGTGCATGAGGTGCAACAAATTCATTCAACTCTACAGTGATGGTCGCATGCCTTCGTTATTCCCATAGTAGAATGCAAGTACGAAGCACTTTGGGTCGCTTAACCGTTCTGCTCATGCATCGAAAGAGAAGCATGTATTAATCCACATCTACCAGGAAGATGACGGAACACCGGTTGGTAGGTATTATCTGCTTCTGGATGTAGGCATACAATCCATCTCATTCTTTCATTGGCGTGAATTAAGTGCCCACCATCATGACCAAGATTGTCTAGTGCGGGGAGTCGAGCCACAATCATTTCTATCTCCTCGTTATTCCTCTTCGATTCCCACGCCAAAAATATCACAACATTTATGTTGATGCACAACTCAAATCTAAGCATCTTCTTCATATACAACTTGAAACCTTCTATTCTTTAAATGCTAAAATCTGAAAATGGTGTACTCACGATTCGACCGCATCCTCTGGAAAGTCATTGTTCCAGCATCATTGGTGTCAGCTATGCTACATTTGCGGCATATAATTCCAGGTGCGCGACTCCTCCTAACTCTCTGTCTGGCGCACAAAGGCCTTTGCTAAACCCTTGCATTTAGGACTGGAATTAACGGGTGGTTAGGAGGAATTTAAATGCCGAGTTAAGAAAGGAGTTGTCGGACTTGACAGAGAAAGTGGAGGAGATGAAGAAGCGGACATGCCAATTGAGGGTTGTTTGAGGAAATTTGGAGTCGGGAATTTGAGAGAAAAAATGGAAATAGGTTTCGGCATAATCCAACTGGAGATATAAAATTGTGGAAGTTAGGTGCTCTCAAGGTGTTATTGGTGCGGAACGGTCCTTGTCATCTGGGGTTTACTACGACTTGGGCATTTAGATAGCAAGTGCACCAATCCCAATGATCACAAATTTCCGATGTCACTACAATCAAAACTCTGAGGGAAACCAAATCAAACTCAAGCATCTTGAAATTTTACTTGCAAACAAAATGTTGTCCAGAATATTCGCGCGAATTTCTCACACCTTCCGTGAGCCGAAGCTGGAGTATGTTGGAGGTTACGTAATTGGTTGGGCACTCATCGTTTAAATGATATCCAAGAAGTATGAGCGCATGTAACTCTTGTGCCACTTCACGTAAACTCCATGTGGGATGTAAAAACTGATGTGTCTTCGATGATAGATTGACTGAAAATAGTCATCTGCGGGACAAGATTGCCGGACAGAGGAAACAATAGGCTGGCACGAGACCTGTGGGAGATTGAAATACGTGGGGAAGATGTGAGGGAGTTTTCAAACGATACCGCACTAGGAGAGTCGAGGTTCCGAGGAAGTGTCCGCGTCGAGAAAGTGCGAAATGAAAGGGTATACACATGACGCGAAAAGTTTCATAGATGAATAGTAGTACTATGCGATGTTCATGCTTTGTTCTTCCCCATATCTTTCAAAACTTCCATACATGCACAATTGTGCAAATCGTTTGAATTATAGTCAAAATAGTGAAAAACTTTTGATTCTAGCTGACGCCCCTATAATAGCACAATTAGTTTCTCTAAGTATACTCTCACCAATTCAGGTTGAAACTAAAGCTGTACTTACAGACCAAATGCGTATTTTGGCAAGCAAACAAGCCAGCCAATACACTTGCAGACCTTGCCGATGCACCAAAACAACCTCTCCACGTATCGCTCAACGCCACTATGAAAAAGATCAGTCTGAAGAATTCATAAACAATTATAAATAGCACTCACAACATAGCACGACGCCGAAAAGAGGTGGTGGGAGGCCCGTGACGAGCTCGACCCTCTTCGAGCTCGATTGCTGCTTCTAAGAATTAAGGAGTGAGTTTCTATCTATTTTCATAAAACTGAATACTAGACAAAAGACAAAAGAGCTTTTGTAGAGATATATAAACTCATTTGAGAGGAAATTGAAGAGAACTCTTACGAAATTGTGCCGCTGCGGGCAAGGAAAGAGAGGCATTGCCACGGCCGAGACGGGGACGGGGACGGCGATGATGGACCTGGCCATGAGTGGCCTCGATCGAGGAAGAGGAGTTTTGGGGTTGAGGATTCATTTTGGATTGTGTCTTTTATTTGCTGTGTGTATATCTTTGAAGATTGCTGTGAAGAATCCGTTCGCACTTTTTGATTTGGGTTCCTGCAAAATTCTCTCCACGCTCCTTCCTAATAATACTTCCTCCCATTTCCATCAGAACACAACAACTCCGAAACCGATCGATGCTCCGCGCCGATGATAGAAAAATCACCATACTGATGCCGAAACTCTCCTCAGCTCCCAACTACACAAACTCGAGGAACCCTGCGGCCCGTAGGTTGTGATCCTCTTCTCCTAACATCCGTAGTCTTTTCAAACAATTACCTTTGTCACTACTCGCGCCTCGCGACTCGGCGGACAGCTCATTGATACTTTGAAGGAACCATTCTTTAGATTCTTCCCCTCTACCATAGATCCTTTCCTGGATCTCGATAACATCTCGAACTCTCTGAATAGCCTCTAGTCTCGAGTTGTATAGCAGGCGTTGATTCTCGATGCGGTTGAACCACCTTTTCTCTTGCACATAGCTGTAGATTCCGAGTGTTGTAAGCGAAATTGACAAGTAGAGGATGTGCCAAGCCGTGTGCTTTAGAATCAGCAGTAAAAAGCCTGTAAAGAGGGCGAAGACATCGCAATTGCACATTTTGGTGGTGTGGCTAGGATGCGTTAGTTTATATATTAACCGCGAAGAATAGATTTATTTACAGATGAATATGGTTTGCAGTTCGCGATTAATGTAGGTGGAGAGAGCAAAAAACCCTTGTCGTATTTATGCTTTTCCTCTCATTAAAAATGTTTAGAGGATGACACAATGCCGTCCTCCAGCTGCATTTACCCCTGACATCATCACATCCGGTAGACAACTTACGGGAGATGTCGCGAAGAATTGCAAATATTGTACAATGGGAATTTCATCCATCATATAAATGATCGTACGGTAATACGTTGACCTTTTCTCTGTGGAAAATTTACCTGCTTTAAGTATCGCAACAACAAAAACAGATCGTCTTTGAATCAATAGTGAACTTGCAGATGAGAGAACATGACGAAATGACAACAAAACCCCTCGCAAAACCACCACGATATTGTACCGACACCTCAAAATGCCTTCAGTGGTTCAAAAAACAATAGCAAGCACCTCACATCAAATCCTGTACGAATAGAAAGTAGAGGCCAAAACAAAACCACCCCACCGAACCAGACTATAGGAGAGTAAGCAGAATTGGAATTGAAGAATTTCTATTGCCCACTCACTGCCTCGTCTATTATTCCAGCCACCTCATCATACACATCCAACACATATCCTCAAATTCTCATAAATCAATACAGCTGATCTTGAAGCCCCTCATTTTATCACGGTACGGTGGCTCAAAGCTCGCTTCAAATGCCGAGACTTTAAATTCTTAAAAAGGCTGAAGGAATGGTGGAAAGGTAATCTGAAACAGAGAATCGCAGATTCAGTGTGTATGAGGGACGGATTCTTTCCAATCTAGCACTCACCACCCAGAACACCCCGGAAGCTTATGCTTGAAAAAGAGGGATTTGATGATGAGATTGACGAGATCTTTTAAATTCAACGTCAACGTGTCCCTCCCACAATTTCTGGGAACACGAGATCTCGAACATATCATGTCTCTATATATTCACGATACCCTTCAGTTTGCGCAGAAAATAACTCTACAATGAGAAAGTAGGAAAGAGGGGCAAATGGAGAGCGTGGGGGCGCTAAGCTTGGCTCTTGAGCCGCGCCAATGGTCTTCTTGATGGCGTGGCTGTTGCGCGCGTGGTAAAGGCAGTGGTAATGCCATGGCGAAATTCAATAGTAAATGTACTTCTGTAACTTTGTACTTTCTCTATTGAATGCCAGAGCGTGTAAGTCATTGTGCAGGCAAGCTTTTAGTGGGTCTAGCTACAGTCCCAACTCACCTTCCTGTACAAACATTGACCTCCTCTTTAGTTTCGCCATATTTTTCGAGAACCATTCACGTGAAATCTTGAATACCAACACGGTCTGAATAAAAGCCGGTACCGAAAGGGGCGAGTTCGCCTAATATCGGCTAAATAAACATAAGATCAAAATACCCACGTAAACGAGCGGTGGCCACTATAGTTACATACCGCTTAATATTATAGTCTTTGAATATGTATCCTTACTGTATTGAATCCGAAAAGTTGAGGCGCGGTCACAAGGAGTTCTGTACCGTGACTACATCGACCAGGTTAGGGGTCGTTCGTCCTCGTGCGACCACTTTGAATTGGACCACCTTCTTATTCTTTCTTAAAAATTTTAAAAGTATCTGCCTTCGACCAAAGATCAACTTCTCACTCTCAGCAAACCAAAGTTAAGGTATGTTCCACCTCGGCTCTATCTCCTTCGCGGATTCGTTGACTAATGACATGCCAAAAAGATCCGCACTTTACGATAACATAGCAAGCGCCTCGACCATAAGATTTGAAAAACTCTATCTCTCCTCTTGGAGGTTTACCACAATAATATCAACATTCGGCAATATCGAAACCAGATCGCAACTTACGCAACCCTCAGTAACATGAATCGCCAATGGAGACCTGTTCCCCAAGTCTGGGTTTACGTTGTGCTCCGCCTTGTTGCGGAGGATTCCGTCATCCAGCAATTCGAGGGATCGGTGCTCATCGAAACGTACACTAATCTCTCAGCCGCCAATGCTAAGGTCGATGAAGCCCGAAAGGCATTTGAAGACAAGCGAGGTGTGGATGGCATCCCACACGATGGAGGAACTAGATTTGATGCGTCCGGCTGTATGAGCTGGATTGCGAGCTATCAAGACCACGATGGAACTATAACCGAGGAGAATGTCTGGGTGCAGAAGAAGAGACTGCTCAACTCATGAGTGATTGCGGAGGAGTGGGAAGCGAGGGGTGATGAGCCAGCCTCGGGGTCGTACTTTGGCAGAGGTGCTCATTGTTTGGTTTCTCAAACGGATGCAGGAAATGTTCATATGCTCGTGATAAAGAATGGCTGTGCCATCAGAGCTGGCTAGCCTTGCATGGTATCTGAGGGGTCGTGCACCGAAGAAACTTTCTTCCGGTTATGAGAGGCGGGCAAATTTGCTTTAAGTTTATCCTCTCAAGACCAGGAACGAGATGAGAATTAGCATTCATTAGTCAAATCCTTCATAAGAATACTTTTGTCGTGAGACAAATAAGCAGTGCTCGGGAAAACACATAGTTTTCGCCTAAGAATCTCGCGATGGCATGAGAAACACGTGAAAAATGTGAATAGTGTGCTATATTGAAGTCAAACCACCAAAATACTTTAGTCTGCTTTGTTGAAACAGTTGTTAAATACCTCAAGTGCCACCCTAACTTTCTAAGATGACTCAGATGCCACTTGAGGGGTAGTATGTATATGTACTGTACAACACCTCTCCGTATTGATAGCACTACATTACTGGCTTCGATGTTCATGTCGCTATGGATCATTTTGGCTATGCTCTCGTCCGATCCTTTGAACTTAAAGTGATAATACTGCTTCACTCTTGAAGATATCCTTGGCTTCCGATTTGAGTGATTTCCTGTAAGTGGCATTTCACAGGGCACCCGAGGTATTAATCTTTATAAAGTGGCAGCTAAGGTATTCACTGCTGAATTAAAAGTGGGTGTCAACTGTGAATGCTTAAGTGAATCTTGATCGATTTTTGGCCCTAGCGTATTGAACACAAAGAAACCCGTGCATGCTCACAACTAACTCACTCCTGGCGCCTCTACTTATATCAGGTTTAATCACCACCACCATTATTTTGACATCTCAAAATATTATCACCGAACGTTCTAATCTTCAAATCCTCGGTAGACCTCAAGAAGCAAGGCACTCCCCACACCAAACTCAAAAACAACAAGGACCACGCTCTTCAGGGCACGAACTCACATGTCTACTATGTCAGAACTGGCTCTCGTAAACCAAGCAACGCCAACTTGGGTATATGTAGTTCTTCGCGTCCGTTTAGAAGGTGGTTCACTGCAGCGAAGCGAAGGTCCAATATTGGTCGGAGTCTACGCCACCGTCGCAACTGCTAATTCGAAGCTCGATGCCCTTATCAAGGAGTTCGACAATGAGATAAAGTTTAAGGACATGAAGTACTATATGGAGCTCGATACGGATCGTTTCGGTTGTAAGGACTGGGTTGGGCGATATACGAAGGGGAAGGAGGGAGAGGAATATGATGTTGAACAGCACATCTGGGTGCAACGAAAGAAGGTTACTTGATCGGCGACTAGTCGCTAGGCAGATACAGGCCTTCCCATATGATTCTAAGGATTTGCAACGGGGCACGTAAGGCTACCATAGAATGAGAACACCTTTCTCAATAGTCATTGAGCAAGATGGGGCTAAATGGAGAGCATAAGGTTTCATGGGGAGGAGCAGGGAATGGAAAGTAACATCAAATGACTCGCGTCTAAAAGATATACCAAGTCTCTTCAATCTTATTGTATTATGCGGTGACTTGAATGGGCGGTGACTGGTGAGATATGGCGAAGTGAGTTGAAGGAAGGACCCCTTTCCAGGGATTGATCTGTGACTAGCGATAAGCGAGAGGAATTCAATGACTGATTCGGAGGACCTTCGACTTTTATTTTCATTCCACTTCCGACTCCAAATTCAACCAAGCTTAACCAATTTGACCTCGAGGTACGTAGTTTCCACCCAAATTACGAAGAACGATCTCTAATTGACAGGAAAATATTAGCATTTGAGAAACTGGTTGTCCATCGCGCAGTAACATTTGCTTACTTTTGAGGTATCCGAAAACCGTATCCGCCACATCGGGATTGTCTTTAAAGCCGTCAAAAAACATATATATCGCGACAAACACGATAAAAAATAGAAACACACCCACTATCAAGATGGAGGCTACAGGAGCTCCGTCAGTCGTTTACGCGGTCCTTGTCACCATCGAAACTGAAGGACACGTTGACTTCGAGAACCCCGCCAAAGTAGAAGGGGTTTACATTTCTCTCGCCGCCGCAAACAAGAAAGTCGGTGATCTTGCTTCTCGATTCATGACTTTGAGAGAACGTAAGGGAGAAGATTATGAGACGGCCACAACTTTTTACGATTTTGGTGGCAAGGATTGGAACACGACCTTCAGCAAGGGAAAGGCGAGGGCACGTGTTTGGGTTACCAAGACAGAAATGCCTGCTCAGGACAGCAGTTGAGATGGCGGAACAGGGTCGTCATTGGACATGCACATACCGAGGCTTTGGTGGGGTTGTTGAATAGAGCACTAGGTGGGGAAACATAGTCGCCACGCCAGACACTCAAAGCCAGGCCAAACGGACATATCAGCGGAGACTAGGGCAACGACACTAAGCAAGAATTGGAGATATATTGAGAGTAGCTATGCGTTCCATTATTTTGTGCACCAGCTCATCAGCGAATGCAAGACTCCGTTCCCTTTACATTGTTCTCAAATACTACACTGCTTCTGTCTCTGTGGATGATTCTAATCCTCCTTCGCCCTGATCTTCTCTTTTGTAACTAGAGTGATGGTACTCTCCCCCCCCCAACACAAGAAAGCCATATAGCTACTTAGAGGCTTTAGGTGGGCATATGAGGTTTTAGATTTTGCTTGAGAGGCATCTATGGCCTTGGCGGTTGATGTAAAGGTGAAGACAGTGCACTGTGCGCAACATAATCTTCTCCGCCTTTGTGCACTAACCTCCCCAATATAAAGCTTAGAACCCCAACCTAGACTTCTAACATGCACGTGAACTTCGAGTTTTATCTCGCAGAAAATAAATAGGATGAGACAAAGCACCGACTAAAGAGGCAAGGAATGCCTTGATGCATATGTCACTATGGGACATTTCAGGTTGTTTACTCATCCCAAAGGTGACTTTCAGGTCCGCCGCTTTTTGTCCCCTACGAGTCCGCTTCGTAGACGTTTTACGAAAGAGAACGATTATCTCGGAACTCCTCCTCGCTTGTGCATAACCCAGTTTCACCTTCTCCCCAGCAAACAAACCACGATATACAACTCTACTTCTGGAAACCTACAACCACATCAATCTACCATTTTTTACGTTGTTCAAGGTTTCTTTGAATCTCGCGGTCTTCCCTGTGGGTTTATTGACTCTCCGAGCCACACCTGCAACATCCTGTCAGTTTCGCAGCCAAATCACGCATTACTACGACACGCGTCTTCGAGGTCATCAAGATCGACTGGCAAATATGAGTTCCTCCTCGACGCCCTCGATCTTCAACGATCCTCGTGCTCCAAGCTCAAGATTCAGCGAGCCACCCATGAGCTCGAACTTACATCCAGCTCGAGCTTTCAATCTCTAAACTCGAGTTCAGCTTTACAGGCCCAACGTCCAACCTTGACACCCAATTCTATCCTCCAACCTTTGGCCGCCTCGAATTCAAGTCCAAACTCCGAGACTCCAACACCAAAGCTAGGTGCAGAACATTGTTGGAATTGCGGGTTCGAGGCTGTATGCGAATTACTTCCCTTCCCAGATCGGGTAGAATTAGCTCTCCAAGAATACTCAATACATTGTTCGCTCGAGCTTAAGAGCTGTTAAGATGTTAGATCTCATTGACTTCGAGGTAATATAAAGATGTCTTGAGAAACAACGCTACATAATTTGAAATTTGATGCTGAACACGGAAAGAAGGGATAGGTCTAGTGAGTTGAACAAACAGATGTTATGGCTATTGCCCCTTCTAAAATTGTACTCAGCCAGTTTCAAGCACACAGAAGCCTATCTTCTACGAATACATTTTCACGATTTCCCTTTAGGGGAAGGAAACGAGAGAGGTTGTGCCTCTTGGTCGTTTCGGCGATTTTATCAATCGCTACAAGTAAAGCCACACCTGAGACCCTAACGCCTCTTCCCCAGACACGTGCTAGACCTCAAATAATAATTACAGAAGTACATTCGACAAAATAATGGAAATGGCGGCGTTAATTAGACAACCTGATGGCGAGCCATATTCTGCCTACATGGTCTATGCGACAGAGCAGCGTTCGGTCGTGCAAGATGAATTTCCAGGAATTGGCTTTCGCATACCTTCCACTGCACTACTTATAATGATTTCTGCTAATATTCTAAAAGATGGAGCCAGAAAGATTCTCAGAGAGAGATGGAGGGCGTCGAGCGAAGAGGAGAAGGCCAAGACGAGCTGCAGATGAGGATTTGGAAGCGCTTGCGAGCAAACGACAAGCTCTGGAACAAGCATCCCCAAGGAGCGAGGTTCGAAATGCATTTTTAGCCTTGAACAAAGCGGTTGGACGATATGAGGAAGCCACAATTCGGACGAGCAGTGATAAGCTAGCCTCAGTCGAACGCGACATGAAGGATATATTTGCGGTAAGGCTATTGATCGTCAGAGCACCAAAGACCTCATTAAGGGGCTCGTAGAGGTACAAAGAATTGTCTGGCTCGACAGCATCGCGGGGTACAAGCGAATTCTACAATATAGAAGACATGTTGGAGAGACTCCAGCACTGGCATAAGAATTATCCTACGAGATCTCAACCAGCGGCAAGCGCATCGAGGAGAAAGAAGAAATTGGACGACAACAAGAAAAGAGAAAGGTTGATGGCGCTCAAGCACGTATATGTCGTGATGGAAAAGAATTGTACGAATACCGATGATGATACAGGAACATGTATTGTTCTGGGAACAAACCCAACCCTGAAAGACGCTAATAACAGGGTAAGGAATCACTACATGGAGTTCGCAGACAGAGATGATCTAGAGGCCGATTTCGTGGAGGCTTTCAAGGCGAATAAATAAACTCGGTACGAGTGGAAAGACAATGAAGGTTGGGGTTACGAAGTCGAAGTTCTCGAGTACGAGACTCAAAAGCCTAGTATGGAGCCAACAAAAGATTGGGGGAGGGATGTTGGAGTGATTTACCCAACAGAGACTGACACTGAATCCGACTCTGATGACACGGTTTGAGCGATAGTTTCTAATGACGGTCCTGCTCATGAACACCTCGCCCTCCACTAATCGCTCGTACCTACCCGGTCTCTCCATGACGCCACATCCATATCGCCTCCAGTAGAAAGGCCAAGAAGTTCTTCAACGGTTATATAAGCATGGCTCTTGCCTCTTGATCATACTGATTTACCTCCGTGGTTGAAGTAGGATGTTCAACTCAAGGCCTTGGATGTGTACAAATCGTTTACACACGCGGTTTTAGTCAGGTTTCAAGGCATTCCAAAGAATTATTGACAAACTTCGACGGAGTATGCGACCCATGACGTGCTCCCGCAATTCTTTTGTTGTGTTGATCTGGTGGTAAGTTGCTCCCTGTTTCTGCTTTGAGACGTTCGTGATTTAGGAATATTGAGGGGAACAACACTGACAGTGAACCAATTCTACAGACTCTCCTACTATATAATTTACCTAAGGTTTCTTCTTTACAACTCCACGCTTATCATTAGCCTCGACATCTGCTTTTGGACGATAACCTGCAATCTCTTGATTCTTCTTGCCTCGTCGCTTCAAGCTCCTTACTGGCATGCCGTAAAAGCATTCCCAACACGACCAGCATGGGCAAGTGAGAATCTTGAATGATGTTTCCATCGCGAGAAGAATATATCCCATATCAATTGCCCTGCAGTTGTGAGCCAGGCTCCTAACCAGGGACTGGGCTTCTTACCATAAGATCGCAAGCATTGAAATAATCACTCCTCCATGATCGTCTCTTTTGTATTTGACCCATATCAGTCTCAAGGTGTTCCTGGGTACGAGTCCCAGAATTAAGATGGCTAGTCTTGCGCCGGCGAAGAACAAGTGGAGGATGACTGGAACCACGCCTGGGTCGTCACAAGGAATGCTCAAGGCAAAAAATTCGATGATGCTGAAGAGAAGACTGGCGCCTCCCGTCGCTGCCATTACCATCGAAAGCACTCTATAAATAGGATTAGAAAATTTAAATATTCCTTGGGCTTTTGAGCTTTTGATTGTGGAGGATTTACGAACGTTGCGAGGTGTGATTCGTGCGAATCATGTTGGAGCAGGAAGACGGCGACAAGGCTGATCAAGGCTGTTTCGAAAATACCTCGTAAGATTGAGTACCACTGGTGGCCATCGTCGAACTCTGTCTCCCCCCAGAAGTTCACCATGGTTTGGTGCTCGTCGTTGCAATGTGCAGTCCGAGATCGTGGCAAGTTTCGTCTTTCGAAATCAATGGATGTTGTATATATCAAACGATGAAATTTTAAGGCTGGACTGGATTACTTGAGAATGCACGACTTATAAGAGACAACATCTCGACGTCAAGTGTGGCTGTGGCTCAACTCGATGATGGTGATGGTGGACGTTGTTTGTGGGGGCGGAAGCGCATCGGCATCTTGAGCGACGAATAGATGATCTTGAGGGTTTCACCCCCATTCCGGTTTTCGATCAAGAAAGAGCCGTGCCAGACGCCTTGGAGTGCGCCTTATCATAGCACGCGACTGCCAGCAAGTATTTTGGGATTTATTGATTGCAGGGGGTGCTGCTGCCTGTAGCCAGCCTCGTTAATGTTCGGGCTGTCATAGGTCCAATTGCAACCAAGCCACCACCATAGAATGGATGGGATGAGAGGCTGCTCTCAGCTCTAAATCTATTAGATCACCGAACCTATCTTAATGATGAGGCTGCCCTCATCAGCCACTGTTTTATTCGCTTCTCAGTCCGAAAATATTGGAATGCGCTCTGGTCGGCAACTACTCTCTTGGGGAATATGGTATTGTCTTGTAAGAGTACAAGCCCACAACGAGACAGAGCGCCAGTTCAAAGTGGACGGCTTTCCTTACATACCACAGAGACATCCTTTTTAACTACGACCATTGGTCTTCACGCAGCCTGGTTTCCGGAAGTGTACAGAAACACATTCCCGCTCATCAAGATCTCAGTTGACCACTATGTCTTTCGGTTTCGGAGTTTCGGATTTCATCACAATTGGCAAGCTTCTATGGAAGCTTCGTGAAGACTATGCTGCCGCTCCAGCCGATGGTCGAAATCTAGAAGAATGTGTCACTTCGCTTCAAGGATCTTTGGGGGGATACAGCCAAGAAGATAGCGGTCGCCTCGAAGCCACCATGAGACCAATACTCGAACTCCTGCAAGAAATTGAAGCTGTGAGCGAAAGGTACTCAAATCTGGATGCTTCCAAAACCAGAGTATGGGACCGAATCACGTTTCCTAAAGCGAAAATCCTCGCTATGCATAAGCAAATGCACCTTCGGGTGTCTGCGGTGAATCTTTTCATGCACGGATTGTCAAATAGGTCGCTTGCGGGGATCGAAGAAGCCCTTGGGGAGATTGGGAGGGTACCAGGTCAACAGCCTCCCAATGAGAACAATTGGAACAACATCGTCATGGATCTCCAGCGGCGAGGAATTGAAAGAGAAGATGCTGTCCGATACAGAAGTGACATCGAGACTCACCTTCTAGCTCTAAGCGAATTTCAAGAAGCGGAGTCTCAGCTCCAGGAATACGAAAATACTATTGTACCTGACGATGCTCTAGATCAGGATATCGTCGTTGGTCCGCCCACGGCTGCACATCTCGTGTCCTCTGTATGCCCAGGGGCTTCATTGCTTCAGGAGGGCAAGCCATCCATCAAGCAGAGTACATCTCTCATTCTGAGACATTTTGGAGGCGCGAAGTTCAAATTGTCTTGCACCCATTGCAAATTCCATGGATTTCAGGACGAGCCTTTCAGGCCAAATAATGGCCAAGTTTACACTCCGATATTCTTCTTCTATCGTCTGGAGCCGTTGAAACCATCTTTGCTGGAATACCACTTTGACATTTATCGCAAGAAAGGCACAAAAGACGGCATATATTATCGCACAATCTTTTTCTGGAAGTGCCACGTGAAGGCCAAGAAGCCAGCTCTACACACGGCTGGTCGATACGAGTGTGTTTTCTGCCCCCCGGAAAATATATCTGGTACTACATTCAGCCGTGATAATCTTCTAGAGCACATTCGACGGCATCACGTACAGACTCCACCATCGCAAGAGTTGAGGATCAAGTACAACGTTTGGATCCATGATCGTTCGGCACTGTTTCCTGGCGAAGAAGAGAGAATCAACACTCGCAACTTTGATCTCATGATCCCAAGAGCCCATGGAAGGACCGATCGGATGAGAGCGCAATTCGCTATGGGAGAATATGAGAGAGAGGAAGAAGAAGAACGGGAGCGTAGAGCACAATTAGAAGCGGAACTCAGACACCGTGATCAGGAGAGAGCAGAACGTGAACGCCAGGAACAGGAAAGGAAAGAGCAGGAAAATAAGAAAGAGGCGGTAGAATTGCTACATATGGAGCTGGTGAAAGCATTGAACAGTGGTGTAGGAAGTGCAGAAGGGTCAAGCAGAGGACAGGAAATAACAGAGCTCCCTACTGAGGTGGAGACCATTCCCAAGCTGAGGACAGAAGAGGATCCAATTGCAGAGGCTCGCAAAGAGATACGTACGAAACCACCTACCAAAAAGATCGACGTGCCACATATATCTTTCGTAAATCACGATACTCCACCAGGAAACCCACCGGGGCACCCACCAAGAGACCAACTTGGAAACGCCATTGGCTCGATTGAGGAGCAACGCATTCGAAAGCTGAAAGTTGAAGAGCTGCAGCTCAAAGCGGCACGAAGTTTCATGGACTATCAACGCAGCTCCTCTGCATCCGCAGCATCCAAACCGCCGCACCACAGCAAAGGAGACAATCGCGGGCTCGAGAAATCGAAGTCGAGCAGTGCGCTATTGAATGGGAGTGCTGGCCCGAGTCGTCATAAGCTTCACCCTTCAGCCAGCACTAGCAGCGGCATTTTACAAGGACAAGATGATGAAGATCTATACAATGGTTGACATGGAAATCGAACCAATGGCGAATGAATGGCTTCACGGGAGTAATGGAGCAATGCATAATATGGGATGGACGCCCTCAGCTGTCGGGGTGAGGACGGCGCAAGCGAAGCAGGAGTTCCTACTCTAGGTCCCTTTTCTGAATCGGCCGAGGGAGCGTGAAGGAGGTATGAATTTTGAGACATATGATACCCATTTTGATTTATTTATGCCTTCGACACCACACATATAATTGTTCAAGTTCGGAGTTCGGAGTTAAGAGGCTTCACGTGATTGTTCTCTTGATGATTAGTCCTTTGCTCAAGCTTGATCAATCTTGCTTTCCGCCTCACACAGAGTAGACTTCAATTATTTTGATCTCATACTTCTACCGAGCTTCTTCCATCTTTGGGTGCTGGCAAGTTGTCTCATCGAAGCTACTACAAGTAACTCACTGCATGGCGTAAGACGCCAAGCCTCACTGTGTCCAACCCCAGAAAATACAACTTCAGCTCCTGTGAGTCACGATCCTTATTACCATTATCCGACAACCTTCAAGTCAACATATTATTTTCGTGGATTGATTATATACCATGAGCGCTCTTAGGTATGATATCAAAGTACGCGCAGCAAGAGAATCCGACATTCCCACCATACTAACCTTAATCCTCACATCTTTTTCCAACTTCTCTTTCTTCACTTACATATATTCTCCTCTCAACACGAATCCCGACTTTGCATATGATACAGTCTACTACTGGCGGAAGCGACTGCTGCTTGGATTACTCGATCCCGAAACGAGCATTGTTGTTGCCGAAGCGCCTGCTGAAGTTCTTGGTGGTGTAGATGAGGAAGATGAGAGTTTCAAAAAGGGAATGGTGGCCCAAGAGTGGTCGGAGAAGAATATTTCAGGAGCTCGTGGTAGAGACGGTGCAAAAATAGTAGTTGGATTTGCGATCTGGCAGTTAAATCAAGGCAACGCTGGCTCACAAGTCTTCAAAACCAGAGAGAAAACACTATACGAGAAAATTAGAAGTAAGCTTCAATTGACACCAGCCAGGTCTAGAGCGAGCGGTGAAGTTGAGACCCTGACAATGACAAAGCATACCTAATTGTCCTCGAAGTCTCAGCATGGAATAAGGTGTATCAGCGAAAAGATCAGGATCCTCATCGTATGGGGCTCTTCCTGGAAGCAATGGGGAATCTGTGTCAAACGTATGTCTTCCAATTTCTCATCGTTGGCTTGTCTTCAAAGTCAAACTGATATGTTAAACTCATACGAAAACCAGAGAACTTTACACCTCTCCTCACGTCTACCTGGACAATCTCACTGTCGATTTCCGCTGCCAGAGAAAAGGAATTGGCAAACTTCTTATGGAAGCAGGTATTTCTCAGGCTCGAGAAATCGGCGGCGATGGAGTGAGTCTTGTAACAGAAGCAAGCTTGATGGGCCTAGGACTGTATTTGAAAGTTGGATTCAAGGAGGTTGGTAAGTTTGTTATTGGTGACGAAAATGGAGATGGAAATGGAACTGGAGGAAATGAGGTGATTAGACTGCCTGTTCTTCAGATGATCGTGGGCGCTGCGGATAGAACTTGAAGTGCACATGGTAATGTCCATCTCCTCGTTCACTGATAATTTTTGGAGTGACACTAATCAAAGGATTAGGAGAATTTCAGCTTGGAAAATATTGGCTACGTTTATTTTGAGAAAAGTCGAATCAAAAAGTTCATTTCTCATGGCGACGAGTTTCTGCGAAATTGCTCGACAGAAAGTCACCACCTCCATCACATAGCGGGTACTTGGATGAGGTGGCTTTCTAGGACCTACTTGTACTTGAAGTTGAACTTGAATAATCTAGCTAGAAGTATTGCAATAATAGCACGTTCATGATGTTGTGAGGGCGGCTTGCTGCGTCCGAGTGTTGTATAGTCTTCTCAGATTATCTGTGGAAGTGAAAGTTGACCCGAAACACTTGAAACTTGTGACTTCATCACATGCAGCTACAGCATCATGATGAGTATCAATGTCAATATGAAGCTTTTCAAATAGAAGACTTTATTCTATGCTAAACCAGAGGACTTACAGGAGTATGAATTCAGAAGTGTTCGCCAGCGCTTCACCAAAACCCCGACCGCCAATTTGCACAACGTTTGTTTTAAGAATAGAGCCAAGGACTAAAATATGCTAGCTCATGTATAAAGTCTGCATCTCCTTTAATCTGTGTATCACACTCAATAAGCATTAATCATTGACTAACCACAGAATTTTAGTTAATTAACATTATCTCAGACACAGGCATGTGTCTGACTTCAAACCTGTTCCGTTGTCGCTCTCAATGTCTTTCACGTATCATTCTCCATTCTGCGTGACCAGAGTTTATCCTTGACTTGTTGTGGTTGTCCGAGAGGTGAAGGTGTGGAGGGACGTTAGCGATATTTTGCTAGGTCATCTTTTTTAGCCTTGCTTTGAAGGTTTCCCGCATACATGAATATTCTGGAGGAAGGAATTCCATAATAAATACTAGAATATCCACTAGAACTTTATTGAGTATGGGCGATAACAATGCGTCAGGTCTCTGACACTTTTCTGCTTGCGAAAATAGTCTTTAGAAGTAATCCATGGAGCCTGTCTCCTGTCTCCTTGCTAGAAGCTTCGTGGCTTCAACTCTCTATCCGCGATTCGTATTTCCTATTTGCCAATTGTATTTTTGTATTCGGGAAAGGAATCTAGAGTGCGTGATGGTGGCAGTTGTGAACTAGTTTTCGTCTAAGCTAGACACCGACCCACCCTAGTCTTTTTAACCTCATGAACACTTTCGAATTTCAAATCGACCGCGCATTGGAATTGCGAAGTGAGCAACTATTTTAGTATAGGTTTTCTGTAACATATAGGAATTCTACTTTATTGTGTAGAGAACCGCCATGTCCATCGTTTATTTGTGTTGGGACGAAGACCCACTTTGCGCCAAACTCACTTTATGAGTAGCATACGAGTTTTTCGAACTTGTAGAGCGACAATTTGAAGATCCACCGGCAGCTTAGTTACGGGACCAAAGTGCGTCGGATTGTGTGTCACACTAATGCTCTATTGAATACAAAAATTGAAGTCTTTTGGACTATGATTAATGATTCCTATGAGTCTTGGTACATACCCCTCAGATCCCGTCGCTCTTTCAAGAAACTGCAATTGTATGAAGTTTAATAGAGAACAAAGTCACAAATAAAAGACATGTTATTTGAAAAGGCATCGATTTTATCTATGTAATAGTAGTGTTGTACAATCCCGGTTTCCTCCACACCCGCCATCTCCGCCCTTACCCCGACTCACACACTTCTCACACCTCGCCTCCACCACCCTCTACTTCCCTCCATCACATCATATCACCTAATTTCTGACGCCCCTCAACGGCGACCTTCAAGGCCAGGTCTCAGGTTGCAATTACCAACTCCCCAGCCCGGTGTCATAGGCGGATAACCACCAGGACTCACCCGAGATACATAGGGCTATCCATTCGCAAGATTTCCACCACCACTGGGGGTGTATGCACCACCACCACCGAAGCCTCTATCACTACCGCCATAGCCGGGTGCGCCGCCCCAGGCACCGTTTCCTTATTAAGGGACGTAGCCGGCGTTGCCCTGGCCGCAATCCAGTCGTTACGATATCTTTTATAAGGGAGGTTAGATTTACTTGATTTAAGTTAGGTTTCAAGTTTAGATATCTAGTTTAAGTTTTAAAGTGGTTGTTTCTATAAGCTTAGAGTTTTTAGTAATAGTAGAGGAAGGAAAGAAGAACTTAGTAGGGGAGAAAGGAGGTATGTATAATTTGTGTTTTAGGAATAGAATCTGACTTGTGTTCTTTAAAAGCATTAACGATAAGTAAATTTCCATTGCGCATTGTGAACAGAGAAGGGAAATGAGTACTTATTCTATATTCGTTCACCCTTCGGAATCCCAACATTGAATAATGCCTCGCTGTAGTTATACATCATCCTGAATCAACTTGATGATGAAGACGCTTCATTTTGAGGCGAAATGGAGAATTATTCAGACTGATATCCTCAATCGCAATACACTCTACGAAAAGCAGGACAACTCAAGAGACAACTTCTTCGTCGCAAAAAATGGAAAGAAATTTGCAACTACTTCGCTCGTAGTTGACACAGCATATCTCCCACCATGATAAGATCAAGCTCTTGAACTTGTAACAGGCACAAAATAAAATGGTAAATGATACTTGGCAAAATGGAAATTATTTCTCTCAAGACCGGCGGTTTTAGCAATCTGAAGGGAAAAGAGAATACTATGATAGCAGAGGAGTGGTCACTTGACCGGATTCTATCCAGGCTACTTGTTCCGAAGCCCGTCTGTAGCGAGCGATAATATCCTTTTGATTGTAACACGAGAAAACAGTTGCCTGGAATCTTGACCACACCACTTTGAAGTTTAAATAAGCATGAAAAGGGTCTTGTCCTTCCTTATGTAGAGCCGGAAAGAGCCGAGGGACAACCCAGCAAATGGAAGGCGTATGCAGCAATTACCATCGCGATTAGCAACAGCAGATGACGAAGACTGGTAGATGACAAAAGCTGACGTCCGCGGTAATGATAGGTGCAGACTCGCGGCTGAGACCAAAATGCAGGAGGTGTCATCGTTTATAGAAGCCCGATGCACAAAGCAGATTCTAGAAAAAGGCTATTTTCCAGGAACATGGGGTTGCTCTTTGAAACGAGGTCTTGCATCCTCAATCCCATGGATGCTTTGTTCGCTAGAGAATGACGGGCCCTCTTTGGTGGCGAAATAGAAATGCGCGTGGTGAAGGAGTCGCACAGCGCATATTGCAGCTTCAATACTTGGTCTTCGAGACGGCATCGTGGTGAAATGTCAAAGAGCTTCCAAGGCTATTCACCACATCTCAGCCCCTGTCAGCGTTGTCAGTGCGCGCTGTGTTGGATATTTAGAGTTGATGCCTTGGAGATTGTTTTGCTCGTCTCCAGGTCACACTCTGCGCTAAAGCCGCTCTAGTTCTTTGGCTTGCTACCCGACCTCATAACCTCCAAGAAACAACTCGAGTCCACGCAAACCACCATAATCATTCACGAACACCCTCGCACCCTCCCTAAGCCGAGGCTACAGCTTTCGCTCGTCTCGACTGGCATCGCACGAGCTTCCCAGTAACGATGAACGTTCTGCTTCAGCCAACGCACCCGTCGTCGTTCTCAGAGTTCCACTTCGACGCACACAACCCCAGTAGGACCTCAAGATTTCCTGTTTCTCATGGCAACGCTGACATTTTTTCGCTGCGCAGTTTCTCCTCTCACCCCGACCTCAAGAATGACCACTCGAAAGCGAAAGGCAGACGACGATGCCTTTGACGATAATATGTCGATCTCGCCGCAGAACTCCCCCGCTTTTCAACCTCGTGCCATGGCTCGTCCCTCGAAAAAGTCGAGAGCCAACGAAGTCACTGGTCGCCCCCTCGCTCTTCCCCGTCTCCTCGAAACTCTCGATGCACAGTCTCTACGGCAGGTGCTCCAAACAATATGTGAACGACACCCTCAGATTGGTTCCGAGGTAGTTTCGTCAGCACCAAGACCTTCCGTTGCCGCAACCCTCGACGTTCTCTCACAATACCAGGAAAAGCTACGAGAAGCTTTTCCTTTCGGCGGCAACTCTGGTTCGGACTACGCATATAATCGAGTAAAGCAACCCCTAATAGATCTGATCGACGCTTTGACCGACTTCACTCCTCATTACCTTCCACCAAACGAGAGCCAAACCACAGTCTCTCTCGGCTTCCTCGATAGCGCGACGAAAGTCGTCCACGATCTGCCAGAATGGGATAGCCACTCTCACAAGCATCACAAGGACGACGCGTACGATGAGATTTCGAGAGCATGGGCGCTTGTAGTCAGCGAGGCGTCAAAGAAAGGCGGTGGTTTTCAGCTACACTCAGGAGGATGGGATCAACGGTTGGCTAAACATAATGAACAAAGCGGAGGACGTATGCAGGTTGCTGTTAATGCTCTCGGATCGAATTTGGGCTGGATGGGTGGAAATTCGGGCTCGAGCTCAAGCATGGGTGGGAACGACCGCGAGTCTATCCGCAACCAACTACTATCTGGAAGCTATGGTACTAATCTACCTGTCCGTGTAGGATGGTAGACGATTTTCAGAAGGTCTATAATACTGGAAATGCAGCTACAGGCAACAGTCGATGGAAAGGTTATACATACACGAGTGGAGGAGAGATGTCATATTCAACGGCATAGAGGTGGCAGCTACACGGCGTCTTGTTTATTGTGATACCAGACCGGGTGGTCGTATCAGTTACGGCTTTATGACGATCGTCTTTCTTTGATTTCGGATTCTTACTCAAGCATGTTTGGGAGTCAAGGCTTTGGTGGATTTGACTTCTGCATTGGGTCATTGCGAGGGCGGCGAATAATGTCTGGCGTACACTCTTTTTGATCATAGTCGATATGGTCTCATTATTTTGAATTCTAGGGAAGAATTCTAGACTGCACATTGATTCTATTGGCCATATTTTCTTCTCGTGTGACCCTTTTGTTGGTCTGGGCCATTTCCCAACCCCTTTCTGACCCCGTTCCCTCTACAGTTTGTTTACCTCGGAAAATGCCTACCTAGATAGAAATCTCGGTCTTTTCATCCAAAATTGTTTGTTTACCCAAAAACTTGATTGAGCTCCCCTCAGCTCCCAAAGCGATAAGACTCATTACTGTACCAACAAACAATCTCAGCTGATCAAGGATCCAGGGTCCTCAAATTCCACGCTCCCCATTCGCCAAGCAAGTGTGGGGAAAACGCCACCACTTCATGCAGCCTCGCAGCATTTTGAAGACTCACATGCAGCTCGAAATTTCTTGGGTTCACAACCTGCAAACATCCTGCAAGTAAGTTGAAATTTTTCCATCACGAACTCTGAGTCACTTTACTCCTACAACTTCCACTGGGAGTTTTTCAATTGATTTTCACTGACTTCAATTGAAAGAAACAGAAGTTACAATGCGTCCCTCAACTCTCCGCCCCGCTCGTCGAGCTCTCCAACAGCTCCATGGAGCTCAACTTCGAAACTATGCCACACCTTCAACGACCACGAAACCTCGCCATCTCCTCACAACCGCCAACCTCTCCCCTTCCGAACTCAGCCAACTAGTCCTCAATGCCTCCTCCCACAAGACCGCCCTCAAATCCGGCAATATGCCCGCAAGCCTCAAAGACACCCTCCGCTACAAAACCATAGCAATGATGTTCTCGAAACGCTCAACCAGAACACGAGTTTCCACTGAAGCGGCTGTGACAGCTATGGGTGGACATCCTATGTTTTTGTCGAGTGCGGATATACAATTGGGTGTCAATGAGTCACTGTATGATACCTCTGTTGTGATTTCAAGCATGGTATCTGCGATGGTAGCACGGGTGGGAGCACACAGCGAAGTTGCAGACCTAGCGAAAGATTCCTCTGTCCCGGTCATCAATGCTCTATCCGCCGATTTCCACCCTCTCCAATCCATCGCGGATTTCCTCACGATCCATGAAGTCTTTGGGAATACAAGTGGGAAGGGACTAGGTGTTGAGGGGTTAAAGGTTGCGTGGGTGGGAGATGCGAATAATGTGCTTTTCGACCTGGCGATTTCGTGCTTGAAGCTAGGCGTGGAAATAAGCGTCGCAGCACCAAAAGGCTACTCGATTCCAGCACCAATGAGGGAGTTTATTTTAAATTCTGCACCAACGCCAGCAGCTCGCTCCCTCCTCACCGAAACGCACACGCCAGAAGAAGCGATCAAAAACTCCGATATCCTCGTAACCGATACCTGGATATCCATGGGACAAGAAGAAGAAAGCGCTAAGCGACTGAAGGCTTTTGAGGGATATCAGATTACGGAGGAGTTAGCTAGGAGGGGAGGAGCGAAGGAGGGGTGGAAGTTCATGCATTGTTTGCCGAGACATCGGGAGGAGGTTGCGGATGAGGTTTTCTATGGGGAGAGGAGTGTTGTTTTTAGGGAGGCGGAGAATAGGCTTTGGGCGGCGGTGGCGGCATTGGAGGGGTTTGTTGTTAATAAGGGGAAGATCATTTGAGCGATGAGGAGGAAATGTGAGTGAGGAAACAGGAATGAGGAGTGAGAATTAGCGCTTGATATGGCGTTTAGAGGAGGGAAAAGTTAGTTCTAGCTTCTGTTATTGAGCTTGAAATTTGATGCGTCCTCAAATTGATTATAGTCTTTACCTCTCTCCTTTCCTCAACCTTTGTTCTAGACCCTCGGCCTCCAGGCTCTACTCCATAAATGGAAGTGAAGCATCTAAAGAGTGAAGTACCAGCAAGTCAACTCGATTCGAACGTTGCTTCGTTCTCCAAGTGCGACATGCAACAAAACTTCCCCAATCCTTAGTCCGATCCATTTCGTCTAATGTTTTGTCATCACGAAGTATGAAATTTTGTGGAAGCTGCTCCGTATAATACCGTACTAGGTCGGGTCAGTGAAGTAGCTAGAGGACGAAGTGTCAAAAACTTCATCGCTTCGAACTCTTGAAATGCGATGTGCAACGAAACTTCTTCTTTTCCCTACATGAGTTGCTTTTCGTCTGATGTCTTCACCATCTGTCTCTTTTGCGAAGGGGTGCGAAGCGACTATTCTTTGGTACAAGAGGTCGCGCTTGAGAATATGAGTAAGTGGCATCAAGTGACGTCTTTCTATCCTTGGATCGAAGTGCCTAGAGTCGGCAATAATTGACTACATTCATCTTATCATAAAGCCAGTATATGCGAAGCATATCGGCAAAGCAAATGGGTATATTTCCAGTGACGCCCTGTCCCCCTTCCTCCTCTCATGCAGATAGCGCATCACATATGCAAGTCCTGCATATAGAGCCGTCAAGTCATCCGTGAAGTACCATTATCAATAGCTATAGCCACGACCATAACCACCATACCGTCCCGTAACCCAGGGCTGATGATAGGTGCTCATATCCCTCTGACCACTAATTCCTAGCTCACCAGCCACATTCACATACCCATCAGCACCAACCTTTCCTCCCTTCATGATCTTCTTTACACTCTCCTCGTCACCCTTCCACGGCGTCCGACAATAAACACACTTCACTTCTCCAGGTTTACTCTTCGCCCACTGCTCGAAACAGTGACGATGGATGTTGTTTCCGCAGGCTGCTTTGCACCATATGATATCTTCTGATTTATCTGATTCGTCGAATTCCATAACGCAGACGGGACAATCGCCTTCGATTGGCTTGCGCTTTCCGCCTGTGTCAGTTGAAGTTGCTGCTTCTTCAGACCCGGCCTGTGGTGTTACTGGTGCGTTTGCGAAGATTTCGGTGAGTTCTGTAGTTAGGAGTGCTAGTTGATATGCTAGGTGCGGAGGAGCTTTCAGGATATTGACCATCACCTTTCTTAATTAATAAAGTTCCAGAACTGACATTTTAGTCGAAACGACTTACATAAATGATATGCTTGCATTGGTTTCCCTTTCCATTGTCCGGACAAGTGCAACTAGGCACTTTGCTGACAGTAACCTGGTAGACGTTGCCTGTCGTGCCCGCAATATCAAACACCTCCTCCTCATGGGTGTCAACTTTACTCGTCGTTCTATTTCTATCAATTAGAAACATTCGCTGTGTCCTAGCTCTCAAGAGTCGTTCATTGTACGAAACTGGTGGCTTCGCACGGAAGCGTTTGAGGCGTTTCTCTTCGTCTTTTTTCCGTGGAAGTTTCGCACTGGGCGAGTTGAGACCTGCAAGACGTTCTTGTTCTAGTTGTGCAGCCCAATCGTCTTGATCTTCGTCGTTGTCTATGGCTTTGCGCTTCTTGCTAGATTTGCTACTTGATGGAGTGCTGGGAACGGGAGGAGTGGAGGCTTTGACACTTTTGATTCCTAAGTGTTTCTTCATGAATTCGGGACTTGGGCCTGTGGGAGGTCGCTTTGTAGATGTGCGACCTTGGGTGGAGCATGATCCAGGTTTACTGGGCAGGGTGTGTGCGCGTGACGCCATTTGTGGTTCACGAGATAAGATTAGGTTTTGAGGATTTAGGAATGTGTGAGGTTTCAGGTCAATTGGGATATTCGCGACAAATTGAGTAACATCGAGAAGAAGAGGTAAATGTTCGCCGATGACATTCAAGATTGAAGTGGCAAGTTCGAAGCAATTCAATCCACGCCAAATCAACACCAAGTCACGGGAAAGGTAAGCGGCAAGTCTAAGCCACATTAAACCTAGCGCGGTTCCCCGCCAGATCCTCAAAATTCATTTTCGCAAATTCAATTTCTTCTTCTTTTCTCTCCATAGTCTTTACATATAACACGGCATTCTATATACCCCTGTTCTGGCTTACATTGTCATCGAAAGATGCAGTGCATTACAAGTAGCCTTTTCATATTACTGAATAGCCCAGAACGACACACGCCTTTTAAAATCCTGGTGATTGCTCGAGTTTTTTCGGAAACTTGCATGAGTTCAGCGGGTTCGCTATGTGCGTACATCTCCTTCCAGAACCTTGTGCAGTTACGGCTGCACTATTGTGTTAGAGGATTGGGAAATATGGTAAGTCTCGGGAGCGTGCTGGGCAAAATGAGAGACATGATGGTACCAGCATGTGAATTAAACAATTGAAAGAGATTTCACATACCCACAGGTATTGTTTCATATTTCCATGAAATTGCCTTTCCAGTACTAGGAGTTATTATTAAGATATCATTAATTCGAGTATGAGCTATTCATTGTGTATATTGCCCCCCTCCCCCTCCCCTTCGCCGTACATGGTCTCACATCTCAACATTCAACGTATCCGCCGTCAGGAAGCTGATCGATGCTCGTCATATTGATTTCCTTCCTTCCATTCCTCTTGTGGCGAAGGGCAGCACTGGCGGGATACACCACCTTACGCAATCTATTCGGAGACCCCAAAGGTTGGCAAGGGTCTAGTCTGATATGATCCTCCCAGAACGTCTTTCTCGCCGGGATAAAGCTGTCTTCCGCAGGAATGACGACCTTCGCAACTGTCTACCACGGGTACTTCTCTGGATCCCAGATCTTTCCAGCATACTCAACTAGTTGATCCTCGAGATTCTCGCATAATTATACCTAGAAAAGATATTCTGCGTCATGGTTGCTCGCTCAAGATATCATCTAGCTGAGATTCTGGCTTCACGGTTTCCTCTGCTTGCTTCTTTTGGGTTTCACTCGATGGTACAAGACAATACTTTACAACATAGTCAACGAAGCGATATGCTGTCTGAGAGTACTGCCGTGTGGACTGGAGATTTGTGTCAGAATCGCACGCTAATTGTTTCCTAGGAGCACATACCGAAAGATGAGTATTCTTGACTTGATCTAGAGCTTTCCGCATATCTGTGTCTTTCCGTGCTTCGAGATGTTTATACAGCTCCTTCTTATCACCTCCATACTTGATTCGAAAATCAATAATCTCCTTCGTTGTCTTTGCATCGGCCAAATCGAGCGCCGGCGTGCTGTTGAATTCGATATCATGTGTTGGCCAACCCTGTCCGGCTTCGAACATATCACCCTGAACATTGAACACCTTCATACCGAGGCCTCGAGGTTGGGGAATTCGATCATCAAGTCCTGGATCACCGGGTTCTGTACTGTAGCGCATAGCAATTGGAAATTCGCCGGGTTTGGAAAACAGTTCGGTCTCAGTGAGTAATGGTGATAACTCTCCACAATCATCTTTCCTTTCACAATACCCTGGGTTCGTGCATGTGTCCCTGAATTAGACTATCAGAAGAAGAATTTGGATCTTGCGGCGGCAGAGCATATACCACTATAGCAATACCTGTGATTGTTATACTGGGCTCTCTGGATCTTGTTGATCATGTCTGCAACCACTTGGATGTCCTCCGCGTCATTTGGAGGGATCTTCTCTACGCCTTCAGCATCCCATCGGATGTAGTTCTTGGTTCGGGAGGCAAGCCCATTTGTGTGGCCATTGGTTCCGTTTGATGCTATTTTGCTAATAAGCATGTACGAACTCAAATTGGGTAGCTTTAGGAACGGAAAGGAAACATTCGAAACTAAGAACAAAGCTCACAATGATATATCTCACTGAAGAGGTGGCGGGGTAAATGAAAGCTAAAACGGAAATTGATACTAAAGACTGATAGCAAGGCTTTCATTCATCTGAAAGGCAGCCATATTTTTAGTATGAAGCCGGTACAAGTAATTGATCAATGACGATTGGTGAGATAATCCACGAGGCTGCAGCTTAGTCTCTCGAAGCTCTTCCCCGCAATTGTTCGGGCTCTACTATAGACCCGGCCGATAGGAGGCTCTGGAATAACTCAAATCATTGTAAAAGGCAAATCATGAGTGGTTGTAAATGTTGCTTGACATGAAACCTAAAATGTAGATCCAGGCCCGATGATGTTCGGGACGCGTAGAAACATTCAATATGGGGGATGAGGTGGGGTACGTTTACTTAACCGGGGTGTGGATGTAACCGCCGAAGTTCAACCTTCAAGCGAGCCATTACGAGTCCAGAGTGTTCGCAGCTGGCCATAACTGTCAAGAAGAATAATTGAACTGTGCCAACTAACAGCACACCTTCCTCAACCACCCATCCAATATGTCAGCTGTGGCACCCTCAGACGCTACGTTATCAGGTAAGTGTCTCCCTCATTCCAATTTGCAGATCTCCGGCGGCCGTTGCCGAGCTTTGCTAACACATTCCAATAGCTCCCAAGAAGAAGAATAACAAGAAGAAAAAGAGCAAGGCGAAGCTTAACGGGGATATTTCCAAATCGCAGGATGTGGGCAAGGAGATACCGGCAGATAATGGGGATGGGGAGGGTGAACAGGACGATTCTGAGCAGTCCGCCGTGGTACGAGTGACACCTGTTCAATTCACGGGATTGTAAGACGAAGGTGGAATTTCGTTCTGACTAGAATTATTAGAATACGCCGAGGGAAGATAAGTTCCCAGAGAACACGCCAACTCAATCGAATGGTCACAATCATGATTCTTCGAGAAATGGACACGCATTGGATCCTTCCATACGAGGTTCTGCCCCCACGCAACTGAAGGCGGATCGCAAGCAAGAAAGCAAGAGCGCAGATACCTCAGATACCAGCAGCAGACTCGAAGCAATGTCCCAGGAGCGAGAGGCTCTGCGAGCGGAAGTTGAACAATTACGGAAGTCATTGGAGGATATCCAAGGAAGGCATACCGAAGAAATATCAACCATGAAAGGACAGCATGCGGATGAGATGGAGAACGTCAAAACGAAGCACACAGAAGAAGTTTCGACGATCAAAGACCAGCTCGCAGAGGAAGTCACGTCCATCCGTGCAGAGCTACAAGAAACCGAAACGGCCAAAGAACATGCTGAAACCCAGTATCAACACCTTCTTGGACGTGTCAATACAATCAAAGCAAGCTTGGGTGAAAGACTGAAGGCGGACAAAGAGGAACTGGCGGAAGCGAAAGAGCAGATCGACGAGCTTGAGTCGCAAAATGAGGAACTCCAGAAACGTGTACAGAGCCTCGAAGCCGATGCCAAACGATTAGAAGGAGAGACCAGCGACTCTTCAAAAGAACTCTCGAGTTTGCGGAATCGGCACAACCTTTCGCAGCAAAACTGGGTACACGAAAGAGAGGATATGCTGCAGCAGATTCGACAATTACGAGACGAGGCTGAAGCGGCCAAGGAAGCAATGGGTGACTGGGAGGTTCTGGCTATGGAAGAACGATCAATGCGAGAAGGCCTTACGGAGAGAGTGAGAGATCTTGAAGAGCAATTTTCTTCTCAGAAGGAGTCATACGAAGCAGCTGTATCTGAACGGGACAGTCAATCACAGGCTCTCACTGGTCTACAGCGAGCTTTGCAGGAGGTTCAAGATGCTCGAAAACGAGAGTTGCGAGAAATGGTCGAGTCTTATGAGGAGCAACTACAAGCTTTGAAGAAACTCGTCCACGACTCAGATTCTCGAGCTGTGGCAGCCGAGCAAGGCAAGGAGTCCTTACAAACGGAACTGGATCGGCTTGCGCCTTTCGAAAAAGAGGTTAAGGAAAAAAACTTGCTGATTGGAAAATTACGGCATGAAGCAATTGTCCTAAATGACCACCTCACCAAGGCCTTGAGATTCCTGAAGAAGGCCAAACCGGAGGATAATATTGACAGGTAAGCTAATCCGCTTACCACTATGCACCGTTCCATGTTGACAATTATAGGCAAATTGTCACCAACCACTTCCTGCATTTCCTTGCTCTCGATCGAACAGATCCCAAAAAGTTCCAAATTCTACAATTAATAGCAGCCCTGCTCAACTGGACAGAAGAGCAAAAAGAGCAAGCAGGTCTTGCGCGACCAGGAACTTCAAGCAGCAGCTTACGACTACCAATGTCGCCGTTCCACCGAACACCAAGCACACCATCTCTCTCTTCAGAATTTTTCACGGAACCCACCGCAAACAAGGAATCGTTGGCGGAACTATGGACGGGCTTCTTGGAACGGAGTGCTGAAGAAGGATCAACGACTGGAAGCAGAAGCGGAAGTGTCAGCAGTTCTGCGGCGCCAAGACCGGATACCAGGGGAGGAGGGTAATTAGAGCATGGGCATGGGGTGGAGCGAGGCAGGAAGCATAGGTGTGATAGATTCCAATTTGGCCTTTATGTATCATATGAATGAACATTGCGAAAGGCGTTGATAGGGACATTCTAGGGCGATTGGCTGGATGCCTCGCATGCATAACTTCTTTTACAAATTTATACTTTTTGGAGCGATTTTATGACTGACGAGGAAGCTTTCTTTCTACTTACATCTCATCTCCCCTCAAATCAAACCAACTCCAAAAAAATTGTATCAAATCACACAAGCCACCCCACCTCATTTAACCACCAGGAATTCTGAAAGGAGTACTCACCAACCATATTATCTCCACCACATCGACCATCCCAAGCCTGGGTCGCCGAAATGTCGAATAGTTGAATTTTATATTGGAATGTTGACAACGAAGTTGTAAGGTCAACAAGTCCCTTGACCGCCCGACTAGCGAACGACGCATCGTAGAATTCCACCCTGAGGGTGAATCGATCAGAACCCTCTGTGCTAAGAGTATCCCAAGCACAGAGAGGTCTTGGTCCTTCGGCGACAAGGGGTTGGCGCTCCGTAAAGTTTGGGAGAGCCGAGGTTCTCTCACGAGGGAGAGGTAGGGAGAGGGTATCATGCCAGCGGGGAGATGGGCGGTGGGTGTGACGCTGAGATGGAGGGGGCGGTGATTAGCCGGTTTGTTTGGTCCGTGAATTGGGAGCCAGACCAGCTGGCTCCATTTAATCTGGTTCTAATGGTTCGGTTAACGAAGGGATAAATGAAGACTGCGAGAGACCAGCTCCCGAGTCCCCATTCTCGCAGTCCTCCAGCTTTTGTCGAACCGGGGGTCTGGATTCGCTAGACACCCGCAGCTCCTCTGGTGGGGAATTCATTTGTGGCTCGCCCGCTAGAACGGGGGTAAGCTGCGCAGAAACTTTTGTTCCTAGGTGTGAATGTTAGTTTTGGTAATCCGAAATTAATTTAGACAAGGTGAATCAGAGAAAGATGGCTTGTGTGATGTTTGCCTCTTGACATGCTTTTTAGTGTTATATCGAAGGTGAGGAATATCAGATTATCTACGGGTGTGGGAAGGTTGAGGATTGGTTGAGGGTTCTACTGGTCGGGTGAAAGGACTGTAGGAGTTAAGAGCAGAAAGGCGAATTTGTATTTTGTGTGGACTAAAAAAGGGGGAAACTAGGAAGCTCTTTTATGAGAATGTGTCCATCGGAGGTAAAAGACTTCGTGATGTCTGAATACCTATTTTTCAGAAAAGACTTTTTACCTGGAGTGATAGAATTAAGCGAGCTATTTCTCGCTTGTTTGTTTACAAAAAATCGCTTTTTTGCCATCAGCTTTTCTTCTTATTTAAACAGCTTTATGACAAAGGAGTTTGCAAACTCCGGCCTCCGATATTCTAATTCACCAAAAATCTTAAAGGAAAACTTACCTTTGTCCCTTCTTTTCTTCCTTCCTACCCCTAAGCCAGCAAAGCTACAGCCTTACAACCACCCCCCCCCCCCCCCCGCCCTAACCAATCCCCTCCCTCTACTCCTCGCCTACCACCTATATCCGCAATTAATCCGAAAACTCCCACATCCGATAAATCCACAAATAAGCCTGTCAAGAAGCACAAACATTACAAACACACAAGCTTACCTTCATTCACTCACTTCTTAATCCACCGAAACTCAATTCAGCAAAACTAATATTCTTCCTAGACCTTCCGTCAACCAGCTCGCCAGGTGACCGGGGGAGTGGGAGAGGGATGGAGCAGCTGGGATTGATGAGAACTCGGTCCAACATCAGTTGCTCCATCCCTCTCTTTCACCGAAGCACCCGATAACAGCGCCCCCAGGGCCTAGTTCAGGCAGCAATCAATCCCTTGGTTGCAGAACCGTAAGTTTCCACCTTTTCAAACAGACTTCACTTCACTTCACTTCGCTAATAACCTACAGAATTCACCGATCCAATTCGCTGCTCCCAATCGCATCCTTTCCCTTTCTCCCTCCACAAGAAAATCATCACCAGTGAATCCCACTGTCCCCTCTAAACTCCACAACACTAACCACATTACACAGAAAACATGAAACCCTCTAAAATCTCCCCGCCGGTTTCGGGACCCCGGGAGTTTCGCATCGCTTCTTCTAACAAAATATGAGGAGAATCACATCCTTAGTAAGTCCATCTATATCCCTCTAATACAACCTTCACCTCGCTTACCTCCCCCCATAGAAAACATAAATACCCCCGGCCTCTACTGGCTCATCTTCCGGCAAGAAGAAACTTTCAGTTGATGGTGGAAAAATCACGGTTGGTGAGTTGGTCTGTTGTATAGTGGTGGGTGGGTGAGCTTGTGTGTTCATTTTTTGGTTTGGTTTTCTGTGAATTTCTGTCTCCCGGGTTATCTTGCGGGAGGTTCTAGGGCGAAATTCTCTTAACAGTGATGTGAGTAAACGGGATTTTTGAAAGACAGCAACGTCACGGCATTAAGAACGGAAGTTGAAAAGGTAGTAATATGAGTTGGGGGATGGAAAATCACAGGAATGGTGTTTGTTTTGTTTATAGCGCGGATGTAGGGGTTTGGAGATAGGCATCAAATGATATGAGAGTGTAATGTCCTATGGTGACATGAGTATTTAAGTTCTTATGATTTTGTTGCGTATCGCATTATTAGATATTCTATGAAGATTAGATGAAAGAAGAGTACGATGATATCTAGTGACATGAACATTAAATCGGTTGAACTTTTGTTGCATATCGCATCATCAAGGATTCTTATACAGATTGTAATGATTCAAAGTGAGAAGAGCATTTGGTTCTTCTACTTTTGTTGCATATCGCACACCGTGGCATAATCAAATATTCTTACGAAGATTAGATGAAAGAAGAGTATAATGATCTACAATAGCTGGGACATTGAAGATTTTGAGTATTTGTAGTAAATGGCAGATATTCATACATCACAAACTATACAACTATATCTGCACATCCCCACCACCCTCGAAAGGCCCCATCACATTCCTCGCATAAGCCTCCGCATCCCCCTGAATAGTAGCCATATCAATCCTATTCTCCAGCGCATTCTGCACCCCCTCCAAAACCTCCCTCTCCTCCATAATCTCCCCCATCAACCTCCCCTCATGCACCCAATACCCATTTACCTTCTCCCTCAAATTTTCATTCCTGCTTATTGTATTCTTGAGAATCGCCATAGCGCTCATCTTTGACCGTGCGACGTCGAGGATACGTGTAGATGTTTCAATACGTGATGCGATTGAAGGAGGAGTGATGAATGCGCGGTTGGTGGACGAGAGGTAGAGGAGCCAACCTAGGAGGCCGTCAAGGGCAGCGAGGGAAATCAAGCGGTAAACTCTCATTTTCCAGAAAAACGTATTGATATCCTCCAACCGTGTCGCTCTAGCATTATCACCATGCTTAAACGTAGCCACAATATATACATCCAAGAACGCTAGCGCAACCGCAGCTAAGGTAGCAGGTGTGCGCCAGCCTGTTGCTTCAGGGCCGGTGAAGAGACCGGAGGTTATTAGGGCAAGGGTGACGAGGTTGAAGAGGTGGGGGGCGAGAAGTGCGGGGAGGAAGTAGTAGAGGTAGGTGTTTGGGTCTTCGGCGGTGCAGAATTGACAGTTTGCTAGTACTTCGGGACCGAATTGGAAGTATAGTAACCTCGAATCCAAGCTTGAGATCTTCGTTCTCAACACATTGTCAAATGATGTGAGACCACCAGGTCGGAGGGCAAGCAGGCGCGTGAATAGGACATCGGTGGGGATTTGCAGGCGCGAGGAGGTTCGGCTGAAGATGTTCTCGGGGGAGAAGGGCGGAAGCGTGTAAATTAGGAAGCTGGCTGCGACTATGAAGAGGATTGTGAGGGCGCGGGAGACATGTGGTGGGACAGGGCGTATGGAGACGCCGTGGATTTGGGGGGCTGCGCGGACGGAGCGGTAGTATGATATTGCTTTGGGGAGGAGTATTGGGCCGAAGAATAGAAGGAGGGACTTGATGCTGTATTTCCGAATTGTTAGTATAATTTGCAAAGTCAATTTTGGTGGCTACTTACGTTCCCCAAGAGATCGCCATGGTAATGACTGTGGTAAATTCTGCGAATTGCCTAAGGGTAGACCATAACGCTGTTGGTGTTGAGTATTAGACACGTTCATGAGGTCAAGTTGGCGGCGGATTCTGCCGCTGTTGTCAGCCTTTGTTGTTACAAATGAGGCTTAGCGCAACGGCTGTGCTTGTTCAAAGCTTCGGAATTTTTCTTCAGCCTCTTCTTCAACACCACAAACATTGAATTTTTACAACAGGACAAGAGTGTAAGCAGGTTCCAACGAGCTGGGTCATACGACAGAGGATACATTCACAGTCTTATTCGACGTGACTATCTAGCTATATTCAGCCACAGCTACCTCCCCTCGTCCTACCCTCAAACCAAAGTTTCCTTCCCCTCCAACGGTGGCACTTTCGAAGCTTTAGCGATCCTCTCTCCCATGGTCACTCAAAGTCAAAAAGAATGCCCATATCGATCCCCAAGTACTCTGCCAAGAGTCATCTCACTCGTGTTGCAACGTCTCAGCGAAAGCTATGATGACCTTTGCGTCTTTTTGTTGAGAGACATTTCCATGTCCTTTCCATTCCTATGTAATATGGCCCAATGGGCCCTTCACAGTTTCTATAGCTCCTTCTTCTCCTCTTGTGATGTCGGTGTCGCCTTTTCCTTTTCGCCAGATGAAACCTTCATTGGTTGACCCTTTGCCGCCGTAGATTTTGAAGTCATGACCAATGCCACAGCTGCTACCATCGCATCGCTGACCAGAACAATAATGGCCATACATGCTAGTGACCATGCTTGAATACTGATACTTCCAACCGGAGCCCGCGGGAACGACAACAACCACTCAGCATAGTATGGTGCCCAACCTTTCGGAATCCAGAACATAGGCTCCTTCTGAAACCAAAATTGCAGAAACATGCGGAGGCCATTTGTTCCTAGCCATCGTAGAGTACTGACCGCGCTGTCAAAAGTCGTTTTCGTAGAATCCAAGGTGGCTTCTGTGTTGCGTGATCTGTCAGTTTGCTGTATACAACACCGAGTAGAAGAGAAAGGTATTGGGAGGAGGACGTACTGTTCTTCTCGACCTGCTCTAGCAATTTATCATGTTGTCTCCGCAACTTCGCCCATTTCGCAAACTCATCCTGACTACTCGTAGCATTAAGCTCTTTCCGGACCTTCATGAACTGACTCTTCAGGACTTTTTGTTCGCTCGCAGACTTCGAGGTAGGAGTAGGGAATCGATTGTAGATGTTCCATAGCTAAGCACCATTAATCACTTGTAAATTCAAGGGTGGCATGTGAGGGGAGCATACCAGGCTGTTTATTGTCGCCGCACCAAACGTGTTCACCAAATGAATGGTGAGCTGCAGAATGAACACCACAATCAGAATGGAAGGCATCTTGGACTTTGGCAGATGGCAGATGCTCTCAATCAAAGGCCTTGAGATGTCTGGTGTGAAAGCTACGGAAAGCTTTGTGTAATGTTAAGGCTGGGCTCAGGTGCTTCTGTGGTGCTGGCTTTTTGGCGCATCATGCTCATTTCACGTCCGTGCGCTAGGCAAGGCTGTGAGCATCTTTCTAGAACCTCACACATTCTACACTTACAACCTCATGCTTAGTTCTTACGAAAGATATATGGCTCATTCGATACCTCACAATGTCGAGAGCCCTCGACAAGGAAATAGTTGCGTCACTCCAAAATGACGATCCTACCTCAATCTATGAAGACATTTCAAGCGCTTTATGTCAGGACAGAGAAGAGCTGCTTGAGATTGAATTCTTAGGGAAAAGTCACCCACTCCCGCCAGGAACGAATTTTTTGCTTGATGAAAACAGCATTGCCATACCAAAAGTCAAACTTGTTCAAGCCTTTGTTGTTGCTCGTCAAATATTCTTCAATCTTGTTGACGATTGTCCCGAGGATAAACTTCACGTCCTTCGAAATTCTGCTACGGTTATTCTTCTGATGGATCCTGAGCATATCACAGCTGCGAACTCTCGGAAAAGACTGCTTCTGAGAGCTGGAGCTCCATCGCCAGAAATGCTCAAAGCAATGTTGAGGAAGGAACTACTGTTTGTCGATAGTTTCTTGACGGCACGGTTACATCGGCACACTAAGTCGCCAACTTTATGGGGTCATCGTCGGTGGATTCTCGAAAAGTGTCAAACCGTGGGAATGGGTTACGATATACAACAGGACTTACACACCATTATTCTGGTCGCTGCAGAAAGACACCCTAGGAACTACTATGCTTGGTCTCACTTACGATGGGTTGTCCAAAACCTATGTGTGGAAGACAAAACAAAGTCTGAGATATCGCTATTTATCAAGGACTGGTGTTTGCGGAATCCGAGTGACATATCTGGTTTCTCATTCCTCTTATTCTGTCTTGCTCCGTTCGAAACTCCAGAAAACGTGCCTCGAAGTGAAGCAAGCACATTCGTCTGCGAAGAAGTCCTTGGTCTTGCCGTATCATTCAAATGGACATATGAATCTGTCTGGGTATTTCTCCGGACGATTGTTGCTACTGGTTTGGTGGCGAATTCGCAAAGATCTGCTTTCCTCGAAGCTATCAATAACCTTCTTGCAACTTGTCAAGATGAACCCAAAGCGAGATCGAACCTCAAAAACGCGATGCGATGGTTTGAGGAGAATCAACAAACAAATGTCTCTTTAAGAGTAAAAGATAATGATCTCGCGTCAGTTCAGGGGTAAACCAGGACATATATTCGTGGCAGCAACTTGACGCGTCCTCCATTCTGTGAGGTTAAAAAGTGGAAAATGACGATAAAAATCAAGGAAACAAGCATTACTTGAATCTTTGACCCATGTTGTATATCATCTTGGGTAATAATCGCAAATGGATGGGTGTCAAATTTGCAATGTCGATAGCACAAGCGAGACACAAGGGCTATTAATATCCCGGCCTGTAGATGGAGTCATCGTCATCGGCAATATTGGCTCCATGCATGATAAAGTGCCTGGGGAATTCCTGGCAGAAGGACCTGTCAAGTTCGATGTTCTGATGTTTGGTGTTCGTGAGGCCTAAAATCAGACCATGTTTTCGTCGCAATACAGTTTCTGTATGAGGATAGCTTGAGACGTGAAGTTGAGACGAGCTCGAGGCAGTCTTTCTGTGCCACCGAGGTAAAGCCACAGCCACTTGGAACAAATTCGATATATCCATGTGACGGAAATCCGATTTGGGGTACTCTAGCGGGTTGGGGAAACAAGAGGCCAAGCTTCCCGATATCGATGCCGTATCGGACTCATCGTGCCATGATGTGGAGGCAAAAATACGAACGATTTGGCCAGGACTTCTATTTCGAGCTACGGTTCTCCCCACAACAGACGGTGCATGCTGGTGGCAAAAAGTGGAAGTCTGGTAACCCCTTCTCTTGCAAGCTCACAAGCCAGAATAGGAGGCAGGATAAAACCCAGATCTCGGAGTCTTGAAGCATCTCGATGTTGGCGAGAAGAACCAAAAGTGTTGAAAAAGCAAGCCTCCCAGAATAAAAGATACCAATGAGAGACCCTGGAATTGCGGATGGCTGACTAGTTTCTACGAGAACTTCGATGGCTTCCACCAGATCTAGAAAGTCTAACTAAAAAACGCCTAACGCAGAACTTGGGCCACAGAAGTTCTGCAGAAGCTTGCGCACACATGCGAACAGCGACTCGACGACCGTGGTGAGATATCAAATCATATGCAAGCACAATTCGTATGCAGCCTCCACCTGAGCGAACAGCTTGCTGAATTCCCCTCAGCAGATGTTGCGAGGTTGGAGACTTGTTGAACCGGCGTGCTGCACCAAGCTGTACCCGAGACATTTTTTCCGCTGGACAAGTATCTGGTGCTGGCCATGCAGAATTTCCATTGGTGCATTCCATGGTTTCTCAGGCAAACTCCAACGTCAACGTCCACCCAGTCTCCAAGATTTCCAAGAGCCCCAGGAGTATGTGTAGACGATATCAGCGTAACCCAGGCCGGATTCGCCAGAACTGGCAAATAGCGGCCCTCGAATGATCTATCCGCTGTCGGCCCTGGTTTCATACCGCTACACCCCGGCTGGGATTGGCGCAGGCCCATGGAAATCTTCACGATTTGGCTCCTGTGTCCGCCGGGTTGTTATCTGCGAGAGTTATGGGATTTGTTGCGAAGGAGGGGGGCGCGAGGAGGATTGCTGGAGATGAGTGTGCAGTCAGCGTCCCCGAGGAGCAGAGTTCAGGGACTCCAGTTGTGCATCCTGAATTGCTGCACAGGTCGCACGTCGCAATGGGTATCTCTGGCAGATAAGAGGTCGCCGTGATAATTTCGGTGGTACCCGCTGTTAATGTTAAAAGTGTTCGCTGATCAAATGTTTGTTGCGTCTACGGTGGTGAGGGCCGCCGCATGCCCTGCGCTGCTGCGCGGGAGCAAATCACCCAAAACCTGCTGGGGGAGCAGTGTTGGGTCCTGGTCGGGCCTAGCGTGGCGCCGGTTGTGCTAGCCACGGTCGTTGGCGGCTTCCCTGTCCATCCTCATCCCTTAAAACTGCTGCCGCTTCTTCCTCGCATCCTCTTGATAATACTGGTCGTCCGCAAAGCCACTCTTCTTTTGAAACTCTTCTTCAAAAGTTCGGTCTCCGTGTGTTCCATTGTCAACTTCACCACTGTCGTTAAGGCCCTTTTCTGTTCGTCGAGAAGTAAGGATTGAAAGGTTTCGAGCTCGTTGCCCCGGTTCCTTCACCAAACCAAAAGGTACGTACCTCAACTGCTGGCGTGTTTCGTGGCTTCCCTTCTGGCATTCCTGCATCGTGTCGACCTGCTCCATCCCTCCTTCTCCAGCAACATCGCCGGACTTCAGAGGAAAGCATCAACGCGAGTGCGGTGGCCAAGCAGCACAAAGGCACACAGGCCCATAAAACAGGCGTCGCCATCCCAGTTCCCGCTTTTCAAAACAACTACGCGGCTCTTTTCCCCATCATCCATCAACACCACTGCAACACTTTCTCGCACCTATCTCTTGTCGAATCTGCTGGCATCGAATCGAAATCATTCAATTGAGCTGGGCTGACGTTGAAAAAGTTACCGTAACAGCATAATATCCCTCACCATGTTCGCCCAAAAACTCCTTCCCGCTCTTGCGGTCTTTGGTGCTGCAGCTGGTAAGTCATCAACTTCTACCTCCCCTATCTTCTTCGCACATCCATATGGATCGAATAAGCGGGAGGAACCATTGTGGGATCAATTGAGTCATAGAATGGGTGCTGACTCTTCAAATTGCAGCTCAAACAGCTTCAGTCTGTTCTCAGGCCACTGCCACCGTCAACTCCGCCACAGATGCCACTGCTCTTGCAAACTGCGCGACAATTGCTGGCAGCGTTCTCATCGGGCCTAATGCAGCGGGATCCATCCAGCTTGATGGCCCTCAACAAATTACCGGTGATTTGATCTGCACGGATGCTGGCGGATTGACCAGCTTGAGCAGCAGCACGATCGGCACGATTGGTGGATCTTTCACGCTCAACAACTTGACCTTATTGTCTACTCTCGGCATGTCAACATTGAAGTCCGTCAAAACCATCAACTGGTCCGCCCTCCCAGCTCTGTCCCAGCTCGCTTTCACTGCTGTGGTCACCAAGGCGACTTCCGTCACCATCCAAAACACCTTCTTGACCTCCCTCGATGGTATCAATCTGCAATCCGTTGCTACTTTGGACGTCAACAACAACAACCGTCTCAAAACCTTCAGCACCCAGATCGCCAACGTTACAAGCTTGCTTTCCATTGCCTCCAACGGACAAGCCCTCGACCTCCAATTTCCCAACCTTGTCTGGGCTGCGAACGTGACATTCCGAAATGCTTCGTCCGTCAGCATTCCATCCCTAACAGTTGTCAACGGCTCAATGGGCTTCTATGGCAACTACCTTACCAGCATTGCTGCACCAAACTTGACTTCCGTCGGTTACACTGCCCAGAACAACAGACAAGGAAGTTTGGCAATTGTTGCCAACAGCAAGCTTGAGAACATCTCTTTCCCATTGCTCAGCACTGTCGGAGGCGCTTTCCAGATCGCCAACAACTCTGCTCTCAGCACCGCTCTCAGCTTCCCAGCTCTTACTCAAGTCAGTGGTGCCATTGATTTCTCCGGAAACTTCAGCACGTAAGTCTTCTTAAGTATGCCCCATTTGTCGACCATAGCTAACAGATAACCAGCCCTACCATGCCACAACTCCAGAACGTCAACGGTGGTTTCAACATCCAGTCAACTGCCCAGATTGATTGCTCAACCTTCGATAAGCAAAAGGGTGGTATTATTCAAGGTTCATACACTTGCAAGACCACTGCCAACGCTCAGAGTGGTGTCGGAGGAACCGGGTCATCTACCACTTCCGGGTCAACCTCCAGCTCGACCAGCAAGGCCGCTGCTGTATCATACGGTGTCAGTGAGGCCGCCGCTGGTCTCTCTGTCCTTGGTGGAATTCTGGGAATGTTGTTGTAAAGCATTGGGACGTCAGGCGTTTTTCCTTTTTTGACCACACTAGACCTAATCTGCGACGTTTTCATTTTTGTTTTCTTTGACACAAACTCTGCCAGTGCAAAAGTGAAGCCTATTATCGATCGATCCGCGTTGGAGCAATTGAGCGTTTTGGTTCCAGCCTTTCATTAGGATTACGTGGATGGGACAGGAGGGAGTGACGAGGAGGCAAGCTAGTTTAATACCTATGTTGTTCTCTGGGAGGATTGCATACTATGTGGCTGCTGTTGAATGGATGGTGGACATGTGCGCTTGAGTGATGGAATATGGCTAGGGAGCAATGAGTCCAGGACATTCAGATTCCATACAAACTTGTACATTGATTATTATGAGTTTTAATGCCTCTTTCGTGATGATGCTGCTAGACAGGCTAATATTTGCTTTGTAATTCGAGTTCGAGTAATAATGGAAAAATAGTACACGAGTATATTAAGTTTGCGCTGTGATCTTCTGAGACGAACACTCCGCCTCAAACGTTTCTTCCACTTCCCAGTCCAACTTTTACCTCCAAATTTAGATGATTGGAAATTTCTTTTTCAACGTCGACAGTCCAAGAGTTTGACATCTAACATTTAACGCCTTATGCTTGGTGCTTGACCTTGGACTCGAACCGACAGGTGAAGTAAAACGCACGTCAGTCTTCGGTCGGAAGTCGTAGGTGGCGTCCGCTGTCTCAAGTTTGTACCACAGACAAGCCTTGCACACCTTTGGCATTTGACGCAAAGCCGAAGACCTGCATTTGCGGGGTGGGATCCTAGCTTGGGGCTGAAGATGGGTAGGCGCTGATCAAGAAGTGAGGCTGAAGGGGTGGCTGCGGGTACGGAGGAATACTCCGTTAGATGATTGGCATTGTGGAGAGCTTAGGAGAAATGACTGATCACTGGTTTGTGTGATGGTGGAGAGATTGGTTGGGTAAGGTGTCTAAGATGTTTATTTGAACTCTGGAATCTGATCTATCTACTTCTATCTAAGGATACGGATTCAAGTATTCTACTCTAGATCTTGGGGTTCTTCTATTTCGTGATGACTTCTAGTTCTTTGTAAGTTGTCTCGTCTAGGTAAAGCTTAAGTCTGGGTGTTGGCGGCAATGTTCGTGCATGGTATCGTTCTATCGTGGCTACTTCTCGATGGTTGTAGGAGGTGTCTAGAGCTTGGCTCTTGGCTGGTCTTGCTTCATCATTGTGTCTGCTACGATGCGGCGCTGGATCTTGCCTGTTGCTGTCTTGGGCATGTTATCTGTGAAGTAAATCTGTGGACATGTCAGTTGAATTCAACAAGACTCCTAATATAGAGTTGAGATGGGACTTGAAGCGGGAGCTCACCTTCTTAGGAACCTTAAACTTAGCAACCTTCTCCGCAACCCATCCCCTCAATTCCTTCTCATCAAGCTTCTGTCCACTCTTCACCACAATAGCAACAGCAACCTCCTGTCCATACATCTCATCCGGAATGGCAAAGCTTACCGCCTCGCTGATCTTGGGATGTCTCGCAAGAACATTATCAAGTTCAATAGGACTGATTTTCTCACCACCCTTGTTGATCAACTCTTTGATTCGTCCAGTGATGATCACGTAGCCGTCCTTATCTTGCTTTCCTTGATCTCCTGTTCGGAAGAATCCGTCTTTGGTGAAAGAGGATTTGTTTGCTTCTGGGTTGTTTAAGTACCCTTTTGTGACGTTCTCACCCCGGATGCAGATTTCGGCTTCTGATCCTTGTGGTACCTTGTTTCCGTCTCCATCGAGAATAGCTACTTCGACGCCTTGACCGATTCCTACGCTTCCTGGCATGCGCTTCCCTGGTGGGAGAGGGTTGGAGGTCATTTGGTGAGCTGCTTCTGTCATGGCGTAGGCTTCTAGGACTGGGGCGTTGTAGGTTTCCTCGAGTTGGTGGAAGGTGGTTGGTGAGAGCGGAGAGGAGCATGATCTTATGAATCGGATCTTGGGTTTGGGGTTTGGTGGTGGGTTCTTGAGGAGGATTTGGTGGATTGTAGGGACGGCTGTGTACCAATTGGCTTTGTGTGTTATGAAATCGTCCCAGAATTCAGAGGCGGAGAATTTGAGAGGGACAATTACGGAACCGCCTGAGTAGAGGGGTGCAAGGAAACCAGCGAGGAGACCGTGGACGTGGAAGAGGGGCATAACGAGCATTGTTCGGTCTGCTGGCGTTAGGTCGTAGGTAGCCTTGATGTTCTTCATCGTTCGAGTGAGGTTCTTGTGTGTCAATGGCACTGCCTTTGGCCTTCCTGTTGTGCCACTAGTGTGTAGGACGAGGGCGATGTCATCTGGTTGTGCCTGCTCAACCTTCTGGTTTCCCTTTCCTTTCAGCTTTCCCTCATCCTTGACATCCAGCACGACTTCTTTGCCATTCCAATAGCATTCTGCGATAGCGGCCTGGTATTTCCTGGCTGCTCGAACAGCTGCTCCATCTTTCGCATATGACCCTTGTGGTACGAGAGCTACCGCGGACTTCAGATCATCGATATAGAATTCAAATTCTTCCTGCTTGTATGCTGAATTTAGGGGAGCAGCAATTCCTCTCTGCCACGAGCTGGCTAGGAATGCAACAATGAATTCGTAGGTATTCGGAAGGGCAATTGAGACTGCAGCTTGCGGTGTCACGCCTAGCTTTGCCAATTTCTTTTGGAATGAGAAGACCTCCGCATAAAGATCCTTATAGGATACGACAAGAGGATTCGATTTGTTTGGGATAATAACGGCGGTTGAATTGGACCCCGAGGAGAAAGAATTAGAAAGAGTGGTAGCCATTCTAAATCGGAGGATATCCAGGTAACTCTATGTTGTACAGTGTAGGACAGAAGATAGCCAAGCAATTGACAATTGATATTCAACCTGCGAAATCAACAAAATGGAAGCTATGGCGTGCTTCAGCGGAGAACTTCAGACTTCAGGTCAAACTCCTTTCGTCTGGTGACGTTTGTTTGATCTTCTCGTCTTATCGCCGAGGCTCGGAGAGCTTTATCTTACGATATTTTCCCTAGCGTGATATCTTCACACCTACACTCGTAGCCTCACCCATGAGGCTGTAGATTTCACAACTTCAAAGCGCGTCAATCTCAATAGCACTTTACACAATATGTCGAATCCAAATTCGGGGTCAGCGCCGCGGCCAGGAGGGCTTTCATTATACGCAAATCTCCTCGATCCGAACGCGGCCACAGCTTCAGCGACAGTCTCCAGGGGACCAGTTGTCTTTAAGAATCCATCCGCAGAGAGTGCAGAGGATGCTTCTGCTAAGAAGCCCGTAATTGATGCTGGTAGAATTGCCTTCCCTGTTGTTAAAACTATGGCGCCTCATTTGCTCACTCTTTCTGTTCTGCATCAATAGCTGCTTTGCGATTCCAACCTACCAGAAGACCACAGCTTGCGCAAAAAGCCAAACCGAAGAACGCCTTTCCAAAAGCTGCGCCTGTAGACCGTCCGAGTCAAGGAAGCTCTCCAGCTTCTATTTCACAGCCTGCCGCAGCAGCTAGACCAGCTGTGAAAAGCACATTAGCAGATTGGACAGGTACAGGCGACGACGATGATGTGAACGGGTTTTATGGAGGTGAGAAACGTCAGAGAGGAGGTCGGAAACGGAGAAAGAACAAGCATAGGGAAGAACATGTTGCTATCCAGGATTGGGATGATATCTACGATCCGACAAGACCGAACAGTTATGAAGAGTACAAACACAGCGATGAGAAGATCCGGGAAATCAGAGAATGGAAGGACAGACTGTATGCTCACCGAATGGCACGGAAGTCGGAGAGTGAGAAGGATAGTGATGAGGAGGAGGACTACCGCCCACAAATGAAAAGTAAGAACCCTCAGAATGTGAAGCCACTACATGTACTGATGATTCTAGATCAATTTGCGCCTCCATCGAACTACTCTTTTGCACCACCACCTATGGATTCTCCGCCACAAAAACCAACAGAAGGGAAGAAAGAGTCGAATTCCCACAGTCCTTCACCGCATGCGAACCTTGCGCCACCTCCCCCTCCTCCACCCTCTGAACCATTTCCACCCCCAAATACCCCTCCAGCAACTGATACCGCAGGTTCGATATCACGAGCTCCTGTGAGATACAACCTACCTCCGGCACCAAGCGAGCTTCCGGCTTCCGAAGCAGAATTAGAGAAAGCACTCGCAGCAGAACCAGAAGAAGATGAAGAGCCCGAAGAAAACAAAGAAGAGGAGCCTAGGTCACGTCGTCCAGGACAGAAAGGTTTTGCAGAACGTCTTATGTCCAAGTATGGATGGAGTAAGGGCACTGGATTGGGAGCGGATGGCTCAGGCATGGTTACTCCTCTTCAAGTCAAACTCGAGAAGAGAAAGAAGAAATCGGATGCAGAAGGTGGTGGATTTAGAGATTCTGGCGGAAGAGGAAAGATCATAGGCGGCAAGAAGAATGTACCAAAGGAAGAAGAGGCTGGGAAATTTGGGGCTATGTCGGAAGTCATTGTTCTTAGGGGTATGGTTGACGGTATGAATCTGGACGAGGAGGTTGAAGGCTCTGGGGATGGTGGCTTGATGCAGGAAATTGGTGACGAATGTGATGAGAAGGTAAGCACAGCCGTCAGCCAAGCACAAAGACCTACTAACGATTTTGAAGTATGGTCGGGTGGAACGAGTATACATCGACCGGCACGGAACTACACCGAAGGTATTCGTCAAATTTACGAACCAGCTTTCGGCTTTACGGGTAAGCCCCCTTTTCTTTCCCATTTGGCAAAGTGACTGACAACGACACAGGCTGTCAATGCCTTGGAAGGGCGGATATTTAATGGCAATTCCATTTCTGCCTTATTCTACGAAACAGAACAGTTCGAGGAGGGTATTTACGAGTAGATTGGAACATGCCTCAGCTGCCATCCCAAAGAATTTTCCATAACTCGAGATTTGCATGACGAGCTTGAAGTGCCAATGTCTTTCACCTTGTGAGTAGAATGTACGTTTTTGGAAATGTGTTTTGATTTGAAGGGGAGAGCTACGTGCTGAGTCGGGTATCTGAAAAGTAGCATGCGGTTGTGGATCAATCCCGTCCTTGCTCTGCGCTTCTCAACCTCGGTCCTATGTTGATCGTGTATGACCACAATCCCAAATGTTTCCCCTAGCGGCTTCCTAGAACATTGTGTATTATTTGCCCTCGCCTTCTCCCAATGAGCAGCGGATTCGGTCTTCCAGTGATAGCCTTCCTGCGCTCTCTCCATCTTGCATTCGTCTAATGCTGTCTATACGTTGTATCCAACCAAAGGCTCCTAAGTCTCCACTTCCCGTTTCTCAGCGGCGACCAATTTTTCGTATTTCTCCCCTCTTTTGTTCCAGGTAGCAGCCCAACGCATACCTTGTCCTGGCGCGGGATACGAAATGTTGACAGTCATGTTCTCGCAGAGTAATGAGTTTGTTTCTCCTCGCAACTCATGCAATTGAAGAAGCAAAGCTGAGATTTTTCTATTTGCCGCTTCAACATTCTAGTGCACGGTCACTATGTTTGAATAATAGCCCATGGGAGTACTGGTTACGGTGATGGTTACCACCCAGGCATGTTGCCTCTTCTCCTCCTCGATATTTTGCTTTTGGTGGGGCTTTCGCGGTCGGGTGGACTCCTGTTCAATTTGATCTTGGGGCGGTCCTGCCCTCCATCACTGGGTGTTGAAGCGGAGCTCATGATGAGTGATCTGCATTTCTGTGAGGCTCGATTTGGTGATGAAGATCGATATGGCTGTCGATATCTGAACTGTGGCTAAACGTTCTGTCAGTTGCGATTCATTTCTGAGGGATATAGTTTTACCCTTATTTTGAGGTCGCTTCAATGTTGAGTCTAGCTTGAAAATGGATCTTGGAGTGGAAATAGAGAAGGTCGGAGAACTGTATCTGAAAATTGAAGGGGACTCACTAGCTAAAATGGATTACGCGAGACAAGTTGTTGAAGGTATGTTGGAAGGTGAGCTTTTGGGCATCTGCGTGTTTCACAGAAGTACAGTCTTTGACGATGCGACTTCTTTTAGGTTGATTTTGAGGTTTGCTGTTTTTGAGATGATGAAAGAGGAGCTACGTAGCGTGTCTGCCAAGGCAACTACCGGGAAGGATTGTTTATTTCTTCTATGCTGAACGCCAGGTCTCCATATGCTAATAATCGTGCATTGATCTTGCCTCTTGTTGGGTCCTGATTTGAATTATGAATGATATGTAATGTTGGCTTCCATGTCTCCTTGCACGACAAGGTAGCGAAGAGTTTCGACAGTATTGTTCGAGTATTTGCGTTGACGAAATCACGGAGAGTTTGCGCATCTCTCACACCGCACCGAAACCAAGCTCATTCCATTCTACGTCAGCATCGCTGTCATCCTCGCCCTCGTCAGAATCAGAACCACTCAGCTCGTGTTCCCGAACACAAACAGAGACACTGTCCTTGCCTTTATCACCCCACCCAGCTTTCCAGTACATCCCTTCGTCCTTGTCGTACCCGCTATCGAGGGTGTATACTTTTCCCTTTCTTGCCATCATCCGAACAAACACCTGGAGGCATTCCGACGCCTTCTTATTCGCAGCTTTGAGGTCATAATAGACGCCCATCATAGCAAGCGTGTCCTCCTTGCGCGCGGAACCAAATGCTTGCTCATAAATCACTGCGAATACTGGCACAGCGATATCTTCCTCTTCTTCTTCCTCATCTAGCTTTTCTTCTTCATCCAGCTTCACTTTCTTAGCTGAACTCTTTTCGGGGTTGTTGGCCGAGTCCCGTGGTTCTGCATCAACCAGTCCTCTCTTTTTATCACCGCCGGTAGATGCTGAAGATGAATTCATGGCTGGCGAACTTGATCAAGACTCTTGATTTGTGGAATTTGGGGGTAGGGATGAGGTGTGAGCCGTGTTATTTCTTGAAACGGTTTTTACTTGGTTCTGTGCTTCACGTCAGTCGCAAAATTCTCATTTACGTCAAGAAGCAAAATAGCCACCTCAAGGTTCCGGTGGGCGCGTTGTGGTGTTTTGGAGGAGCAGGAATCGAGAGTTGAGGATGAATAATTTGTAGATCTAATACAGTAAATTAGAGTGCTAGCCTCGTTAGCTAACCTCGAGCCGGTGCGGGGTGAATATTGAGAAGTGAGTTCTACCTGGCTGACCCCGTTGTTCGAGTCGCTCTGGGTGAATTTACTCCTCCTTCTACCCTATCATTTGTACGTAAATTTATAGTGCTGCTTCTCATCCACAGAACACCCTTCTTAAAATTTAGGAGAATTTTAGAAGCGATAACTAGATAGGCATGCAAGGTATCAAAATTCACATACTCGTGTGAATAAGGCATTTATTTCTTTACTAACGAAGGAGTCTTGGGGGAGTTTTTCAAGAGAAAAGCTAATACTGGAATATTTTTACTTCCACGCCATGGCGGGAAGACTATAGTTCTCTATTTTGCCGTGTCTTTATGTTTGAACCACAGAAAGGATCCCAAGAGGGGTACTCCAGAGCATGCCCCAACTTCTTAACGTAAAGGTTTGAGTTGAAATTTACCTCTCTGTCTTAAGGAGAGGATGTGTTTATGAAGTCCTCAGGTTCTAAAAAATAGGATAGAACTGCGAAGAAGATAGAGATTTGAACAAAATGACAACGTTAATAAGGTTCTTCTCGCTCGCTTAACCGATGTCAACATCACGTTCAAAACGCCAAGAAGTTGCTCATTCTCCCATAACCACAAAACTCTTAAAATAAGAAATAAACAAAATGAAAAAACTCTAACCACAACTCATTTCAACCTTGTACCGGGGTTAAGCCCGAGTTGAAGTGAGGTGTAGAAGTACAAACTCAGCTTTCGCTTGGTTTTTCGACCGGTGCGGCAGTTAAGTGCGGCAATTCATATCTCATATCTTACTATTGCATGTGTTAGTATTGAGAATATATGTTAATTGTGTGAAAAACTTACAATGGGGCGAACCCCAGGTTGGCGAACGGGCGCACTTGAGTTGGACCAGGTGGGCAATCCGCAGGTCCATCGAACTTGGCGCCCGACGAGACAGAAAGTGCTTAACTGAATTTATGAAGGGTACTTGAGGTGTGCCGGGAAGCAAGTGGGTGGTGGGAAATACTTCGGGTGGTTTCTCGCTTTTGATGAGATCGTAACAACTACCTACCTTTCTGATGATCCAACAGTCTATGTACGGAGTAATGAATGCTCCAGATTGAGGCACTATCGCCGCGGCGAAAATTGATTGAGGCAGATCAATGTGTACCCAAAATGTGTTTCATGGAAGCGCGGTTTCTGCTTGCTTGAAAACCCCTTTCGAATACGTCATGGGAAGGAGCGACTCTGGTTGTCCCTTCCTCTTGGGAGACTTGGTAGAAATTAAATGGAGACGGCTAGTGCATAGCTTAAGCAGAGCAACCGCTAAGTATGATATTACGGGTGGCATAGAGCCAATAATTCAACTTCTCCCGTATGTTGTTCATGTCCTGGCTTCTTTCCGCATCAACATAGCAACTATGGTTCAAACCTGACGGGTTCATCATACTCGCTACAACATAGCAAGACACCTTAGCAGCAAGTATTTTGCGTCCAGGTCTTGTATCATGGCAAAGTTTGCGTTGATAGATTTAGTGAGAAGTTTGCATAGGTAGATCCGCCCCTCTGTTTGCGCATTGCTCATACCCTCTGCTGAAATGTGTTCTTCTTGCTTGGCGGAATAGGGCCGTTCGATTAAAGTCATGCCCCTCTGCGATTGCATATCAGGTCACCGCTGTTCCACTCTGTCGAGGGTTGTCTATCTCAAACTTCGATAGATCTAGTTGCACAGCTCCTATTTCTCGACCCAAAAGTGTTCGGTAGAGGCAGGATCTCCTTGTAGAATTGCAAACCAGCTCTTGCAACCACTCTCGTCAAAAGTGACTCTGACATCGTAATTAATACCATTTGCCGCCCATCCCCGCTCACTATAACCAGATTCTTCGTCGACCACCGCGTTTGCTGCTTCGACTGTTGCGAAAACTCCCCCAATCTCCGTGCCGTCCTGGGTCAGGCGACTGGCATTGCCTTTGCAGATCCGCTGAACTATGAAGACTGATGTCGGTACTGCTGGTGGGGGTTTCCCCATGTTTGGAGATTGGGACCAGTGATGATACATTTTTTTTTATTACTTTTGGCAATGGGTTTGTGAGAATATCGATCTTGAGAAGGAGAGAGAAGGATAGTCGACTACAGCAAAGAATTAAGTCGCTCAAGAACGAGATCGTAGAAGTTATTGTCTGCGCTTGTCAGTCCATCACTCGCCTAAAATGAGATAGAGGATAATTACCTTGACTCTGTTCGCGCTCAAATTTTGATGTTGATGTGGAAGAGGATGCGAAGTGGATGCGAAGTGGATGCCAAAAGGGTGGGTGCAGTAAGCTCGAGGAAGATGTGCCAAAACATTTCGCGAGCAATAGATAGCTACAGCTTTAGTAGTGAATCATTCGAGGTTAGAACTAGCCTTTGATCTTCACACCAATCTCATTCACTCCTGGCCAATCAATGCTGGGACAAGGAAGAAATCCAAGTAAACTTTTGTTGATAAATTTTCGCATATGTGCTACTATACCTTGACGAAGGTACTTCAACTGTCTAAGGTAACTCTATATACGCAATGAATCAACGACAAATACCTCGTATTCCCCTCATATCCCACTTCCAAATAGTCGCCCAATTCAACCTAATTCATAAGTCGAAGTTATCCTGAAAGTGAAGCAGCACTATCGTTGCACATGTGAATGATCAGACGAGAGGAGGACAAGAATGTTTCACAGAGGCACGAGCACGAAGTTTCACTATAGGAAATTCCAATGGGAGGGGAGTGTAATGTTGATGTGGCAAATGCCGTTCCATACTGTGAAGCCTGTCAGACAGGAAAGCTGGAAAGGATCATAGCAGCAATGGAACTTGGGATAAAGTTCCTTCGAGGGATTTTCCAGATTTGGAAAATAATTGCTTGTGGGATGAGGCCGTGAAGGAGGCGCAAAAATAGGTGCAGGAAACTGCTGTCGGTTTGCTGATGATGTTGGTGTTTCGAGTGCAGTGGAAGAGACGTGGCTGGGCTCGGCTATTCTACCAATGGCGCACCAGGACCGACCCAAAAGGGGTCTAGCTGAGGCTTACTTGACGATGACAACGCTCGTTCCTCCTTCTGCTTCCTTCTCTTCTCAGAGGAAACAAACGTTGGTCTGATCTCACATTACGAATACATTCATGTCTACTCAGTTTTGAAATTCGTGTCTGAACTCATCACCATTTAACTAACAATATTTCACGGTGGCACCCGTCCCGTCCCGCCCCGCTTCGCTTAACCCAAGTCAACAAACAACAAAAGACTTACTAAATTACTACAACTAGAAATTTCCTCCCTAACGGCTACCAAAAGTCCAAAAAATCAAAAACTCGTCTCATCACTCTACTGGATCTGTCCTACGGTAGTACCAGAAGAGGGATGAGAGTACAAACACAGCTTTACCTGTGCTATTTCGGGGCAACTCATGAACGTGAAACGCGTAGCAGCGGTATTAAACCGAACCTGACTTGACCATAACAACGAACATGAGAGCCTGTGGATGTGCAATGCGTAGCAGTGGTATTAAACCAAACCTGACTTGACCATTGCAACAAACCACGAACGAAAAGTGCTTATTTGGGATTATATTGTTGGGTGGTGGGGGCCGAAGTTCTGCCAGGAACACCGCCCGGCCTAGTCTAAGTTCTCTGTCCTTATATTCAGATACCACAGCTCAGTCTCCCAACTCATCCTTCAAAAGTACAATAAGTTTACGCAGATATGGCTCTCGCAACTTCTAGCATTCCAGGAGTACATGGTCGCCCATCGGTGCCCATCTTTTCGGATCACCATCCACCCTCTCTTTACCGTCAGCGGCGCAATAGGCTTCTCTGGCTTCAGTCTCCGTTTCAACACCTCTCTCAAATACTCTTCTTGTGCTTCATATGCCAGATCCCCGATGTTGTCACTCATGGTAATAACGGGCGCGTCACACACTCCGCTATCTTCATTGGTTGCCTCAAAGTCTTTCTTGTTGTTTGGGCCTAGCCTATCCTTCCACAAGTTGACTTGCACACTCATTTTATCGAGATTTGGGCCCCTGTCCTTGCCTGATTCGCCCATTCCGATCTTGTGCAAGTCGAAACACTAGAACCCTCTCTCATCATTCAAGCTCAACCTCGCGCATTTCCATGCACCACTCTTAGGCTCTCTGGCAGCATTATCGAACTCCACAATGAATCCCTCTGGAACTTTGATCTCGCGGACAAGGAATGCTTCAGATTGAGGACTATACGAAGTAAGTATAGCAATTTCTTGGAGACCCGCTTCAATGCCTTTTCGAGTGAGGTAAATGTCACCGAATTGGCCATGATGGCTGTTGAAGCGGATACGGGAACTGAATGCTGAAGACATACTCGATATTCGAATCGAGTTTCTGATGAGCACCTTCCCGGTCGGACCAGTCACCACAAGTGAACAGCTTCGATTCTCGAAGGGCGGTGAACCGTGCATATGCAGTAGGATAACACATCGCAGGCCTCTCTCCACTGGTGGAAGAGAGTGCTTAAGTGCTTGTAAGATACGACCAGGAGGGTTCTTGGCGCCTCTAATACCAAGTACGTTCGGATCCGGGAGAGCATATCTGCGATTGTCGGGTGTGAAGGATAGTTTTTGCGCTTCTGTTGTTGTCGTGTGCGGATTGTCCTCTTCCTTTGCCGACGATTGGTCCTTCTCCGATGCTGTCTTTGGCTTTCCATTTCCACTCGCAAACACCCTCCTGAACTTCAGAATCTTGCTCACGCTCGCTCTCCTGGCGGAAGCCAACGCGGAGTATCGAAAAGCTTGCATCTTTTCTCGTCTTCTTCAGCAACTGCTGATCTGGCCCTCCTAAAGATCAGGAAAGATGTGGTGTTAAGTACTAAGCCCTCTCTTTGTCTCCCGTTTCCAGTACTACCCAACCAAACTTCTAGAAAGGGCGATGACCGATGAAGGAATTATCATGAATGACCTTCTCATTGACCACGCAATATTCCTTTCTTCCACGATCACGCTGCAGCCTGAAATTCAAAGGAAGACTTCCTTCTACCGCATGAAGATCACGGGTGGCAAAACGCAGATGCTCTGCTGCAGTATCTCAATTGAATATGAAAGACCAAGATGCATACTTCTCGTCTCTCTCATGCGGCCTCCCGGCTTCTAAGTAGTTCACCATAATTTCCTTAAACCCTTTGTAATGCAAACCTTAAAGACCAACAAGCACCCACCAAAATATGAAGCGTAAAAGCAAGGTGCATTGCATAAACTAGAGAGAGTTGCAAGAATTCAATGCTGCCAAAAGAAATAGTATTAACCAACTGAACAACTTAAGACCCGCTGATAGATTACTTTTGCAGGTCTTTTCCTTCCAGAAAGGCATTTGAACAAGTGACTGAAGCCTGGTGGTATCATAAAATTCACAAAATCTATAATGTTAAAGGCTGCCTTCAAGCTTCCGAGGTTAATTGCAGACAAGGCAAAATACTTTCTAATTACTTCCAAAGACCAACTCGACTCAGGAAGAGAAACCACACACGAATAGAGAAACTCTATTGTTTTGGAAGCAAACTATCTATCATTAATGGCATATTATACAGGTTGCCCAATCCATTCTTTTCAACGCCGAGGCACTGTATCCATGCCAGCCAGTCCAAGAACCCTATCCATGCCTTTCAAAGATCATACATGAGTGCCTTCCTTTGTCCTAATAGTAATAGCAAATATCTCATCAACAAAAGTCTTCCCCTCTTTTTGAGGTGGACCAGCCCCTGGCTTCTGACCCCCAGGTAGGTTCTTCATCTCAATACCCTTTTCGCCAGTAGGCTTATTGCTCGCAATACTCCGAGGGCGATTCGTTGCAGTGGTTCTCAGATCTATACTAGCATCTTCGTTCTTTGGCAGGATTTCTTCGGAGTCGTTCTGAATGAGATTTTTCTCTGAAGAGTTGTCTCCTCTCACTACCTGTGGCGACGAGTCTCTGTCCCAGAATTTGATCTTTGGCGTCTTCAGCGTGGCTTGTGGCTGATTGGCGACCCGATTACCAAACATATCAACCTCATCTCCAATTTTGGCTTCTAACGCAGTTGGTGCTGGGGAACGACCCTTGATCTTGAATGATAATTTCCCCATCGCACTCTTTCTACCTTCTAAAGGCTCAGGTTCTTCGCTCAGTTCTAAAACTCGTGAAAATTCATTGAATGTCTCCTTCGCAAATATTCGATGATCTGCTGCGTTTTTGTATACACGTTGTTGCATCCTGAACAAGTTTAGAGGTACAAATTCGAGTTTCTTTCCTGGAGCGCGTGCATGAATAGGCATAATAATTTTGTAGGTTATGAGTAGCGCTGTGCCTGGGGGAGAATCGGCAGTAGCCCCTCGACAGGGCGCTGCCATTGGTTTCGCGATCAGTTGCGCATCGTTGAAGAAAGGGTCATCGATTTCATCCTTAATAGCCTCCAGTGCCTTCAACATCTTCTGCGCAAATTCTCGTTCCGTGGCTGAGGGATTGTTCTTAGACGCCTTATTGAACATTTTCATCGTTGCCGCAACACTCATCAAATCCATACCTTGAAGATACTCAAGTTGCCAGGACTCAAATGTATCAAAAGGTAGTTGCATGGTTGGTAGCTGATTCTTGGCGTCTTTCCGTGTGAGAACATCAAAGCCTGCTCCGATAGAAGCGCGAATAGCAAAGCAGGCAATATGAACGCCGGGCTCGAGCATGTGAAGTGAGTCTGTAGCGTAGTCAAGCATCATATCAAAACGCCGGGTGAGGTCCTTTTCGCTGACTTGTAGACTGGTTGCTAGAATGGGGATCACACTCTCTGTTGGTGCGAAACGGTAACCGGCCGTTTGTAGTTGTTCTGCTTCATTTCGTTCGACTCTGTTGACCAGGAAAAGCAATTGTCCTTTGCCCATGATCGGGACATCGCTATCTTTGGTCTTCTTGGTTCTCCCCTCGTCTGCAACCGTGCTAGTCGCTGTAAAAATACTCTTCTTGCCCCCGGCGGCTCCCTTTTTGCTTTTATTGCCTGTGGTGACAATTTCATCGTAGAGAATCCCGAGGTCGTCCATAGGAATTTTGAAACCATTTGCAATCTCCCAGGCTGCGAGACAAAACAGCTCTCGGAATATAACAGAGTAGTCCTCGATCGGTGTTCCTTCTTCGTTGAGTAGATTGGCCTGCGAATTAGACCTTAAGTGATGATGGGTCAGACCAGCTCGCGTGAGGTGATTTTTCATTGCAGGGACTAAGCCAGAAACTCCTGCCCAGTAATAAGTTGTCCTGTACATCCAGAGAAAGGAAGGATGAGAGGCATTAAAAACGTCATTGAAGGACTGTAACTGTCAGATAATTTCAGATTCACACACACAGACTCAACTAACCTTCTCAAGATATTGATTAGTAATCTTCCGGTTGGGAAGTAAACCCTCAGGAGTAACCAAAAGTTTCCCCTCCATGTCAAATACGGCGGTCGCCAAAACAACTTGCTGAGCTCTGTTTGCAGCTCGAGCCTTTTGAGCTTGCGCCAGAATAGATAGAAAGACAAGCCCGATACAGCCAAATACAGACTGGCCGATTGGTTAGATGAAGTTTGCAACTTTGAAAAGAGCACTTACCAAGGCTATGACGATAATAACGGTCGTGCTATTTGCGAAAGTGCCTACAAGGCTAGGATCTGCCCTTTTCAAGCGATATCGTGTCCCAAGTGTGGCGAGCCAGTGCATGCCAGAAACACCTACAGATAGGATGAAAGCAGATATCGCTCTCTTCCACCAAGTCGAATTCCAAGCAGCTCGAAAGAAGAAGAAAAGCCCAAGCGCCCCAATGCTGGCCCCACACGCGACAATTGCCGCAGCGACAACGAAAGCAACAACATACACGCAGGTATAATTTGACACTCCAGCTTGGCCTAAGTAATGCATTCCAAAGAATCCGAGACCTGCCAACGTCCCACCCAGAGACACTCGTGCAAGGCTCATTCGTTCGTTCGATCCAACGGTACAAAATGCTACAAATAGCACAGCCACAGACACGACGAAGGAAAGCGCAGTGTATCCTGGGCTGTATGCAATTTGAATCTGAGGGTTGCCGTCTCCAAGAATGATTGCACGATTGCCAATGAAATGCATGCACCAGGTTGCCACTCCACCCATGGAAATTGCAGCAGCAAGAAGAACCGACCTGCAGGCGCGTTAACAAATATCCTCGTAGACTTCCAAGGAGAGTACATACCAATTCCAGGAGCCGCGCAGAGTCGTCCTTTTGTTGATGATCTCAACAGTTGTCCAGGCCCCGACATAACTAACTAAATACGAAAGAACCACATATCCTGGGTTGAACGTTCTTTCAACAATATAGCCTTCGAGCAATGTATAATTCTGCATGCCATGTAGTGGAGATGATATGTTCGCCATCATTTGTCGTCTAGAGGAGCCCAAAAAGTAGGACGATTGCAGCGATCCTATGATCCAAAACTTCCTAACAAGCTCTGAAAGGTTGCGGAGCGTCTGTGATGTTATATGAATCCTTCTCTGCCGCTGGCAGATCTAATCTCATCTGCCAAGAGACATTGATGTAGGCAATCGAAAAGAGGTGATGAACCAAAAAGAGGAAGTAGGCATGTGCGAAAGTGCCGTCCAATTGTGACTATAGTTTCGGAACTAACAGATCTACTTTGACGGTTTATGGCGTATAATAGGAGCACTAACCTGGCAAAAACAGTTTTCCAAAAAGAGAGAGAAGGTTAAGCCCGCGCCCGGGGGTCCAAGCTGCAAAGCTAGGCAGATCTGACAGCGCCTCCGAACACAGTGGGAACTCGGAAGATTGGTAGTTTGTCGTCGACCTCGTAGACCTAACTGCAGGTTTCGTTGTATGAAACACTAATCGACCGAAAAAGCAGGCGTCCGTGTTAGCGGTGTAAGTCGAGTCTTTTTGCTGAGCAACGAAGCGCTATGTTCTGTAGTTGATGATGATTGATCTGCAGCGACAATGTTGCCACGGGGTTTGAGCTATGGGAGTTGAAAAGAATGAAGGGTATGGAATTGCGAGATGAGCTCCGACGCCTTGTCTCTGGTTCCGCACTACTTGAAAAGGCAGGAGCTTTCCTGCCGTTCGTTCCTGACCGCTGGGTATTATTGTGTTTGTAAGCCCAATTACTGGACTTCGATTTGGTCGACGAAGGAGCCACCGCTATGATACCGCTTGAGACAATGCAACAAGGAAGCACTACCACATGGTAAACCAAAATCCGTACCAGCAGCACGGAGAACCTATTTTAGCCTCGGGGTCCGGCAGCGTCACTTGTCTTGCAGAACCCCACATACTTCGACGTTGATAGGCTATCGATTGAAGCAATCTTTTATCGATAGTTGAGGCGGCACAAGTTGAGGCGGCACATCAGCTTCTAGTCTTGGTGGAGCCTCACAGATGCTCTTGTGGAGAAATCGGTGTGTGTAAAGTCCTAGCGGAGCCTAGCAAGCCACACACGGCTGAAGTCCGAGTAAATGGCAGTAGCTGTTGGTCTGCGACCAAGCACACATTTGAATGTGGGCATAATGATCTGGTAAGCTTCTCATCGAACATTTCGACTCTTCAAACAACCCCCCCTGAGCAGTTTATTAGCAATCGGGATCTATCGAGGAAGTCTTCTATGCTTTCGAGGCTATTCGACCCGAGGTCTCGGAGATACTAGTGGCCAAGGCATGGACCAGCCTGTGAGCAACCAGCTTCCGGATTCCGAATCGATAATTATGACCGAGGCTCTGCGAAAGCAGCGCAGACACGGCTCGAGGACGCAGAAGACAAGGGGAAGAAAACCGGAAAGTGATGAGTCGTTGGCGGCGATTGCCGAGCAACGATTTTCTTCCAGGATAATGCACGCCAAGACTTAAGCGATGGAGATCTTCTCCAGCTGGGACGACAACGTGACAAGGTGCAGAAGTTATGTCAGGTCCTGACAAGTCACGCCTCGTTTTCATCAACTTTCGAAGGCACGGGACCCCGGAGTGATCCGCGCGCTGGAGCTCCTCGTCGAAGAACAAGAAACATAGCCAATGCACGACTCGGAACGCTCTCCGATTGCGCACGGATGAATTGGCTGAAGGACGTCAAAGAGGGGCGAGAGCAGCGCTCGTACTGGCAAGATACCCCTTGAGGTTTGATATTTTTGCTGCTGAAAAGTAGTAACATTTGTCTGACAGACAAGCCATTTCATAAAATCTCTGCTCTTCCAGATCATTGATGCCCCTAACATGTCAAGAGGCTTGCGATATATCTCCGCCGTAAGTTGCACAAAACCTTTCTCCGTCTAATCTCTAAATAACTTACACACCACCTCAATCCTACAAATTGGCCATCAATTCATGACTCGCTTTTCATCTTGGACCTCGATTTCTTCGCGCATAGTTCCTCTGGAAAAGACTCAACAATTCTCTCTTCTGCTTCGCTAGCTTCTCCTTTAAAACGTCCACGCTGATATTTTCTCCGTCCTGAAATACGGGCCCCTGAGCGTCTGCCAATTCTCGAAGTGCATTCACCTCCCCTTCTTGCCGAGCTCTCGCCTGCATCACTTCTGACTGTTTCATCACCTCGTCACTTTTCTGTCGAAGAGTTGCCTCCCGCTTGGAGAGGCCTTTCTCTTGCTCCTCGAGTTGGTTGCTAAACTCTCGAGGCGTTTTGCCCAGTTCTTAATTGTACCTCTCTCTTCTATGAAAATCTTTGTGGTTTGATCCGTTCGATCATTTGCCTCGCTCAAGTCGGCCTGTAGTTCAGATTTGAAACGAGCCATATTCATATTTGGGGGGAAATGCGCGACTGCGTTGTTTGCCGTCTCTTCCATGGGAACTGGGTCCTGTTGCTGGTGAGCCTCGCTCTCCTCCAAGACGCTATTGGGTTTGAAATTCTTTTCCTTCTTGAACACCTGTACTGCTTCAGACGATAGAACAATCTCCTTTCCTCCCGCCGTCGAGAAACTCTAGATCTTCATGGGTGCTCGTGCTAGTGCATTGCGTGCCGGAGATGAGAAGCCTTCAACCTCGGCTTGAATGGCTAGTGCCAGATTCCAAAACCTTCCAGTTGTTACTGCAGTAGTTACTGCGTTCGAATCTAGTGTTCTCATCCCAGCTTCATAATCCTCCTTGTAGTGCTGGAGTCGAGGCTCTTCCTGAGAGAAGCCTTTGTAGGCGCCACTGGCGCAGATGTTCTGATAATTCGAGAGTTGAGGAAGACACAACGGATCTTCGGGAAGCCTTTCGTTCTCAAGTAGAAAGGGTGCGACAAGTGGCACCTTTCTCTCCCTGACAAGACCAGTCAACAACCAATTTTCTGCAGCGACCCAAGACCTTTTCTTCAAGTCTTGCAATTCTTCGCAGTATAGAAGGCGCAGCTCGTCTTGAGAATTTAACGTATTCGGGTTGATAGCAGATGTTCTGGAGGCAGCTGATTTGATACTGGCCATTATGTGTATGTGGCTCTACCTCCTCATGAGCCTTGAGTGGTGGATCACATCGGCTACTCAGGGTGGCGGGCACCATGGCTTTCAAGAGATGTACGCCTCCAGCCTTGGCTTCTCGTTCTGCCTTCTAAGCGAACACCCGTAGGTCGCCGACGTGGAAGTAGAGAAGTCATCGTCACTATTGTCGCAACTCTCCCTCTATCAAGCTCACGTCGACGATTCGTGTCGCGAGACCTGAACAAGAGATTAAAGATGAAGGGATCGGCAGGACTGGAGGTTCTCGAGAAAATTGGACCTCGCGTTACTGCTATGTCGAAGCTATCGTCGGATTTGGCGTTGCTGGGAGACAGCGCGTTGTTATTCCGACCCAAAACCTTCGAGGATGTCGTTTCGTTGCAAAATGAAGATTTTGAAAGAACGTGTATTGAAGGAAGAACTTCAATGTGTAGCGTCGGGACACGAGAGAGTTGTGAAACTTCACGTTCTCTCTTCCAAATGTATGTAGACGCACAAAGGTGAGTCCTCTCCCAAACCACGCTAATTTCCCCTCCCATTCCAAAATCAAATTCGCCCCCTTGAATAACCCCAACATCCCCAAAAAGCATGAATATACCAGAATGATTTCAAGGCTCAAAAAATTATCTAAGACTTATTTTGTCGTTATTTATTTGTCGAGAAGTCACTTCGAACCCCGAGCCCTAGTAGATAAACGGGAATTATACACGCTCAACCCTAAATGCTATTCGACATACGCCATGCCCATCTAGTGTATTTATTTACGTTCCAGTTTCTTTATACTCCTTCCAAACATAATTTACATCATCTTCATCGGTCTCACCCCCATCATCTACATCTGAAATTTCTAACCCCAAGTCTTGAGCTTCCTCATGCTGCCCTCAGTATCAAAAGCCTTATGCATATCAAAGCTATTCCACAAAAGATGTGGTTCATGTCCCCATCCCCTCTTCATGCAGTAAAATTCAGCTTTATCGAAGTAATCTTGCAGAATGGGTCTGTATTCAGGATGTGCGCACTTCTCAATGATAACCTTAGCACGCTCTTTTGGGCTCAAGCCTCGGACATCTGCGAGACCTTGTTCTGTAACTACAACGTCGAGATCGTGTTCTGTTTGATCGACGTGTGTGCACATAGGTACGATGCAAGAAACACCGAGAGGATCTGTCTTAGACGGGCGGGTGGAAGGAGTATGCATGATACTGTACTTGGAGGAGCGGAGGAAATCAGCTGAACCGCCAAGTCCATTCAACATTCGCGATCCCATGACACAGGTTGAGTTTGCGTGGGCATAGATGTCGACTTCGACCGGGGTGTTCATTCCAATAACGCCAAGTCGGCGAATGATTTCCGGTGAGTTGGAGACTTGTTGAGAGCGGAGGAGGAGCTTGTTGTGGTATTGTTCCCATCCATCGTAAAAACGCTTGAAGCCATCAGGGGAGAATCGGATAGATGTGGCGGTGGCGAAGTCCAGTCGGCCAGAGTCGAAGAGATCGAGGAAGGTATCTTGCAACACCTCAGTCCAAACCTTGAGATGCTCGAACTTCGATTCTGCAAGACCACCAATGACAGCATTTGCAATGTTTCCAATTCCAGACTGAATTGGGAGGAGGTGTTTTGGGAGACGGCCGTGCTTGACTTCGTGTTCAAGAAACTCAATGAGATGGCGAGCAATTGCTCGCGACGTCTCATCTTCAGGAGCATTGGGTTGTGTCTGATCTTGGTAGTCGGACTCGATAATTGCTACAACCTTCTCTGGATCCACCGGAATTGAAGTTGTGCCAATTCGGTCTTCAGGAGCCATAATTAGGTATGGTTTCCGACGTGGTGGGAGTTCAGTCATGGTGATATCATGGAGACCTTCGAAGGATGGCATAGAGGTGTTGACTTCAATGATAATCTATGGTCGAGTTAGAATTACGATCCCAATTGTGCCCCATGCGGCTTTTCAGAGGAATATCCATCTCTCACCTTGTCTGCCATCTGGATCAATTCCGGAGAAGCTCCAACGGAGGCACCTGGAACAATCCCACCGTCTTCTGTAATTGCAGTAGCTTCCACAATAACCACATCGAGCTTCTTGTTTGGCCGGTCCTTGGTGTAAAATCCCTATTCTTCATTCAGCACACCCTCACTCAAGATTCCGAGCCAATTGGACCACTCACATATACCAAGTCGACAGGAAACATAGATAAATGCTTGTCGAAGAACTTAATATTGCCATTGTTGATTCCTTTCGCAATTGACTTCCCAACTTGATGCGGACTTCTCCTCTCAATCATATTTAAATCCGCCCATCGATTCTCCGTCTCGGCTCCAGAGCTTGCTCCCACAAACAATGAGTATTTCAATTGGCCTTGCAGATTGTTCTTTTCGACGTGGTTCGCGAGCATAGTCGGCATCTTCCTATGCAAAGGGATGGATTAGCACCCCTCCCCTTGCCCATTGATTCTCATTAACTAGTACTCACTTAGGATACCCAACCCCCGTAAATCCCGACCACCCAACATAAGCCCCATTAGGAAACAAACTGATCAAATCCTCAGCATGCGCAAGCTTGTTCAGCATGCTAGGCCGACGAACCCGAGCTTTCAAAGCTGCGGAGGCTGTAAGGAGACCCGAAGAAGCCATCGTGACAAACAGAAGTACAAACCACGACGCCAATCGAAAATGAAATGAAAACAAAGAGGGGAGAGTTTCTTGTATGAAAAGGAGAAAGAAGCTCTCAGAAACATACGATGTTGCATCATTGAGAGCTGGGCTAAACTTCGGGCCACGGATAACCCCTCCACATCGGTTATCGCAACGTGATGTGGTTCTAGACTGAAGCTTTAGCTCCGAAATACGGAGCACTTTAAAGGTGTTTCGGGTATCGGGTATCGGGTCTGGGTCTTGGTTCCCGGATGAGCCTCATGTGAATTCTGCTGGTCTGGATAGCCCATGTGACCGCTTCTCTTCTCTTTCAGTAGGGCTTTGTAATTTAAGTGTGTTTCCCGTGTATAATGAATGTCAAGCTTTGTATACGCAACAGATTTATCATCATTTTTGCTCCATAATCATCCCTCATAATGTACAATACATTTATCTAGTCTGCTGCATCTCCTGTGGCTTTTGTACAGGGACTGTTGCTGCATCCCTAGCTTTTCTCAACTCTGCCTGACTTAATTTCAAATCTCCAGCATAACCTCCAAAGGCGGCGATAAGCTCATTCAGGCCACTTCTCAATGCTGCAAGAATGGTATCGACCTCGGGGCTTTCTTGCTTTTTCTCGATATCCGTCCAGTGGACCCCAATTTTCCCCTTGAATTGCTCCAATTGGAGGATAGTTTTTGTGAATGTGAGGATGACAGTCTTCACATCCTTCTGGACATTGCCATACTTGTCTTCCGTCAGACTGCACACCGCGAATCTTGTTAAAGCATCCACCGCGTCAACGAATATTCCAACATCCCCATAAGGTGTACCCAGCACTATAGCTGCCATCCTCCTCCTATATTCTTGCCTAAAGGGCCAACCGAGGCTGGTCTGTAAGAACACGACGAGTCTTTCCCGGAAAAGACCTGTCACTCCCTGAGAGGAAAGTGCTTGCTGTTGTTCTGGTGTGAGCAATGCACCTTCTGCTTTCATCAGAAGTTGCTTTGATTTCGGCGAAAGAGGGCCAGGAGGCGATTGGCCATGTCTCTTCGCAAATCTGCCAACAGCTTCAACTCCTCGTCCGGTCTCTGTTTTGGGCTTTGGTGTTGAGGTAAATATGTCTCCGGGTTGATTTACACCATCCCTAAGCGGCCCACTCAAACGAGGAAGTGGTTCCGGATCAGGCGGAAGTGCAGGATCTCGTACTCCCAAACTTCTTGCTTTAGCGTCCATGACAGGCAACTTAGGCGTCTGAAATTCAGTTATTCGCCTATCTATCCCATTGATTACTTCTAGGCAGATGGCAAGTATTTGAGACCATGTAGATCCGCCTGATCGATCAATGTCCTCAAATATGTTCTTTCTCCGACCTTCATATCGCTCCGCAATATATACGAGCTCCCAGAAGGCGAATGCCTATCGGTTGTCAGCTAAATTTTCTGAAGGTGGTGTCTCAAGACTTACTCTAGTCTGTAACTTCTTGCCTTTCAGGCCTGTTAGCAAACTTCCATTGGGATCACGAGATTCATAGGTGATCGGTCTGTCATTCTTCAACGGCTCCTGTGCCACGTAGGTTGAGAATGCAGTATTTCCTAATTCCCAGAGCATAACAAGGAGGAACCCGGATGTTATAGTTCTACCAAGAACATCTATATGGAACGGACGTTTGCTTGGGAGTGAACTCGACTTTGGCAGACTCCAGAAAACCTTTGCCCAGGAACGAGTAAAGCTCCATGCAAAACTCCGAATAGAATAAGGGTAGATTCCCCAGCTCATCGAATACAGAATTGGCGACATGAGAGAAACACTAATAGCTCGTTTGAGGGAGCTCAACACCAGATACGGGAACGTTTCCTTAAGTCTCGCAGCCGGAGGAACGACCAAAGTTTTGTTTGGCCCTTCAACGTTTGTCTTCGCAACTGGCATGTCGATACGATCATAATCGTAAAAGAGGTGGAATCCAGACTGGACAAGAGCAAGAAAGAACAGGTAACTCGTAAGGTATATAGGCTTCTCATTCAATGTTGGGCGGTCGGTTTTCGGGATGAGCTTGATCCTATTTAGATCCGCGCTCTTGGATGCTGACCAGATATAGATCTCGCTGAACAGGTAGGCCGACAATAGGTACCAGGCAATCGTTTGCACAACTTGGGTTTGCAGAGAGTATTGCCTGAAGGTCTGCCATGCTGAATATGATGTTCGAAGTCCCACATGAAGTTGTCCAACCCGTAGAATAAATATCATGAAGGCGGGAATGAAGAGAAGACCCGCACGTATGCCTGCTCGTCCAAATGGGAACCATGACCAGATGACTGAAGATGTTAGAGACGGCAATCGCAGATGGAGGTAAACACTTACAAGAGTTCCATTGCCCAATAAGAACAGATTCAACATAGCAGAGCGCAAATAAAACCGCAGTTGCCATTGCAAATCTTCGATGCAAGGCTGGTGTAAGAAAGTCCTTGTAAGGACGAATTCTTAGAGCTTTCGCCATCTTCGGCGCGGCAGGCGTTCTTGTGCCTTTAATAGAATTGTAAGGACAGTCAGAGGCAACCTGAATATAGTTCAAGTTATGAGCTTTGCGACTTCATGTTGGGTCTTTTGCAGCACAATTGTTCGTTTCTTGTGTTGACATTTGACCAAAATAAATGCACGGAGCTTGAAGACGCGAGCAACGAACGCCAAGGCATCAGAGACCAGGGTTCAGAGCGGGTACGTCAACCTCCATCACGAGACTCCCCCATTCACAGCAGGCAAACACAATTGTACAGTACATCAGTACTGGTTGTCGCAAACATTATCCGAACCACGCTCTTTATTCCTCATCGCGAATATGTCTTTCGATCAGTTATCGTCGCTAGAGTCGCAGCCGACTACCATGAGGAGGCAGGACGATCCGCAGTATGCCGATGATCCAGAGTTCCAACAGTTGTCCCAGGATCTTATGACCCGCCTATTCAGCTTGACTGGCAATATTTCACGTCTATCGAATGAGATCGCATTACTGGGCACGAAACGAGACACTGAGAGGGTTCGTGAGCGAGTACATGAATTGTTAGAGGAGTCAAAGGATAGCTTCAAAGATGTTGGAGAGGGAGTTAAGAAGATACAGTCTTGGGAAGATGTGAGTGTAAGTACAACAATTCCTTGGATATCTCATTTTTAGGAAGAAATATGTTGACATATTTCTAGCCATCACAAAAGTATACACAACAGAAGCTCGCAAGAGAGTTTCAGAATAATCTCCAAGCCTTCCAAGATGTACAGCGACGAGCTCTCGAGAAGCAACGAACTTCAGCGACAGCAGCGAGGCATGCTTTGGAGGAACAACAGTCGCCAACTAGAGAAGGAAGCGGCTCATTTGGTCAACAGCAAGAACAAGAGACACTCCGACTAGCTTCACAGGACGAAGTTGATTTCCAAGACTCGCTCATTGTAGAACGAGAGGCCGAGATCCGGAACATCGAGCAGGGTGTCACTGAATTGAACGAGCTTTTTAGAGATGTTGCGCATATCGTTAGTGAGCAGGGAGAAGTCCTGGATACGATTGCGAACAATGTGGAGAACACGAGATCAGACACACGAGGGGCAGATTTGGAGTTGAGAAGTGCTGCAAGATATCAGAGAAACGCAAGATCAAAAGCTTGCTGTTTACTTCTGATACTTGCCGTAATTCTGACTATCGTTGTGCTTGCAGCTACATTAGGATGAGTACCCACTGGTTAGGGTATTCTGCATTCTTTTGGGAGTCTGGAGTTCTGGCCATTGCCAGTTTCTTTTGTACACTGTATATCATTCTAGCTCTCCGGGAGCAGGTTCCACCAGACTTGGGTGTACGAATATTAGGTTTATGGGACAGGGCAAATAGAATAATTTCAGACCATATACTGAAGATTGTCTCTTTCATCAAACGAAGCTTCTTATTAATGCAGTCGCGTTCATTTTGAGTACAAAGCCAATGAATCATCAAGTAGCCACACATCATAATAAGTACAAAAAAGGTTGCTTTGAAATAATTAAAGAAATTGATGAAAGCGCCAGTCCAGGCAAGTAGCCGGTGGTAGTGGGGTGTTGACGTAGCCCCTGACAAGGCTGACCTCAGATCTACCAGAAGGCTCCAGGTTTCAACATCCGAGCGCGTCGTCTAAAATCGCGTCTCCCTTCTCTCGTTCGATATTTTGTACCTCCAATTCTGGATATCAACCATCAGCATGGCTTCCAAACTGGATGAAGGGAGTTTAGCACTTGCTTTTGATGGTCGTCCAGATCTTCAAAATGCTATTCGACAAGCAGCAGGTATGTTGGTTCCAGAGCCTTGCCCCCGTTTGCTTTATAGAAGCCGCCCATATATCTATATTTTTGATTGATTTAATCTTTTGCGATCCCCAGCTAATTCCTCACAGTTGGCGATAATTATATCGAACTATTCAACCATATTTCGCTCCACATCTGCAGTCTCAGTCCCCCGTCTTCAGAGCCAGCCTCGAAAAAGCGACGGCTTGACGAAGGCGTCCCCTCACGACCTGCTAATAATGGCACAAGTGGAAAGTCGACCTCAAATGGAACATCCTCGGCAACTGGAAACGACCCTGTTTTGCTTGAAATAAAAGACATATCTGTTGTCATACCTCAGAGGAAGAAATATACATTATGCTTCACCTCCTCCCACCTCTACGCACGGCTAGGAGACTCTCCAGAACCAGTTGCGGGAATAAGCTATGCTTGGAAAGATATTGGTAATGTTTCCCCACGCTCAACAGATCTAGGCAACTACTAATATATTATAGAATATGCCTTTTGCCTCCCAGTCCCAGAAAAGACCCAGAAACAATACAACTACCTATTATTTCCCAAAAACTCTAACATAACACCTTCGAAGCCAACACCCGGAGCACCTCAGATACCCGAACCGCTTGTTTTCACCATTCCAGACAACACCCCGAAACCAGGTACGATATCCGGCAGCGAGGCTGCCAGCGCCTCAGCCGTATCGGATGATTACAAGACATTGCTGGATTGGGCTTTGGCCACAAGATTAAAGGCTGTTGGAAAGGGCAGTTTCAAGATTATGCAAGCCGACCCGAAGCTTTTTGCCTCAGAACAAAAGCAGCCACACAGACCTGGTGAAAAAGCTGTTTTTGTGAAGGCATTCAGAGGATCGAAGGATGGATATCTATTCTTCCTTCCAAACGGCATCTTGTGGGGCTTTAAAAAGCCTTTACTGTTTCTACCACACGAAAGGCTTGCGGCCGTTAGTTATACTAGCGTACTACAACGTACATTCAACCTGAGTGTGGAAGTCGATACGAGCTCTACGGAAGGTGGCGCTGTAGAGGAAAGCTCAGAAGAATTTGAATTTAGCATGTTGGATCAGCAAGATTTTGATGGCATCTCCGAGTATGTCAAGCGGTATGGACTAGCGGACAAGAGTATGGCCGAACAGCGAAAAGCGAAGCTTCACAATGTCAATACGGTTAAGGACGAGGATGGTAATGTTATCGGTAATGCTGAGGCCGGCGAGCTGGAGAAGGCAGCTGCCGAAGCTGAGCAAGCGGCTATGGACGAGGAAGACGAGGATGAGGAGGACTATGATCCTGGATCTGAGGGAGAAAGTGAGGGCTCTGGGACGAGTAGTGAGGAAGATAGTGGAGACGAAGATGGGGGCGGTCAAGCAGATGACGGCGACGAAGAAGAAGATGAGGAAGAGGACGACTTGTAAGCTACCGCGATATGCTGCTGGAAACTTCTGTTTGCACGTCAACGCGGACGGTAATGTCATGATTTCTTGACTACGGAAGATTACTACCTGCTTGCCATCTGAGCACCAGGAAACAGATAGTTCGACATATCCTTCGATACACAAGGAACGAGCATGAGTTTCGAGCTCTTCTGACCGAGCAGCCCGAAACTCTTGGGCTAGAAATGATGGTATATTGTCTCTCTGTTGTCAGAAGGAGGCTGCTTTTCTAACATGCTTCACACAATTTTGGGGCGTAAGAGAACGATTATTCCCCACCGGACTTGCTGTTTGGGGTATATCTAGACTTCTCCAGCTATTCGGTGAACTGCATATTACAAGCCTCCATTCAAATCTCTCGCTGTTTACATTCGTCTGCTATTTCCTTGATTTTGTCCCCACCAAGTGGTGCCAAAACAATACTGACCGAAAGGCCTAAAACAGACTCCCATCATGCAAGTGATAGGGCTGACTGATCACATGATTGAAATTCCCAATTTGGTTCACCGGGTTTTACTGTGGCTTTTATGGCTCTCTCTGATAGGCTGCCTAACTTCCAGGCTTCACTATTTCCTATTTGGGTCCACCGGATTTTTAAGTGGAGCACAAACGCAAGGCTTGAAAATCATATATTTGAATGATGTTCCTTGTCCTGATATTTCAGTCAACTCCATTGTCTCAATCACCTTATTATATCTTGATCTTCTCTACATTTTCTGGTGATGAGGTAGCGAAGTGACTTTCTGATGCGATGGATGATTTTAACCTCTATGATTTCCTCTCGGATGGGTCTGACCTTCTCGGCTTGGGAGATAGCTTCCTCGATGTGCTAGACATATCCCAATACATGGACCCACTGGTACCATTGAACCAGGAACCGGACCTCGACCTTGGCATGACTTCTGAGGGCCTGTCGTTCTCTAGCGTGGACGAATTGCAATCCGAGACCCCTCCTTGGGACCTACCGGGTCAGGAAGGATCTCTAGACTACTTATCTCTTCCTTTGGATCTCAACCCCCATCCAATGGATATCCCCCAGGCACTGGAAGACCCTTGTGTCTTCCTCCCAGAGGACTACGGGAGTATCACATCAAGCCACACACATTCCAGGACGCTCAGCAACGTATCTACTAGTAGTCAAGAGTGTGGCAGCAGTACAAAACCCAAACCCTCAGCCAATACTAAGAAGCGGAAGTTCGAAGACGGTCTCTTTGAGTTCGTTGGGATCTAGGATCCAAACAAGAAAGCACGTCGACGCACCAAGTTTGGTACAGAGAGACGAAAAGAAGTGGACCAGCTGCGAAAAGTTGGAGCGTGTATCCGTTGCAGACTTACTAAGACCCGAGTAAGTGATTGACCTTCTAATCTTTCCAATTATGCAGTCCTGACTTGCTGCTTCGCGGCCCTTCATCTCCCATGGTTTTTTTTTTGGGTTCGAGCTGCGCATGGTCTCTTTTCTATTAGATGCCTTTCCTTTCATATAAACCATGGGTGCTGATATTCTCTTTTAGTGTAGAATAGATCTACCATGTGCAAGCTGCTTGAAAGTTGGCAAATCGCCGACTCTCGGGAGAGCTCTCTGTGTTCGCCAGACCCTCATGGACGTCCGGTTTACAGCAGGTCACGATTTCTCACTCTCTGCCGCGTTCATTGACTTACAATTGATAGATATTTGGGGACGAGATAGAGATGTTTCCTGGTTGAAAACAGAAATTACATCTTTGTATGGCCCAAAGAAAGTGTTACGGATCTCACCAGTCAGCTTCTGTGACCAACCAGCTTCGGATAATCCTCGATACCAGGCAAATCAACAGTGGCATTATACTCGAGCAGGTGGTGAAGATAAGCCATGGAGAGTGGCGGCTCCGCTTGAATTGGAGATTCAAGCATTTCAACCAAGATCAAATCAAGATGCCGATCCTTCTACCACTGAAACACTTTCAGATGATCCTGAATTCTACGCCATACCGGAGAAATCACTTCCAAGTCTAGAAACTCTGGAAGTCTGGGCGCTCAATACAACAAGACAACACAGACGTGCTCTTGTTGGAGGATTCCAAGGGGCTTTCTTGTCTCTTGCTCGCCGATACTGCGAGTGTGAGACGGATTTACCAATGGTTGGATCACCTATTGCCATCTTTCGATGCTTCATAGTACTAATGTGGTAATTTGACAGAAAGAATTAGTCTGGAAAGCCGTCCGTCTAAGCTGCCTCCACGGAATCTGGCACTCCGGTCTCCCACAAGAACGTAACTCACGCCAAGAACCAAAACGCTACGCACCACCCGCAGTTCAACGTCAAATCGCCATCATTGTCTCCAAAGGAATCGTTGAGCTCGAAATTGCAACACTATCGCAACTTCAAAAAACGATATTTGACCCTAAAGGCCCCGGAAATGGAAATATGCTCCCCATCTGGACGTGCTTGTGGCTGTTACTGCTTACTTACCGGGAGACGAATGAATTCTGGAGTAGGCAGGATGGCTCTGGTGATGGGTTGCCAGATTTGAGCCAGCATATGTATGATATGCTTGTTTCGATATACTCTGGACTGTTCGGACCTTCGTCCCCGTTGAGACTGAATTGGTTGAAGAGTGATGTGTTTGATCTTTTTGGAAGGGATACACTCATTACTGAGCGAATGGGAGCTTTGAAATCCGAAATTAAAGCTACGTGTGAGTGATGTTCAATTCAGGAGCGCAATTTCCACTAATCTCGTCTAGACAAGGAAGATGGTAGATTTAATCACCCCCGAGACGCGCTATTGAGATCTCTTATTCTTGCGAAGGAGGCGAAGTGCCTCAAATCGATTTCTGATCCGTTGGCTGTGAAGTATATCGAGTCACACATGTCTTCGCCAACGAAAGCTTACTATGACCTCCGGCACGAGTCCCATACTCAGCACTTGCCCTCGGGGAACGGACCAATCTTTTTCGTTGAGTAGTAAAGAAAGTAGCTGGATTTGATCATTTATAGTTCTCGCTTAAACGATACTGAGGTTATAGAGTCTCTTGATTGGATGCTTTTCTTGGGGGTTTTAGCGTTTCAGCACTTTAACAACTCAGCGATCACGTTGCATGAGTTCTACTCTGGTAAATTAAAAGTTGGGAAACATACAGGATGTCGTGTATTGTCATTGAAATATTGGAAACGGCTGTTTCATTGCAGCCTGCCAGCCTGGGCCGATCACGGGTTCAGGAAACTTGCATGCTATAAATGGTCCTCCGTGTAATGAAAACTGGTATACATGTAAGAATACTCCAGAAACAGAGTGACTCTTAAATCAAAACAAAACATTATTGGTCGTGGTGATAGAAGCCTAGTAGGCACTAGTTTTCAAAGCCATGCACGTGCTCACGCGCTTCGCGATCAGATGCGATAACTTAAAAATAACTTCACGCGTCTACCATATAACCACCAGCAACCAGGACGATATTCCCAAGCAACAACATTCTGGCTTTCATACTCAGACGCAGTTCCCTTATCCAAGGTATTTGCGCAAGAATGTCAACCTTACCAAAAGCTGCGAAGCGGAAACGTAACACGATTGATGCTACGGTATCTCCACCTCCCTTACGTCGCAAGGTAGAATCAACGACAACTCGTGAGTACTTACTGCCTCCACGCACATTTGTGGATTCTCACTGACAAGTTGTAGCTGCTGCTATCTCCTCCTTCTTCACTCCTGCATCCAAGAAACCACCAGAGAAGGTCAAATGGCATGAACGTGCGCCCAACGATAATACCCCGAACACCCTCCTTGTGGGCACATATACGCCGGCAGACTCCAAATCAGAGGCAGGATTGAAATTGAAGTCAGATATTAAACATGGTATAGGGAATAAAATTGCTGCATTCGACATGGTACGTTACTGGAACAAATATCATAGCGAGGGCATATCTGAATTGTAGCACAGGACTCGACCCTCATCTCAACCTCGTCGGGAAAGAAATTTGCGTCCGATGCTCAAGATTGGAAATGGTGGCATTCTTCTGTCCCGGCAATACTTCGGAAGCTGTATTTTGAGGAAGGGTATGTTGTGGTTTTTAAAACCTTGTTGATGAAGCAAGAAGTGGTACAACGACATGGACTTCCCAACATTGGTCGAGAATCTCGGCTGCCGTGGGCTATCCACGATTGAAATTTCCTTGTTTGATTTTTATTGCTCAAGAAATCAGAGCTTCTCCTTTGCCATCTTGGATATTTCACTTCTTTACCACAACCTCGAGGAACATCGCTGACATTGCATCAGGTACAGGGTTGTGGTTATCAGCAATCAAGGCGGTCTATCTCTGAAACAAGACACAAAAGCTCCAAAGTCGAAGGTTGGCTTGTTTAAGACCAAGGTGTCCGCAATTTTCAGTCAGCTGGACCTTCCACTTAGCATCTATGCTGCTACAGAGAAAGACATATACCGCAAACCGAGGACTGGAATGTGGACAGAACTTTTAGACGACTTCGACATCCAAGCAGCTAACCTTGATCTCGAACACTCTATTTTCGTCGGTGATGCTGGCGGACGTTACGCGCAAGGAGGAAAGCCGAAAGATTTCTCATGTTCAGATCGGTACGGCTGAGACTGTATCCCATTGTGGCTCACTATGGCCTTCAAGTTCCTACTAACACACGATCCCTAGTAACTTCGCGGACAACATAGGGATCAAGTTTCATACTCCCGAAGAATTCTTCCTTGGCGAGGCGCCGCGCCCGTTTACACGGACATTCGAGCCCTCGGATTATGTTTCCGACTCTGCGGCTGAAGGTATGCATCCTTGTGAACTTGTCACAAAGGCATGTCTGACGAGCGATAACTTATTCTCGTATAGCCGATCAGCCTTTCACCAAGAATAATGACCAGGATATTGTTATCTTTTGCGGCAGTCCTGGAGCTGGAAAATCAACGTTCTACTGGAAGTATCTAGAAGCGCTCGGCTATGCAAGAGTTAATCAAGACACCTTGAAAACAGTATGTACCACATGCTTCAATCCGAAAGCATGCTTCTAACATTCGGGAAGCGTGAGAAGTGCCTGAAAGTTGCGGGCGAGTACTTGAGCGAGGGGAAGTCTGTAGCTGTTGGTATGTACCGAGTCTCTGTTCCTGGCGAGAAGCGTATGCATACTGATAGTTTCAAATTGCAGATAACACCAACGCTGATGTAGAAGTTCGTCAAAAGTGGATAGAACTTGCCAAAAAACATACCATTCCCATACGTTGTGTACATTTCACAGCAGAAGCAAAGATCTGCGAGCATAACGACGCAGTTCGAGCGTTGAACAAAATTGTATGTAGTCCCCTTTTCCCAATCACTTTGTTAGTTTTACCACAGATTGTTGTTATGCAAAGCCTGGTCACATCAGAGTGTTGGCATGTGAACTTTGTACTCTAGCACTGTGTACTGAGTGGTTGTACAGATGAACCCTGAAAATCGCAGCATCCTTTCGAGTTTAGCATTCAGAGGTTTTACTTCTCGTTATCAACAGCCGAAAGTTGCCGAAGGCTTCCAGGATATTACTGAGATCTCTTTCAAGGTATGTGGTCTGATATCACATGTGGGATCGGTGGAGTTAATAAGATTCTTGCATGCAGTTTGAAGGAAGTGAAGAGGAGAAAATAATATGGACTCGACATTGGACTTGACGCACTCATTCCAGTACATGTCACACAGAGACTTACAGCCGCATAAAACCCCAGATATGACATGCAAGGCCAATCACGGATATTAACGCACCTCCCAACGTCTGTATGTGCTTCGCCTCTTTTCCTAATTGATGAGGGGTAATTTGCATTCCAGCGCAGGTCCTATGACTTTCATTCTAATATCGACAATTGTCGATCCCCAACAACCTCACTTGATAGCACATCATTCCCATTTTGGTGTCGCCCAAGCTGCACAATCTGCTACAATTCGGATTCACTGGGTTACACGTCCATCAGCTTTTCCCTGTACCCCGCTAAAATGACTGGCTGTCATCGACGATGACAAGATGCAGAAGAATCCCGACTATGACTGCTTATTGGGCCATGTAGATGTCAAGAAATTCATATGAACATTTCCAACTTTTCTCAGGTTCCGATCGATGCAATGTCATTGCAATCTCCACTGTTGCTGTGCCTGACGAGAGCACAGTTTTCACGGCTTTTAATGGAATTAAATAACAAGCTGACAATGCAGGAATTGACGAGCGACTAATAAATTTTGCTTCTAGTGCATGGAAGTGGGTAGCACGACAAGGAGGATGAAAATATCTCGATTTAGATGACTGATGATTAGGAATATGGCCAAGCTGCATTTCCTATCTCTACACTTTGTTGTGGAATATCCAACAAGTTGATTGTTTTGATACGGTGTTATTGTTGACTTTGCCCCACAGCTTTCGAGGTCGGATCATCAAGTGAGTGCTTCTTCTGATGTCTGACTCTCAATTGATTGCTAAGAATTTACGGTGGATCAAGCACTGGAATTATTGTGACCCCACTTGTTTGACAGGCTCTCTCTAGGCGAAGAACGTCCATCTATTACGGTGGAGATAAAAGAGGAGGTTGGGGTCTGGACTTCGACGATCCTGCTGGTACACCTGGTCAGAGTTTTTTACTATTTTCGTGCAAGAGTCGTGCTTTGAACTACAGGGTAATTCTAGGGCCAAGAGCGCCATGAAGATTCGCTCAGAACCCTAAACCCTCAGGCCTCTCACAGAAACACCGGTGGCATCATTTCCTCGTGGCTTCTGCGAGGTTTTGCGCGTTTGAGTGGCACTACTGATCTAGAGGCGCAGTCAAGCGTCGCCACCAAATTGCCACAAAGCTGTGATTTTGAGCGACATGTTGAGCGCAGGATTTGGGACACCAAAAGAGTTCAGTTGCGACTGTCTCGTCACGACTCGGATGCCCCATTTGTGTAATTCGGCGGGATTCGGTTCGTAATTCGGAGGACGATTTTCGTTCGTCCGGTTGGGGATGATGTGTTGTTTTCGACAGGGCTTTTCGGCAGGGGGGAAGCTTTCCAGAGCACCGATTATTTGTTCCTGACCCTGACAGATGCCGGCGTGGACCAAGCCGGACCACAAAGGCACAAGCCAATCAGAAGTCCAGCGGAGTGGAAAGATGCAGACTCCGCAACGCTGAGTCCGTTGAGACAAGAGAAATGGTGGTGTGCTCCAGAACTTCCAGAGGGTCATCGCAAGCTCCTGTCAACGCTCAATGTGCGATGAAGTCATGAACTTGGTTGCAGAACCTCCGGACTTCCACAACGCTCTAATTTCTGCCGTCGCATCTGAGGTTGCATCTTGGGTTTTGTGAAAAGTGATCAGAGGAGCGGCATGGCGGGCGGGAGTGCTTGTGGTGGCAGGAAGACCCTGGGGCTTGTTGGGAAACTTTGCAGCGCTAGATATCATTGGCTTATATCAGCGAATCCGACAGGCGCAGGTACCCGACTCGGAAGATGTCTCACGAAGCAAACAGGCATCAGATCCTGATTGAGCATCTTTCGCAACCGCCCGACCGTGACTTCCAGGTTGCGGTTGTGAATTTGTGGTTGTGGCTGCTCGTCTGAATTTTCCGTTTGTCGTCAGAACTTCTTCCGTCACGAGGGGAAGCAACAACACCTGGCTCTTCTGGCTCTTGTGCTGGCTCCAGTAGTAGCAGGTAGTCTGGTGTGGAAGAATACATCCCACTCACAGTGTTGTCAATATTGCGCCGAGGCACAAACGTGACAGTGAGCTGCTGTCAATTTGCACCTGGTTGGACCACTCAAGCCTCAGGGCTCAGGCAATATTTAGGGCACGTCGCATCAACAAACATGGGGAGTCAGAGGGCTGGGAAGGCCGGTGGGGGCAGCTTTAAGCGTAGGAACGCTAGACTCAGAGGGGGCATTCAGCCATAAGCAACCGGATATGGACCTCAAGCAGCTTTCCCCCGTTGACTTCTGATGCCTGTCTTGGGCTAGGGCCGCCACTTTCTGAGCGACTCAACGTCAGTGGAACCTTGTTCCCCGAGGTGCTGGGTCTTCTGGAGCTTCTGCGCAGGCGTGTCCTTGCTGCTGCCCAGGCGCGCAACGATGATTGGGATTTTGCAGGGCAAAAGGAAAGCTCTGCTTGTTCCTCGCGAGCGGATGGCTGTCCTTTGACCCTGGAGCCCTGGCGTGCTTGGGCAATGGGGACGACTTGCCAGGAAGCCGGCCCGTGAAGACTACTACGGTGAACGGTCGTTCGAAGCTTCTGTGCCATCTGTGGGCTTCCCATGGTCTGCCTTTTGGAGTGCTTTTGCTGGTTCAAAGCACGGGTTCTGGCGACCCAACGCCGTAGCGGACCAGGGCAGAGGCTTGCAAATCGTCCGAGGCGCCTGGGAGCCTGGCAAGCAGAGAGAAAAAAAGCCGACATGCGCTCTGTGCTCGCCAAAAGTTAGACGCAACGGTCCCGTCGAGCAGACGCAGCAGGGAGCAGAGCGCAGAACACAGCGACAGGTCACAGCTGCCCTGCTACAACACAAAATCAGAGGTGCTCCCCAACCCACCTCCTCTCCCCTTCCGTGTCCTCCATTCATTGCTCCTGTTCCTGTACGCAACCCCCTTACAGTCTCAGTCAACCTCACCTCGCCCTTCTAGTCGCATTGCATTACACAATCGCTCTTTAGATTATTCCCCCAGCAGTGCAACCCGAGTCCAATCCTGTAAGTTGTGCTCCCTCTTCACTGCACGTGAGGACTTTATCCGCACCCTTGTTTTGTTTCTTGGCAAATGCAAAATCTGATTGGAAGCACGAAAAAAGTACTTGCAGCGCGCACCACAGCACCCATTCAATTCCGACCTACGTGGACCATTCGATATCACACGACTGCACTCCATCAGACCCTGACCACGTATGATCGTGAACAAGCAACGACATATCAACGCTCTCTCGCCAAAAAAAGAATCATACAAGATGTCGTCAGTCTCTGTATAAGCCCGCGACAAGCCTCGTACCGAATACACATTTACACGAAGAAACACACCACAAAGAGACAAAATGTCTCCAAAACTCAAGCCACTTTTATTACCAGGAATCGTCGCGGAGCGGAGGAAGAGAGAAAGTGGCAATGGGATACTAGACACCGATATGGATCTGTCGTCGTCGTCCTTCTACTCCCAGACCTCATCTGCTTCCGATATCCCCTCACCTGTCACACCAACCTTCTCCGGTCGAGGACACTTGAGGTACCCAAGCTCAGCATCGTCAATTGAGTCAAGCCTTCACACTCCCGTGGGTGAGAGCCCATCGTCACCATCCTTCACCAAGACTGGCAAACGCTCGTTACCAGACGTGCAAGAGGAGCCCCAAGAACGAGAGGGGGACTTCGACATGTTTGACGATGTTGACGAGCTCTATGATTGCTTGTGTGAGTATATCCTGACGCGGGGTTGTGGTAAACAAAGCTCTTTGGGGTAATATAGCTAATGCCTGTAATAATAGGCGATAACCAGCAATGTTTGCATCGCGAACCATCAATGGCTCAGAGCTCGGAGCAATTGGCAATGCCACCAAGCTTTGATTACGATTTAGCAGAAGGATTCTTTAGTGATGGAGAATTTGCAACAAGTCCTCGGAGCAAGAAGAGGAGGGCAAACGACTCGCCATTGAACAATCTTGCAGGTCGATTTGGAACCAGATTCCCCTCGTTCTCAAGAAAATGGCGATTGAGGAAAGGAACAAGCTCGACATCAGCTATGTCGGAGGCGCAACGAGATCTAGCTGCGTCCCGCACGGCATCGAGCAGATCATCCTCGATTTCCACTTCAACACGACAGGGACAAGAGATGATAGCTTTTGAACCTCAGATGCCTCCTACTCCCACAACGAGCGTCTTCGAGAGCCGTGAAGAGCACTGTTTAGCTGCACCCATTGATATCGAGAGGGCGAACAATAACAGTGGAGATCGGGAAGAGAACTTTGCGACAACTCCATTACTGCCACCGCTTATGACGGACGCTGCAGCCAACAGCAGAGAGGTTTCGATGCAATCACCGTTGCAGTCCCCCTCAGTAGCTGAGCCCAACGATCCTTTCTCTGGAAATGTCACACCGATTGACGCAATCACTACACCTCAACTACCTGGAATGCCTTCACCACCTCTCAGCACTAAACCATCAATTTCATCCTTCCACCGAAACGCCGTAAATCGTCTTTGCCCTTCCTCGGAGATTCCCCCTATCGTCATTGCAAATGAAAATGATGAGTGGTCGATCAAGCTTGGACATGCCAACTTTACCATACACCCTGAACCCTACCTTCCAGAGAGCTTTGATCTCGAAGCTTGTCGTCAGCTGCGAGCCAATTGGGACCTTGCACGCACGAACTACACGAAACACCTCGTCCGAACAGGGGAGCATTACGGCGCAACGTCGAAGACCTATAAATTAACCGAAGAGAAATGGGTTTCCGTGGACGCCCAGTGGAGAAAAAACAACGACCTCACAATTACTCACACAGTGGAAAGCGGCAGCGACGCCTTCGCAACCCTCAAACACACCACCCTTGGCGACCCAGGAAGCAACAATATAATGACCAAGATCCCATCACTAAACGATCCACGAAGCGAAGGGAAATTCCCTCAACTGGGAGACGAAGATATCGTCGGACCCATGGTCCAGGTCGCGGCCCAACTCCAACGGAGCCCATCCAAAAAAGCAAAGATTTTCAAGTTCTTTGCGGAGAAATTCCCAGTTGGGTTGGGTAAACCTTGATTTCCACGGTGACCCGTTGGCGATGGACGCATGGATTAATCAGATCTTGGTTTCAAAACCCCCACCCTTCAGAAATCTACCAATTATCACGTCTCCGATCTCCGAATCGGTCTCCGAGCAAAACAAAGCTCGACGAAATGAATCGAAACGAAATAGCAAGCATTGCAAATTTCGACAAGACAGAAAAGCAGGTTTTAGATCTGCATGTGCCTCACGGCCTCCTCCGATATCAACAAATCGATTGATATCGGTATCACTTTACATAATTTTCGCTTCTTAGCCTGTTATCCTATTTTTTGCTGCTTGGTTGTTTTGTTCGTCGCTGCACTTTTGTGTAACAATACCACCATGCGCGCGCGAATCGCAACATCGAATTATAACGACTCTTCACGACGATATGGCTGAATTTATCATTCTCGCCGCTTCAGCAAATTACTTTTTGGATACGATACCCAACATTTACGCTCCTTAGCAAGCTACATTCCTTGGTCTTTCTCTTTTATCTGTCTATTACCTTATTGATAAAGTCTATATCTTATTGTGTGCTGTTTTCTTGTTTAACATTTAAACTTTTGTTTGTCTATGGTGTTGGATGTTATGGCGCGGATATGGAATTGGATATGAATAGACTTGGCTGGACGGATATAGACCGGACGGAATGGGCACAGGATGCCCAAGCGACGCACTCGCGAGATAAAAGGTTGGAAAATGGAATGGCGCATGAACATATACTAGCTGCTTGCTTGAAAGCGGCGAGTGTATATTATTGAGCATAGCGCTGGTGCGAGGTGCAAGGTGTTCTGCGCTCTTGTGAAGATGGTGAGGCGAGGTCTGGGGATGAGCAAGCAGAGAGAATGGAAGAGAAGTGAAATGGCGGCTATTACCTTCAATCCTACAACACGGGTTCGTTTGGGAGAGCGCAGTCTTGGAGCTGGCGGCTTTTGTGGACCCAAATCAGTCTCGCAGATAACTAAGAATAAATCTCAAAAATATCTTAAAAAGTACCTTCCTCATTCTCCACCGAAAATCGTGATTCCTGTGAACCTCCTTGACATCTGCACATCTCGGGGCTTGACAACGCACTTGTCAATTACAGGTCCTTCCTTCCTCCCGCCAGCAGTCAAGGCTGTCTCTCGGCATCTTCTTTCACAGGGTGTTAGGGCCACCGGTGGGCCGAAGGATCGGGAAGGACTCGGAGAGCTGAAGAAGCTCGAACCCAGCACGTACATGCGCGTTATCTCCTGCACACTTACTGCTGCCAGGGACGGAGAGGGGAGCATCCAAATGCGGTAAAGAGCTGACATTGAGGGTGGTCTGATATTTTCATCACCGATTCAACAGTTCCAGGGACCGGGTTCTTTATCAGCAAGTTCTGTTAATGTGATATGTGGAAGTCGACTTCGCGTACATGTGCATATGCATGAATTGATGTGGCGCGGATGACGTTTCTTACCGAAGGCATGCCCAGGTTCACGACTTAATATTTTACGTTTCATGTTCAGAGTATATGCAGCCCATGCGTAAGCTTTCGAACGTTTTGAATCTGTAAACACCTTTTTGATCCTGTAATTTCAATTGACCTTCAAGTGTCGTCTACAAAATGCAGTCATTGCGTTGTGTATTCGTAAGCGAAGATTTGGGTTTCTGGTTCTGGGGAGAGGGTTCCCCGCTTCTCAGGGCGCCAGTACCTTGGCACCTTGAACCCTCATGTAGTGTTCCTTGCGTATGTTTTTTGCTTTAACACTATAGGGAAGGTGGATCGGAAAGTTGTTGAGCTTTGACTCTAGCCAGCCTTGTAAGGACTTCGTCCATACTTTCTCGAATTTTAAGCTTCAACGGTTCAGCTACACTTTCTGATTGACTTTAAACGTCTGAAGATAGTTCGGCTTCGGAAGTTTGTCTAGGTTTGAGGTTCGAAGTATTCATGAGCTAAGTATTCGTTTCCATCACTACCTCGAAATTTTAACTTTCGTCGCTATATTTCCTGAGTTATATCTTTCTCCTAGTATTTACCTTGTTGGCCTGAAGGCCCTGAACCATTCATACCACTTCCCCATACTTTCTCGCTAACCCTTATCCACGGCTCTGTCTTAAAAGCATTCGCTAAAGAGTGGCGAGAATGTTGCGCACCTCTATCCCTAAGTCTATAGAATTGCTTAAGGCCTCCTATCCAGCCTCTTCTCAACCATATCTGCAGATCTGGAGAAGTAGTTAGCCCCAAGCCTCACTATCTCCAAAACTTTCTAGGCGAGCTCAACGGTTCAAGTACCACTATTCCACGGGAGCTTCTCTCACATGGTAGCCTCCCAATTGACTTCGGACTTACTGCAGTAAGCAAATAGTGTGTGCGTTCTCCACGCTAACCGAATGGGTCTATCATGATGGCTTCGCTTATAATGTTCCGGTCCTTTCGTTCTTCTAGAATCATCGTTAAAGTGAGGCGCATACTCTAGGATTAAGCTCTTATCTCTCTTCTTAAATATTACGTAAGAGTGAGATACTGAGCTATGAAATATATGGCGAGAGTCGGGTTTTGTAACAGATTGCACTCTTGAAAGTCCGGGAATCTGATGAAAATAAGTGAGTGAACACCAAAATCATAGGACAACTCCAGACGAAAGGGCATTCTCTTCAGTAGCATACTAACATAAATATTTTGTTGCATGTCGCAATTCAATTTTCGTTCCCAAATTTGCTTGCTTCATTTGAAGTGAGTTGAACTTTCGGGCTCGAAAAATCCCTCCCCCGCGAGCGCGGGCTTCGCGGGCTTCGCGGGCTTTTGATGAACAAATTCACGAGTTTAAGATAATAGATGAAAGAGCGCGGATATACTGAATGAAAGGTTTTGCTGCTCATCGAACCTGTATAAAATCTGTGTCCTTATCAAAGTGATTATTGCCTGATGTGGAATTGCATATTGATACCCTCATCTCATCTCATCCCAAGCCCAGGCCCCAGAAAACCTCAGGACCTCAAACCCGTAACACATCGAACCAATAAAGTACTTGAATACCCGAACTCATCTCCTTAAGTGACTTCGTTAAAATCTTCGAGCTATTGCTTATGTACTGTACATTCACCCAGAGGCCCCAAGCAGGTTCTTGTATTCTCGGTTGGACCGCTAGATGAGCCGGTCTGTCAACCTAGATTCGCAATTGGCATAATTGTACAATATGAAACAAAACCATTATTCTCTTTCATTAAAAGTCGTTTGCAATACTTAAAGCTGGTGGCTTGATGGCAGAATGTGAGGCTTATTCCCCCGCGGCCTGCTGGTAGTACACTAGACCAAACTACCGCTGACATACCAACTCTTCTCATCTCTCCTCGTATAGCCTTTTATAATCAGGGGCCTCAAATTCGTCAATTGGTAGGCCATTTTCAAATATTCGGCAAGCAAAAGGTTGCTCTTTCACTTGAAAACTATTCTCGTGTCAAAACGACGCTGACAATTGCAAGTACAGAATACAGAAAAAAGATCAAGATATGCAGGTACGTTTCACAGTAACAGATCAGTTGTTTATTCTTGCAACATATCTCAACCACATTTTTTATACAAGGACTTCTTCTAGAAGCCCATCATAAATGTACATACACATATCTACCCAGATCCCATCTATACCTCACCATATCCTACAAACCCCCTAAAGTCCACTCCTTGCCCTCTAACCGCTTATCATTCTCCGCCCTCGTCGTAAGCCTCCTCAAAACCTGCATTATAAAGTCTAAGTCCGCCCCCTCCGGTTTCCACCTCTCCCTCAAATCTTCCCAGACCTCAAGCATGCGGTCCTCGCCTTCGCATTTCGCGAACGCATGTAGAGCCCATGAGGCCATCCAACGGGAGATGTAAAGATCAGGTGTGTTGGCGTCTAAGGCATTGAGATAAGACCACCACACGGACTCGAGACGTTTAGTAGTCCAGTGCGTATATCGCACTCCACCATGAAGAGCGAATCCCTTAAGGAGAGCAAGGAAGAGTGCTCCATGAACAGGAACATTAAACCAAGCCATTTCAGCCAGGAATTTCGCTACCTTATCGATTTCCCCAGCTTCAACCGCAAAGTAATTAACTAGGATCCGGTACGTATGAAGATTTGGGGAGATAATAGATCTCTGCTGGAATTCAGCTATCCTGATCTGCTCAGGATATTTATGGCACAAGAGGGCGATACGTTTGAGATTTTGGGTAATTGCGCGTTGTTTGCGGAAGTTTGTTGGAGGGGCGATAGCGCGCTTGTCGCCACCGCGCTTGAGATGGGCGGCTTTCATGCGCTCGTAGATGTTTTCTGCGGCGTTAGGTTCGCGGGATTGTACGAGGGCAGAGATCATGGCGTTGAGGACGATGGTGTCGATTATTTCGCCGCGCTCGACCATGGTTTTGTACGCTGCTCGAGCGCCATCGCCGTTTTGTCGAAGTCCTTGGTAGTGGATTAGACTGACGTGGTGGAACCTGTCGTATCTCAAGTTACGATTTTCCATCTCTTTATAGATCATATCGGCGAGGGTGAACTTTCCAGCTTTGCAAGCTACGTCAAAAAGAATGTTGAAAGTTGCACTGTTTGATTTGATTTTTGCCTCGTGCTCCATTTCTCTCCACATGTGAAGTGCTGCTTCGACCTCGACCTCTGTTGACTTGTTCACGTAACGAGCTACAAATGAGATAGCAGTGTTCCACTCATAGGTGTTCAACGGTATAGCTGAAGTTTTCATATCATCCACAACGGACATATACCTGAGCATTGAGTGTTCATCCTTCTTTTCCACTTGAGCCAAAGCTCGGAGGAATCTATGTCTTGTTCTTGACTCGAGGTAAGGGGCTCTCCACCCAGGTAGTTGTGTATACAGTTGATAAATCGCTTCCGGGTCACGGATGTCTTTCATATCCGGTCGCAATGCTTCATCAAGAGCATTGAGTTTCATTTTCGTTTCTGGATCTGCAGGCCAGGCCTTGAACGGAGGTGGCCATTCGTCTTCCACTTTGTCCGTGATCGTGAGGCTTGGCCCATCGCTGGGCTGGTATAGGTTTGGAAGCTCAAGTAGTGGCAATTGGTCTGTATATGACTCCCCGCTATATTGGTCCACCAATTCCATGAGTTCTTCTTTTGTGCGATTTGGCTCTCTCTCGGGTATTGCTTTCTTTTCGCCTTCCTGTTCTGCATCTCGTTCTGCGTCCCATCTTTGATCTCGTAGTTCATCTTGTTCACAATCAGCACTTTGAGTGGATTGCTGTCGCCGAAATGCAACATTGTGTCCTTGCTTCTTCCTTCCAACTAAAGCTGGCCTCTGCGACGTGAAGAAAGTTGAAGGCTGCTGTGTTCTCGGTCTGTGTTTCTGACAATTGCCAGCTCTGGCCAAGGATTTTATGAACCAAGCTTCGAGACTCGGAGTGGTAGTTGATACCATCTGCACAGGCGATTGACTCGTATGAACGCGTCTCGTCCGAGGGCGAGATTTCTTCAAGCATTCGGAAGGATATAAGAATGGAAGCAGCTGTCGTGATGCTACCTTTGTGACGAGAGAGTTTGCCGTCGAGGGGGAAGAGCTGCAAAAGACGGACATGAGCCGTCTGACATTGTGGCCTTTCTGTCACCGATCCCGCAGATGCATTGAAGCTGGGCCTAGTGTATATCTTGAAAATCGACTTTGTGCGATGTTGGGAAGGTGTTTGGGCGCGAAGTGATGTTCATTCAAAATTATTCTGTTCTAATTGTGCAGTTGCTTGCGCCAAGGATATTTTGATCGGATTTCGGAAAATGCCCGTGCTACCCCTGTTAAAATGTTCTGGTGGCAGACGACAACCGCAAGAAGTCCGTAGTTCAGCGCACCCTATCGAAAATGTAAGTCACATTTTGCCAATTTTCCACCTTTCAGAAGCTGATATTATGTCCTTCTAGCAATTGGTCATCTGCCACCATGAGAGGTCGTAATCTCAAAGCCGCGCGGGTCTACCAAACCGCCGCAGCCCTCCTCGAATTCGGTAGCATACAACAACCACCAGTATGGTTCAAAACCATAGGATCGATACCTCCCAGCGAGATCCTGACTCGAACACAACCTCCTATCCACAGAGACTGGGACTCTCGACCTATCAGCTCGAAACGCCGGAAGCCAAGCAAAATGTTTAAGCCGCTACCCATAGAGTACGAAGAGGATCAACTGCGGCATGAGTTCTATCGAGATCATCCGTGGGAGCTGGCGAGGCCACGGGTTGTGTTGGAGAATGATGGGAAGGATGGTCAGAGGTGTAATTGGGCGCAGATACAGCAGCATGGGAGACAGCTGAATGGAGAGAGGTGCGGATTTTGCATTATGGTCTGATTTTTGGACTATAGTACTAATGGCTCTACAGTGTGGTACAAAGACAGCTCTACTTGATAAACGAAGAAGGCAAAGCTAAAGCCGAGGCTTACGATATTGCGCGGAAGGAATTCTATGCTTTGCGACATGAGGAGGAAGTTGAGCAACGAGTTGCTAGGGAGGAAGCTTTGTGGACAGGAGCGTACTTTGGGATGTCGAGATTGGATATCAGTATGCAATTGGAAGATAAGACATATGAGGGATGGAAGAAATGGGCTACTGAGAAGATTCAGTTGTTTGAGCAGCAGAAAGATTCTGCTTATACGAGTATACCAGATGCTGAGGAAGTGGCACCTACCGAAGACTTCCTGGACGAGACGCCCGTGCCAGAGGAGCCTCCAAAGACTACGGTTGTGTAAAATAAGGGAATTGTGTAAAGGGAACATGTGTATAAATATGAAAAACTGTACTCATACTAGCACCAGTACATCAGACTCTGTTGCTCGAGACAACGCACAAAATCATTGGCTCTCCTCTGCCATACGACTGGAGTAGTCATTTACTTGGTACCAAAAGTGACGAGTGATCAAATGTGAGTTGTGAAACCGAAATTCTTGGATATTTGCGCGCTTGTATCCGTCAGATGCTCGCATCTATGACAAGTACATCTTTACAATATGAGGCCACATCTAATTGTCAACCTCTCATCGGCGCTCTCGTTATTCAACCAGAAATCCGTGCCACTCGACTCTCTTCCTCTTCGCAGGACCATTGATGATCTTGGCCAACGCCTCCCATTGCACAACGAAGCGATCACAGATCCCAAGCTTCAACAATACCTTCCCACTCAAGCTCAACGTCTTTACTCTTGCCCAACTTTCAACATAAACGATCTTCATCTTCCATACTGGTGCCAGAGCAAAGTATTTCAAGATGGTTGCAGCAAGTATCACTATTACCGCTGTAGCTGGTCCATTCGTGACAATGACATCTGGGTACTGTCCTGGCGCAGCTTTTGAGTCCCTAGCTATCTCGTACAAAGCTCTAAAGCATCCAAATAAGCACCATAACGAAGAGAATAGCGTGGTGTATAGTGGTTGGTGAATTTTCCTTGCTCGCGGCACAACCTTCACATCCCATACGCCTGTAATAGGATCTTCTCCTCCAGGGGTTGTGGTATATGACTGCGGAGTGTTATGCTTGGATTGAATTCGTGTTTCGATTTCTAGCGCCTTGCTGGAGGAGAAGTCGTCACCGGAGGACATAACATAGGTTCGATGTTTATATCTTGTTGGGTTAATCTCGCGCATTAGAGACATCATCTCAGCGGTGTGTCCGCCAGATCCAAGCACAATCACCATGTGCGAAGGGAAGGTCTTTGGAGACTTGGCTCTGGGGTCTCGACGAGACCACGCAAATGTGGGAAGGACATAGAGAAGTCGCAGCTAGAGGTATTGTATGAGTCGATGCTCTTCTTATCATCCAGTATCACTTACGAAAGCTGTGGTAGCAACGATCAAGAACGCTGCGAAAAGCAGGCGCAAGGCTGAAAGAACCGCCATGTTGAGGACACGAGGCTGAAGTCGTCCCACACAATTCGACTCTGCGAAAAATGATCTATTCGTCTACTATCCTGAGATTGCTGAAATTTCAGATCGGAGAAGTAGCCAGCATGCTGCTGATTACATCTCAGGGTTGGTGGTGGTGATAAGTTCGGCGCGGGCTCCAGGGACGTTGTTGTGGTGTTCTCGTCAAAATTTGTCCGATTCACTCACATCGTGAAGTGTTGATGCTGCCGATTCGGGGAGCTTCACCAAGGTCGCTCCTTCCCTTTCCAAGTGAATGAACGCGTTGCTCGTTCAGTCGCCTTGGTGCGCCGTAACCCGCGCCTTTTTTTCGACACGTCTGAATAACCTCTTCTTCTCCAGCTTTTTCCCCATCAACGAGGCTGACCACCAACACCGTTGATGAACTTCTTCGCGCTTGCGCAACGTGCTGAGCACTTTTTTACTTCTTCAGGGCTTCCTTTTTAATCAGATAACAATCAATTCTTTGCGCGCATTTGTTCCGCGAGGTTCAACATGCATTCCCTTCTTCTTGTCGCGTTGGTCGCGGCGATGACTATTGTCGCACTCTCTCTCCTTCCACACTCCATTCTCGTGAAGGTGCGAGGTGATGTCAAACGCCAAGAACCAATCAGCGACACGTCCACCGACGCCATGTTTTTGCTTGGCGGCAGAATTATGTCGAGGTCAGCGTCACCAACGGGAGAACCTGGAAACATCTCCTCAGTTGTCACTCCGAATCATGGCCCCATGGCTTTCCTTAAACGCCACAAGAAACTTCTTGTATGCTTCTATTGCAACAAGAAATCCGGCATCCAATACGATGGTCTCATTACTCAGTGGGAGTGCGCAAACTGCGGCGCGGATAATTATTTGGACGAGGTAAGTCAATCCCAAACTTTAGTCTGTAGACAACAAGCTAATAGACGCGTCAGAATGGTGAAATAACCGACCCTCCAGTTGCTACTGGATATGCAGAAGCAGAAAAGATAGAAAGACCGTACGTTTACGATAGATCGAATGTCAAAAACCACCTAGAGCAAGCCAAAGGCAAGGAGAAGTTCTGTTCAGGATGTGCCAGGAATCACCATCTTTTGGTGCGTGCCTTGGCCGAGTTCGATGTTGTCATAGACCAGATGGATCCACGATATCGACAAAACGAGAAGGATTTCCGCAAATATAGGAACAGTATGGAGGAACGGTATCCTCAAGTTTGCGAGGACTGCCTTCCTGGAGTCAATAAGGAGATGAATTTATCCCGGAAAATTGGCTACACCTCTATGATGGATCGCGGAATCGAGAACGCTAGAAAAAGAGCGGCGGCTTTCAGACCAGGTCGCTTTCACCACGGTGATATTGGGAAACTCGCGTGGTATGGCAGCCTCTATGGGCAGCTTGCTTTGAACGCTATGGGCATCCTCCTTGCTTATCAACACAAGGCCGAAGAATTGCTTCCGTCTTTTATTTACAGTCTAATTGCCCCGTTGATGGTGTGGGCTACCGGAGAAGCATGGGCTAAATATGTCATTCGGGCTAGCATTTTCTCAGTATGGTGGAATCCACGCTTCAGGGAAAATGTTCGAGGTTTTACCCAACAGCTTTCCGGTTTTCAAAATTGGTACAAACTTCAGGGTATCATGGCAGTCACTCGGTGGCTCTCGTACTGCATTATAGGCACTGGCCTGCTCGCAGATCCGACCAGTGATATTACTGTCTCGGCGCACTCGTTTTTTCTTGTGGCCAATGTCATGGTAAGTTTTGCAACCCTGCAATCACAGGTTTCCACGCTGACCTTCCACAGTTATATTTTGCGTCTAAGCGGCCTATAAAAGAGGAAATGCGCAAACTTTTTGTCGACAGCCCTACCCAGTTCAAACACATCGCTCCTAGTTCTAGATCGAACAGCCCAAGCCAACCCTCGGACAGCATCACTGCTGCTTTAGATGAGATAGCTGCAGAATCCACTTCAGTAAATCATGCATCCCCCTCTACACTTTTATGGGACGAGTCGCCCTTGGCGAGAGGTCACAACAATACTTCAACCTTAACTTCAAACAAAAATCGAGGTGTCAGAAATGAACACTCGAATTATATGCCTTCCACTAGTCAAGGCTACGACGATTTATCTTCCTCTTTCAACAATCTAGGAACTGGCAGCTTCAGTGCCTATTCCACCTCATTTAGAGAACCGACGATTGGAGCGTATGATAATAGCCCCATAAAGGGTAATACGCAGGGCTATGGTGCCTCATATACATCTTCCTACAACACTTCCACCCAAGGCTACAACAACTCGTATGCCTCCACCAACAATCCTACCACTCGAGGCTACAACAAACCCTATACCTCTATGCATAGTAGCAACCCCCAAGGCTACAATAATTCACACACGGCTTATGGCAAGATTGCCTCTCGAAACCAATACAACTCCCAACCAAGAAACGACTTTTACGAGAAATTCACCGCGGAGCGAAAAACACCAGCTCTCCTTAGCATGGAGCCCCAGGAGATCAATGCTTACTTCGCCAATGGAACAGTACCGGAGAGAATGCGCGGTACTCTTAAGGACGGAAACGACATGGAATGGGACCCAACTCCCCAATCAAAATACCGTGCATTTGCACCACGACCCAAGGACCATGGTGGAAGTACACTACTTGGTCAACCTGGCTCAAATAAATTCGGCCAGACTCCCGTCACGGACAACCCGAACCCTTTCTGGTATAAGAACCTCCCTCCAGCGCCCATCACCCCGGCTCATCGACTAAGAAATCCACCCAACCAACCTCGACTTAATATCTCCCCCAATGAAGTCAAAGAGAACTTCTTCAACAATGTCGCTCAGAGAAACTCCGACCCTGACAACGTATTCGGCAATGCCAATGCAAATAACAACAAATACAACGATTTCGAATTCGCCCAACAGCGACTGTTTGCAGGCGAGCAGCAACGAGAGAGCCCAGACCATGACGACTTAGCTGATCGGATGGCTAAAGGCTGGTCTCTAAACGACACTGAAGAGATGGTGCAGCCAACTTTGCAAGAGCAGTTGGATCAACAAGAACAGCAGGTGCGACACGGGGGCTGGGGCATCAACTTGTACCATCTGGTGTTGGCAGTCGTTCTCGCTGTGGGATTTTATACTTGGGGCAACTACTACAATGGCCGGATGGAATTCTCGTCAAACGGAACGCTAGCAATTTTGGTGGGGTGTGTTTGCATCGCATTCCGGACGATTTTAGATAGTACCGTGTGGTCGGATTTCGGCCGGTCATCTCCGATTAGCCTGGCACTCGGTGCCACTGTGGGCGCCTGTGAGCTGTCGGCGGCCTTGTATTGTATTCTGGAAGTTGTTTTTGGTCGTGGCAGTGCGGCGCTTTGCGCCACACTTGGGCGTGTTTTGATTGGCTGGATGATGCTAAGCGAGCTTTGGCTTGCTTTTAGGTTGTAATTAATGAATTGTTTAGGGAGGAACGTCTTGTCGTTTTTAGCGAGCATAAGTGTGGCGTTGTGGCTTGTTTTGTTTAGTAAAATACCTGTGGCTTGGGAAGAAGAGTACCACCATAGATGAATGAATCACAATGACTTGAATACTCAGAATTGCTTTTGTGACCTCTTTCCGATGTCAAAATTAACACTTTCCGGCGCAAATTCAGAGACCTAAGTATCTCACAGCGGCATAAGCGTTTTCAGAAGTTTATCCCACTTAAACATATGTCTCCGGTCGATCTGAATTGACACCTAGACGGACATGTAGAAAATCCACAGCGGCAGGCCTATTTTTCAGCCTTTTCAGGGTTGGAATATCACTTCCGGCCACTTCAAAAGTTGCTCCTTTACGAGCATGTGAGCGTTTCACAATTATTTGAATACTCAAATACCTTTTTTGAATCTTTGTCTGGCGATAAATTTGACTGTTTCCGCCCCAAATTCTAGGACCTAAGAAGTCCACAACGCCACATCCATCTTCCGAGCTCTATTCAGTTGAAAATTATCCCTCCATCCGGCCTCGAATGACATTGAGACAGCTATTTGAGTGCGTTACAGTGGCATAACCGTTTTTGGGGCTTCAATTGAAATTCTAATTGCTTAATTTCGATCAAAAATGTTATCGGAGACACCTCCACAACGGTATGGCACTTTGTAGACTTTCTTTGCAAGTTGCTAGCCGGTCGGAAATCACCTCCGTCTACGGAGGGAAAGGATTCTCATTACTACAACTCTGGAGCACGTGTTTCTGAATAGGAAAAACTTGTTACATGAATGTTTGTGCAATTTACAGCCGGGAGATATTGGGATAAATGTTCCAGAACGGCACGGTATCTTTGAAGTGTTCTCTCGAGTCAGATAATACACTTCCGCCGATTAAAACATTGGTTTTGGATGGGCAAAATCAGCAAGCTGAGTATTTCATAATAGCATAGGTATTTTCAGACTTCCTTCGCGCTTTTCAGACCGGGGAAAACATGCCTCTAGATCACTGTGTGAGAGTTTCACCACAGCCTGCCCATTTTAGACGTTCTTTTTAGTTCAAAGTATGCGTCCAACAGGCCACACTTTACCCCTAGATAGAATATGTGAGTGTTTCAGAAGTATAGACGTTTCTGAGTCTTTTTAAAAATTTGAGTCTCACTCCACGCCGGTTCACAGTCTTGTCTCGTCCCTCTAGGCTGAGGTTTCCACAGCGGCAATTTTATTTTCAGATCTTATTTGCATGTTCCTAGCCACTTGGGGATCCCCTCTGTTCCCGTATGAGAGAGACTAGAAGTAGTTTAATTAGCCAACGTAACTTTGAAAAAATGTGAATATTGCTTCCGGATGAGGGGTCAGGTTTTAATATCAATAGCAGAGATTTCTACGGCGGCCTTTTTATGTCGAACAGCCTTGGAAAATCAAAATTTATAAAATCGGTAACCCACAATTTACACTAGATGGCATTATGGGTGTTCAAACGCAGCATGTTTGCTCAAGTGGTGTTTTGGTGAAAGACTGTAAAGTGGTTCTAAGCAAAAGAAATCCGGTCTCGAAAGACAGAGAATAAGTCACCATAGTGATTATGTGATATGGGTATTTCTAGCACCCCTAAGAAGGACATCAGCTTTCTTCCCTTGATCCGAACATTAATGTAACCATAGACGAGATCTAGGATCAGTCTTCGTCATCACCCGAAATGTTTGATATCAATTCCAAATCAACCGTAGGCGTTGCTAGGACGATCGAGGTAGCCTCGAAGTCTTCAGTGTGAACATCCGATAGGGGTGTTCTCGGAACCTCCGCGATGGTGTCACAACTCCAGGTCTGATATATCAGCTCCCTTGACTCCCAATGGATCTGCTTGCACGTTTGCAGTAGTTCGCGGGAAATAATTCGATCACGTAAATTGTTGGGTATGGCGTACTTGTAGTGTGGTCTTTTGGTCGGTGGGAGCGAGAACCAGTTCTGTGGAGCCTAGATAATAAGCTATGTAGCCCGTAGGAGATGTGAGAGCTTCGGTGAAAATCTGGTTCCTTATTTCAGATGGAAGGTCGAAGAGAGCGCAATGACCGGGAGACATTGCTAACAAAAATAAGGAGGTGGCGGGCCAACGTTGTGGTTCTAAAATCCGGCTCAACAAGCTGTGGAAAACGTAAGGATACTTTTCGAATGATAGCAATCGAAGCGTCGCGAGGCGAAGTTTGTTTGAAATGATGAATAGATATAATGAGATGAAGTGTGTTGAGGGGAAATGGAAACGACGCAAGGAGTCACGTCTGCCATGAACTTGCAAGGATTTAGCTAAGCCGATGAACGTTGACTGGTCTAGTAAAATAAGACAACACCTTCTGAAATATTGAGTCCTCCTGTGGAGACCAGCTAGAAATTTGCGTGCGCATTACGATATGCTCAATTCCTTTCTATCTATGCCGCAAGTAACCCATTGGAATGCTTAAAGTTACCGCTGTGCTTCTCCAAATGATTGACATGCCAAGGTCAAAATGTTTCCCTTTCTTTTCACTTCACCCCAGTACGCCAATTGATCAATCACGATGGCTTACAAAACAGTCTTCCCCAAGACATCGTCTACTATCCATCCGTAGTGTCCATAGAGTCTTTAGCATCTGCTCGGGCCTGCTTCGCCTTCGCTCTCATCTCCATCTTCCAGGCCGTGATCTTCGCCTTCAACTCTGGCTGCGGTATGACATCCTCAATCTTTAATGGTGCTCGATTGAACGGATCAAGTGGATCGCTGAGCAGATGACTGCGAATCGTGCTTCGGTCTACGACAGCCTTGCTGATAGGCAATAGAACAGGATCTTCCATCAATGTAGCCAAAATTGGATCCTCGAACTCCTCAGGGATTTCTCCTAGATCTCCTTCATCTTGGTCTTCAAGCTCCTTCGCTCGAGCGATTCGCTTCTTCAAAGTCTTCCATGCCTCCAACTCTTGAGCCGACTTCAGCGAGAAACGTCCAAGAATGCGAGCGGCCGCATCGAAGTTGGAAGGTTTGTAGGATCGTCCATCTCCGGCCACAGCTTCCACAAAACGATCTGAAATGCCTAGATTGAGGTAGATATCGACAAATTCGCTAAGTAGCGTTCTCGGGTCGAACTTGTATCTCTGCGGATTCTTGACTTTCAGGTCCGTAGATTTGGGCCCAACGAGCGTGTCCAGCGTATAATCCAACATTGCTGCCACTCGATCCACAATTTCGGGCATTGTGAAAGACGCGCTCAAGTTTTTGGTGAACAGCTTCATCATAGAGACCGTCTCATTCGTCAGTTGCATATATGACTCAGCTTGACTTTCCGCGGTCTTTAATTCATCGGTTTTCGTTTTCCGATCTTCCTCGGATAGGGTTAAGCTTTCAAGCTCTCTCTCCAAGTCGTGAATCTTTGGGAATTTAGTGAGTGCCTCATCTAGCACATAGGTGACATCGTTCAAAAGCAGATTTACGAATCGCAGAAAGAATTCGGTGTTAGTTCTGGAGCGTTTGTTAGTGTCGTCTTGAGGAAATGAAGTATATACTCACTTGCTCTCCTGGGCCAATTTCTGCTTGTAAACATCATTGTCCCATATACATTTGATGACTTGGAATATCTCAAACCGAATATTGAATTTATCATAGAACTGGGTGTGCGTTCCTGTCGACTCAACCTCTGCGAAAGTTTAGCACAATTAACTCAAATAATCGACTTCACAGTAACTCACCAATATAGAACTTCATCAAAGCATGAAGCAAATAATCATTGGCAAATTTGGAGCCCGTGAGTGTATCACCCAGAACACCCTTTTTTCGATGATACACTTGCCAAGTACCGTGGAAGAGGAGGGAAACAAGTTTAGCTTTCAAGTATGGATTTTTGATAAAGTCGGAATTTGTCAAGAATGTAATGCATAGCGTCATAACCTCGTCGCCAACGGCTGATATCATGACGTCCGGGATGAATCTTAAACACTATTAGTATTTCTCATGTAAAGAGAGAGGATAGTCATTTACCTGTTCACGAAGTTGAAGTTCGACACGATATCTTCAAGAACGTATTCTGGCAAAAATTTGAATATTTCGGGTTCCTGTGTCAGAGGAAGCCTATATTGAAGTCAGTAGGTGAAGGTAAAACGTGAGGCTTGCGACTTACTTGATTGTTTTGTCAGGAGTGTAGTCTGTTTTTGAGGCAACTCTTAGTAGCCACACGGTAACATATCTCATAAACAGGATAGACTTCGTCTGCATCTGCTTATCAAATACAACGCCCTCAATTGCGAACTTTTGTTGCATGGCTTTCTCCAGAACCTCATTGTATCTCTTTAGAGTTTCCTCGAATCTGGCCAGGTTGAATGGATCCTGTAACGCGTCAGAACAATTTTCAGAGTTTAAGTCGGTGGTTGAGTACTCACACCTGCAACCTTGGGTCGCTCAGCTTCCATTTCCTCCAATTTGCCTTTCAAGTACTTGATATCTTTATCTAAATTCTTCAGCGTCGCATTTGTTGCCTCACTTCCGTAATGGTGTGCGGCCAGTGTCAAGAAAAACACTTCAGAGATAAAATTCGATGTGCCTGGCACCTCTGTCTTGTAAAATTCATCAGAAGCATTCTGGTCAGCATTTAGCTTCGTCTCTTCTGCAATTGCCACCCGAGGCTTTCGACGTAGATAGTCTACTTCTATTCGCGAAACCTTTGAGAATGTAGAGTCCATGAAAGGCTCACAAAGACCGTCTAATACCACAGTGACATTCATTAAGAATCCATCAGAAGATAATTGCGCTGGGTCAGGCCGTAAGGCTCGCCGCTTGTGATTCGAGTTCACAATGTACGCGAACCAGTCTAATGTTTTGTTTTTTGCCGAGGGACTGGCGCGGACGAAGAGGTTGACTATATCGAGTAAGTCTCTTTGGTGAGCTTGTAACGTTAAGCGCATAGCTTCTTGTGCTGTGCGAACGGAGTTCTCGTGCATGGTCTTCGGAGAAAGGAAGTATTCTTTGCTGACCGAGGCTTGAAGCGGAGAAATTCGGAAGAAGGGCCCAAGAAGTGTATGTTTCTCAATTCCTGGTGCTGATGTGGCCATCTGAAACAGAGGGTCCTCGGCAATAGCTGTAAGGAGAGGCGCAAATTGAGATATTTGCTTTAGCGCCTGTATTCATTGTTAGCAACTTCGACTTTTTGGGAATACAATGCGTACATTAATGTAAGGCTTGTAATTATCGTTCATAGTCATGTTCGAAAGTTGCAAGCTCAACCCAGCAACAGCCTTTGTTAACATGCCTTTTACCATGTCGTCTTCTTCAAATCGAGAGACTGCCTCGACTAAGAAGTCCGGACATATCCCCTTGTCCTCCCCAGCCTCGTTGAGCAAATATGGTGTCAGAGAGTCAGTGAGAGGATTTGGTTCGCGTCTGAAATCAATCAGCATATCTCCCCGAGTTGTAACCTAGAAATCACCGACGAAAATAGTTCCGGCATCTCCACCGCGAAAATGCAATTGCTCATGCATAGTCGCTTTGCCTCCTTCAAAACTACATCCTTTCCGTTAACATAACCTCGTAACTTCTTCGTTTCCTTGGTGATCCGCTTCCAACAAGGTAGTAAGTAATCCAGTATTGATCTTTTCCCCGGTATTGACGAAGCTGCCTCCAATATGGCCGAGTCTAATCGATCACTCGAAAATCGAATTGGTGCACCCTCCTCCTCGAGCTCGCCTCTCAGATTTGGCAAGTGGATGAGTCTGTGGCCTTGTCCATCCACCTTCACATTCGGTTCTAGAGTGATTCGAAAGACGTGCCCTAATATCCTATGCGTGTAATCTTCTAGACTCTCTGTAGCTGGAACCGCAGCTGGCTTTCGAGGCTGTGTACTTGGAGTTGTGGTCTGCTCGTCTGATTCAGCTCGTGGACGTTTCAAAGACTTTGCTTCTGATGCGCTTACGGTGGTGGGAGTATTCGTGTCATTTGAAGATCGGGACGTTAGTTTCGCGAAGGGGTTCTCGGCGGGTGTAGTGGGGGTTGGGGCGGGTTTGGAGATATTGATTTTGACAGCTGGTGCAGGTTCTGGGACATTTTGAGGAGTAGATGGAGCTGGAGTCGGAGGTGAGGACGCCGAGTTCCCTGCATCTGCTAATTGTTCAGTCTTAGGTGTGGTTGTGCCAGCCAACTTCTCAAGACGTCGCCTCCGAATCTATAGATCCAAAACAGTTAGCCACCTCTCGATTTGGTGGGGAAATATCTCAAATCTAACCTGATCCATCTTCTCCTTATCTGGAGCTTCCGGCGGAGGCGGGGGAGGTTGCTGATCGTTATCCATGATGGCGTTGGATTATTTGGAGGTTGTGGGGAGAGAAAGTCAAGGTAGTCACGGATATGTGTTGGTAGCCTTGTCCTTCGAATCCCACGAGTGACGTTCAGGCAGTTCGGTGGAGTTTAGCGATAACGCTTGCTAATCGCCAGCTGCCGCAGGGGTCTGTTCGAAGCTCTTCGAAGCTTCTGCGGAGAACAACGCTAATGTAGAAGCACCCGTTGCTGACCTTGGTAAGAGGTGGAAATTCTGGAATATAAACATATGTTTATGTTTGTTGGCAATTGTCGTTTTGAAAGTACTTGACATGGAATTAAGTCACCAGGAAGGACCACTATCAGATCTGATAACGATACCCTGGGAGCATATCACGTGAAAAATATACATCTTATTCAGAAGTCGCCATGATTTACTCAATTTATATGTTCACATGGTCTAGAGAATTGATTCAATGCCTCGGAATTATGCAGGACCAAACACTCAAGAAAATGCAGACTGCAATTCTTACTAGATTCGAAGCTTGCTTGGTCAATAGTGTCTTGAGGTATAAATCTGTTCAGTAGGAAGACTGAGATGTATTCTTCTGAGCAGCCATGTGGCCAATATCATACATTATTCTCTTTCGCGAGCTATATCTTACAGTCATTACTTTCAATCCATTCCACGGGAAATTTCCGGGTTTTCCTCAGCCTAAACCTTAATATTGCTACACCTCTCACACTCATCAACCCTTCCACTTCTTTTTCCAGCGTAAAATGCTCTAGGGACTTTCATCCTTCTTTTCTCTCTTCCCAAAAACATACACAGTCCCACAGCCCACCAAATTTATTCCAGCCAAACCCATCGCAGCTCCCCTTGTCATTCCTCTAACATTGAATCTACTCCCCAGCCTCGCCTTTATCCCATTCCCGCTCACCCTCCTCCTATTCGCCAATAACAAGTATAGACCAGACCACGCGGCTGTTATACCTGCGGAATCAGTCTTGAATTCGCTGAGATTGAGGTATGTGCTGAAGAGAAAGACTGGAGGGAAGAGCATGGGAAGAGGCTGGAAAGGGCGTGCATGAAGGGCGGTTACGAGGGTCGCAAGGAGCATGGGAGGAAGAGGAGATTCTGTAATGATATTATTAGCATTTGTAAATAGAGAAATTGTTCATAGTCTTGAAGAACTTACTGCCCCAATCCATTGCGTAGCTGATGGTTGTTCTTTTCGCATCTTCGACTGCTTTTTCCTCTTTGGACATCTTGAAGTATGCCTGCAACTTCTACAGAGTAAAATGCGACAGAAAGAGAGAATTGAGCACAAAGTGATGTGCCTTGAAGCTCTATTTTGCGGCTCTCGTCGATGACGAAGTTCTGCAACTTCAATATCACGTGTCAGCAATCTTGTCGGCGATAAGATGTTCCGAGCCTTGGCGTAAAGATAGCAGCACGTTCAACGGGAGGCCAACCTAAGAAGTGCATCTTCCCGCCTCGTGGCCATAACAACTCAAGACAATCACAACAAAACACTACACGTCCCACCATCGCCCAGGTCTCTCCCTCTTCCACCTCTCCAAAACACACAATCTGAACGAACGATAATATTCCAGCGGCGCAATGCCCGCCGCAACCGCTTCAGGCGCAGATGCCAAATCAAATGGTTCTGCTCAGAATCGATCACACAACCAAGGAAACCAAGACCGCTCTTATACCATCGAACAAAAAGCGGCTGTATTAAGAGTCCGAAAATGTCAGCCTACTGCCTTTTATGATATCCTTGGACTCGAATCTGTAAGAACGACAGTTACAGATGTGGAAATAAAAAAAGCATATCGGAAGATCAGTCTGTTGACGCATCCGGATAAGAATGGTCATGAGCATGCGGATGAGGCATTTAAGATGGTTAGTAGGGCGTTCGGAGTTCTGGGTGATAAGGAGAAGAGAGCGAAGTATGATCGGTACGGAGGGGATCCAGATAGTAGGTTTGGAGGTGGACCACCACCTAGTAATCCATTTAGCGGATTCGCTGGAGGGGCGCCCAGGAGTAGAGGGCCAGCAGGAGGCGGTGGTGGAGGTGGGAGCATGTGGGAGGAGGAGATAAGTCCTGAAGAGATGTTCAACAGATTCTTTGGTGGGGGAATGGGTGGTGGGTTTGGAGGGTTTGGTGGTAAGTCCTCAATCGCTTCTACAAATGATATACGCAAATTCTGACCTAATTATAGGTGGAGGAGGCATGTTCAATGACGGTCCAGGTTTCATGTTCAACCTCAACGGCGGCCCCGGCATACGAGTACATCAATTCGGCGGCGCAAGACCCAGAAGAAGACCGCGCGATCCCAACGCACCCGAAGAGACGGCATCACCAGGCGACGTTTTAAAGGGACTCTTGCCTCTCCTCCTCATCTTCGTCCTCCCACTCATAACCTCATTCTTTTCCAGCTCCTCATCGGCCGGCCCCTCAGTACGCTTCACCGGTCCAGAACCACCAATAACGCTCTCCCGATTCTCAAAACCACATAATACCGAGTACTGGGTCAATCCAGTGGAAGTTGAGAATTATACCCCCAAACAATTCCATATGTTAGACCAGGAGGCGGACAGAATGTTTGTCCAGGAAATGAGGGTAGGTTGTGTGCAGGAAGAAGAGGCGAGACAGAGATTAGTGCAGGAGGCTCAGGGGTGGTTTGGGCAAGATCAACAGAAAATGTTGCGGGCTCAGAAGATGGAGATGCTGCATTGCAAGAAGTTGGAGGAGTTGAAGATGAGAGCTCGGAGGAGTTGAAGAGAGTATCGAGCATTAATGAGCATTCAGGTCAAGAAGTGGCAGACACGATTCACATCGAGCAACCGGGAGCGATCTCACATGAAAGCAAGCCAAGTTCTCTCCTTGGCGTTGAAAAAGATCAGGGCACGAGTCAGCACGTGGGCCTTTTATTCTCTGTATTAAGTTGTGTGTGTCTGGACAAATTTCTTCTCAGTCAAAGCATGGCGTTCGGGATTCCAGCATTTTCCGGGTTGGGTTAGGGTTGTATCTTGTGTTGGGTGTCTTCATCCGAACCAGACGAGAAAGAGCGGAATCATAAAGGAATCATTCGTAATAGAGAGAGCGTCGCATTTATCCTGCAGTCGTGTTTTGGGCCTCGAACTCGATGATGATGAATGTGTTTTTTAAAAGTTTCCGTTCCTTGAAAAAAAGAATTTATAGAAAGGAGGTTGTGTTTCTGACCGGCCATTGTATCGTTGGGCATTTGCTGCGTGTTAATTTCATAATGCCAATAAACAGATGTAAATCAACTCAACCACTTAATTCAAAGATCCCCATCTCATAATCCTTACTATTTCCTCATCTTCAAACCCCAAACCTCGGAATCTGCCCACATCAACAATATCCCCAAGGCTCATGAGGCGAAGTTTTTGGAGTCTGTGACATCATCCTCGCCTCCCATCTCATCTAAAACACGTGGAATATTCGCCACACGGTCAGTTACATTTCTGGCCTTTCACAAAGGACCGCTATGTGACCTTCTAGAAATTGAGTATGCGATGTGCCGGTTGCCCTGACTTCCAATTGCGTCACTAGCTGAACCTTGATCATCATGAATTGCAGGTGCCGGACGGGAGTGGTTGGACCCTGATCGTCGTGTAAGACACACTACACGGCATGCAGAACACGTAGAAATTTGAAAGGTTGTGGAAGCGGCGTGGAAACGGAAAGGTTTATCGCCTTATTAATTGACTTGCGTGAGTGATGTTGGAGTGATAAATGATTAGTACTCCGGAAAGAATTGCCGTCACCTCCATAAAATCAAGTACATATGCTCATGAATGTTATGCGAAAGACGGGAAGTTGCAGCATCCTAACATGAGAATGGACAGGAAAGCGCAACCAAAAGGAGAGTGATATTGGAGTGATGTTTTATTGACGACTCAAGAAAATAATAATTCTATACATCCACCCAAAAATTATAAATTTCGTATTCCCAAACGTCATCATCATGCTTCCACTTAACCAAGCCAAGCTCTCTCTTCAAGCGGCAGGTATCGTATTTAGAGATGCCATCTTAATGTGAACAAATCCCTTTCCCTCAATAGGACCAGAACTCCCAAAACTGCCGCCAGTCGGCCTTTGTCGCTCTGCATTACCGACTGGCATCCAAAACGTACCAAAAATACGCCGATTTTCTGCCTAGGATGAATGCACTGCAAAAAGTATCAAAGACTCTATACGTAGTAACCAAATGCCTCTCCAATCTATCTTTGCGCTTCATCTTGAATGTAGTTGATGACGCCAGACTTCAGAATCGAGGTTAAAGTTAAAATAAATAAGGCGAGCACATGATCGTAGTCAACCAGATAGAGAGCGCGATGGCGGCCATAAGGAGAAAGCGCGTCATTCGTGGCGTAAGGAGAACGGGTCGGATTTCGTGAGTGTGTTCGACCTTGGCGGTGATGGCTCGTAGAGTTGAGATTTGGTACTCCGTGATGTACTTAACATCGCACTCTCTAAGTTTCGGCTCTGCATAGCCCTCATACTCCGCAACGATGGTGTCCACAGCCCAACCATATGCATGGCGGATAACAGCAACGGCACAACCGGTGCGGTGCTGTAGACAAATTAGCCTAGTCTTTCCGGCCGGTGTTGAAGAACGTTACCTTGCCATGGTTGCAATGGATCAAGAGGGGGTAATTTTCTTTGTCCAGAGCAATCTCCATGATTGAGTTCATAATGGTCTCGGAAATCTCGACTTTCTTTGTGCCGGCCATATCGACGACCCGGTGGTTGATGCCTTGGCCTTTCATGAAAGCCTTGAATTCGGGTGGGAAGTCTTTGTTGACCAGAGAGCTGTTGCTGGATGTTAGCAGACTTTCAAGAGAGCGTAGAGTGATGGGCCACTGACACGATAGTTTTCAGTCCGAGGCTTTGGAGGAATTGGAAGTCTTCGGTTTGGGGGAAGCTGCTGCGGTAGATCATGCCAGGGAGGACAACACCAAAGTTTAATGGCTTGCCTTCTTCTTTGGCCTTGGGCTTGACTGCCTGGAGGCTCTTGGTGACTGTGAAAGATGTTAATGATGGCTGTATCAAAAATTTTATTTTTCGAATGTGATGAGACATACCCTCATGCTCGCAGCCGTCGACACTGTTAGATAATAAGCCGTAGTCCATGCCGATATCTGAGATTGAACCCTTTCTCAAATCGGTATTCTTGCTTGAAGAGTTGGAGGACCAGGATTCTCGTTTGGAATCCTCTAGACACTTCTCCTCGCCATAAGAGCCAACTTGCAACTCGTTGGTTGACTGAACACCCTTCTTGATATCCATTATATGGTGCTCGTGGTGTTCCTCTGTGAATATTCTTGTCGACCGCTTCGAAACCGCGTTTCCTTCCGTCATATTGCCCTGCTGGCACTTCTCCGTCCCAATCGATGTTGTCTTCGTAAAAAGAGGATGTAGAGCTCGTTTTGGAGTGTATATTCTCTCGTTCCGACCAATTCCAAGCAGTTCACTTGGTCGAACCTCAAAAGAGGCCACGACAAGCGCGCTGGTTAGAGGTTTGGAAGTGGGAAGGCATGTTGTGAATGTCTTCTCGGTTCCTGGTTGAGGTTGCTGAGTGTGTTGTGTGGAAGAGGGAGAGAGGAAGGGATCGCAGGCCTTGAGCTGGCAATTGTGCGGGTTATTTGTGTAGCTTCATGGTCGGTCCCAAATTTCCATTGAATTTGAGGTCGGTAGCTTCGGGTCTTTTAAGTTGGTCAAAGGAGGCAAAGCGCGGACACCAAGCCTAGCGGATTATGAGACCACGATGACGGGGTAGCCTAGACAGGCCTTAGTAACACAGAAATAGAGCGACCTTAAGTCCGTCTTATTTTTAGACGTGGACCATCTTTCATAATAAAACATGACTTGATTCACTCGCGAATGTGCTCATCGTTCATCGCTGTTCTTTTTTTTTAGTCATGCGACTTCCTTCTGCAACCGGCAAAATGGGGCTGACAACGGTTGCCTCTCAAAATCCGGGGAAAACGTGAGGCACACGCAGACAAGCAGATATCATATGCAGGGGTCCTCAAGCTGCAGTTGCGCGGCGGGCCGCGAACAAATTCGCTGGCTACGACTGCTCGGTATTTGCCAGCAGTGTGTGGGTTGGAGCACCGCGAATACTTCAATTTGTGTGATGTTGACAGTTATCGTTGGAGAATCCGGAGTTAGGAATTCTGCATGGATGGGAACAGGGCAACGTTCAGAGCACGTGACCATTTCCTGCTTTTGGGAGTTACCCATGTGAACATGAGACATCATTATGAGGCCTCTCCATTTACGAGATCGACAACTCCGGACTCATGGGAGTTGCCTCCTCACAAATGATATATCGAATCATCGCGAAACCTTTCACCCCTCCATCAAGCAGCTTGAGCAACAGCATCCTGCCGCCTCATTTCAGACATCGGACGAAAAGTTTTACGATATGCGTGTTCTCCATTCTCCAAGAGCTTGTTTGTCCGAGAGAGGACTGCCAATGTATAAGTCTGCGACAGCGAAGCTTTGAGACATTCTTTACGGTGTTGAGTTATCTCGAGGCTGGCATGGACACGAAATGTTCCGCCATGAAACCATCATGATGAGGAAGTAAAATGCCTCGGTGGATCAGGTTTTGTCTTTCATCCGCAAGCTAGATCACGACTTCTTTGGAGACAGACAAGATGCTATTCTGACAGATCCACGTTCCAAGTCAAAAATAGACGGCGTATTTTAAGTCAAGTCTAGGATTTATGACAGCAGAAACAGTGTTTCTGCTGTTTCGGTAGGTGCATATTACTTCATACGAAGCACTATTTCCTTTGCATCCAGTTGTTCAGGCCAATTTAGTGATAGACTTGAAACAACACCAGTATTTATTTTAAGCTGGAATTCTCCGAAGTCACACAGTTCGAGAAGCCAACAACTCTAGTGAGACATTTATTTTCCTCCAGCGGAAATTAGGGAAAGATTCCTAGCCTGGTGGATCTGGTGCTGATGAGTTCGCTTCAACGTCACTTTCTTATTGCTATTTGTGGGGATTTCGAGTCTTCGACAGTCCTAATTGAGAGAGAGTGCACACCTACATCATTTTGGTCATCTCCTTAGTGTTGGATGTCCCTTTACACAATTCACAATGTTTACAACGCTGAGCACATCGAGAGTAATGAATGTAGTGCTTCGCCACTCAGAATTATGCAAACAAGGGTGTAATGATAGACACGGTACTATGGCACACTTAGAAATACATTCGGACGCAACTTTTGTTTGGCGGAAGTCAAACTTGTACTTGTAGTGAAGTCTCTAAGATCTTCCTGCCGTTGTGCACATCTACTTCTGGGAGTAATTTGAGGCTTGTTCACTTGTGAATAAATTTCTGGAATAGCTCGGTCATATCGCAAGTACTCTTCGAATGAGAAGTTCGGACAAGCGTGTCTCCGAAATATCAGGCGAAAATGAACTATAATTATCCGTAGTAACAAAATCATTCACCGGTATTGCCCCATCATCCTGTTACGAAAGGGAATTTATATTCAGAAACATCCTACTTGTGGCCCATTTTCGATTTGATTGGCCGTGTTCCAGGAGTGCACGAATCAAGGTGGCCTTGCATGAGATCCCTCCTCATTGAGTCATCCTCTCTGCTTCCCAAACTTTTCCATTTACACAAGAACCCTCCTTGTATTTCACCGCTTTTGTTGCCTCCGACCGCTTCGTCGAAATCATTCGCATTTTGCCCAACGCATGCTCGACGTGTTCGACTGGTGGATTTCATTGTCACTTCAACCACTTCCTCCTTCTTGATCTCCGCGCACAACCCCAGGCCCACTTGTCAGAAGGCTTATCAAATGAGCTAGAACCTCTGAAACCATCATGTATTGCCCAATGTTGTCTCTTCCATTCGAGTTACGATGCCAGATATTCGCTGAAGCCCTCACTTCCCCGACTGGCTACATGACTCTCGTAAAGAATAGGCATCTTGCAGCAATCCACCCGCCATTCCGGCAGCAGGAATTACCTGAAGGCCTCATACCTCGAGATTTACTACAAACTTGCAAGCAAATTAATCAAGAAGCATCAGATATCTTATTCGAACAAAACGTTTCTACTTTCGGGACGGGAACGATAACAACAATGACTTCAATTGGACTGGAACGCAATCAACTGTAACCTTGAGAGAAGTCAAGCATATGTGGCTCGATATACCTATGCATCACTTTGAGGCTCTGAAAACGGCTGTCAAATATATCAGCGATCCGTCCAAAACCCCACACCTGAAGAACGTCACACTGTGTCTCCTTCCACACTCTGAACCTAAAAGTCGTGGCCTCGTCACCCTAGCTTGTTGGTACCACTCACGCACGGAGTTGTTCAACCCCCCCCCCCCCCCCCCCCCCCAAACATTAAGGATCGCAAGGGATAGTCTAGATGCCCATCATCCTAATTTAAATAGGAAGTTAATGTTTAGGTTCAGATGGAAAGAGTTTATAGAAACTAAGGCTATGTATGAATACCGTACGAGATCGGCTAAGAGTACGGCAATCTTCGTGAGGGATATGCATGAGGCTTTTGGCGGAGAGCTGTGGATTAACGATATGTTCTGCTGCAAGGGTGGGGAGGAATTTGTGGATGTGCTGGGATCACCACCTCCGTTTCGCTTATAGATAAGGGAGGGAAGTGTAGCTATAAGAGCCTTTCTAATCTGGTCAACGGAGAGTCGCTATCAAATGTGATTATGTGTGTTCTATATGGGTGACTTGCGTTCAGTCTCACAAAACAGACACTTCAAGCTAAACCTCTGCTTTCGGAACACCCTCCTTTAATTTAGTTTTGGAAATAGATATCTGGCACTTCTGCTTCGTCTTTCTTCAAGAAATCGAAGGTACACCAAAGTCGTCGTTACAACTCGTCTTCAAAATATCAAAGTCGAGTTCAGATCATCTAGCCAATCACAGGTTGCAAATATCTCGTTTAACCATACCCGCAACCTCCACGTCGCGCCTTCAACCATCGATCCTCATCTCATTCTCCCTTCTACCATCCGCTCAATTCACCTGTAGCAACTTCCACAGAACAATGTAATCACCCCTCGCTCATAAGCAGCAAATATGGCGCAAACACCCATCAAAGCTTCCTCGTCACGTGCACGCATCGAAATCTCGGAAACAGATGAATCAAAGAACATCGTCGCTACATACTTCGCCAGTCCTCCTTCTAAATCCAATTCTAAATCAGAGGCCGATGTTATAAGTGAGAGTGGAAATGGGAGAATCGACGTTGTGGTGCCGAAAAATATGAATAGCTATGCACGAAGTGTGTTGAATGCGTTCTTACCAGCGGGGTATCCGCATAGTGTTACGGGGGATTATCTGGAGTGAGTTTTTGAGCTTAGTGGTTGAATTTGGATGAGGCTGATTTGAGGTGTTGATAGATATCAGATTTATGTGAGTGAAATGAGGGTGGAGATGAGATCTGAGAGTGAGAATCGGGCTGATGAGATGAAAAGGACTCGTTGCAAGCTTTTAGTAGTTCTATTGCGGGGATGCTGAGTAGTAGGGCTGTGCTTGAAGGTGAGATTTTTCAGTTATATGTGTTATATGCCCGCTTTCTCCATGTGTTATGGACTTCACCTGCTGTCTTCTCATCTCAAATTCGAATTATACATTTTACCATCTCGTATTTTCCATCCTTGTCGTTCCCAATAAATTCTCCCCCATAATTTCCCTCAAACCTATGAACACCTATACTAACCACCAACCCAGGAATCGGCGTAGGCGACTCCCACGCCTCCCCAACCGCCGCCCTCCTCCTAACCGTCCTCCAAGAATCCATGGGCCGCATAGCAACCATCCTCTTCGCGCACCGCCTTGGCACCTCCCTCGAGCCCGAATGCAAAATGTACCGTCTCGCCGCCGACATCTTCAACGATTCAGCCATGATCCTCGACTGTCTCTCGCCTGCGTTACCGAAGGCGAGCAGAGTTGTGTTGTTGAGTGCGAGTAGTGTGTTAAGGAGTTTGTGTGGGGTGGCGGCGGGGAGTAGTAAGGCGAGTTTGAGTGCGCATTTTGCGACGATGGGGAATTTGGGGGAGTTGAATGCTGTGTGTTTTGCATTCCCTTTCTAAAAGATTTGTACTAACATGAAAGCAGAAAGATTCAAGTCAAGAAACAATTATCTCCCTCCTCGGCATGCTAGTAGGCAGTCTCGTCGTCTCCCGCATATCATCGAAATTCGCAACTTGGACCGCCATGATCTTCCTCCTCGCCATCCATCTTGGCACCAATTACCTTGCTGTCAGAGCAGTAAGCATGCGTACACTAAACCGTCAACGTGCTAACTTATTGTTTTCAAACGCTATGGAGGGTATGGGGGCTTTCTTCAAGGAGAGGAGACCGCTGCCGATCCTGACGCCTGAAGAGGTATCAGTGCAAGAACGGATCTTTGAGCGAGATGAGGTGCTGAGATGGAAAGGAGGGAAGGTCTTAGGATATTGCAGGATTGGTGTTGGGCTCCGCAGTATTCTTTCACTCTTCTCCGATCAAAACAATGCTAGCGGGAGCTATTCCGATTCTGCATCCACGGAGTTCGAAAAGCTGCTAGAACTCTATCAGCACGACGACTACATCATGTACTTCGACGAGCCACGCAAAACCTGCCTAATAGTCCTCAAAGACGGCTCCACCATAATAACGCACTTGAAAGCATGGGCGCATGCGCTGTGGACTGTGTCTAAAACGAGAGACGGGGAAGAGACAATGGCGTTTCTTGAGCGGACGAAGGGGCTGGTGGATGAGATGTTTAAGGGTAATGGGACTGTGGGGTTTGAAGAGCAGTTGAGAGATGCGGGGTGGGATGTTGAGACTGGGGCGTTGGAGACGAGGAGTGGGACGAGGATAAGAATTGAGGACAATAAATGAATGAGTGACCTAATAAGATAGATGAGTTTTTTTTGGTCATAAACTCAAATTCTGTTGGTTTTGTAGCATTATTTCGCATATTGGGGTCGGAAAGTAGTTCCTCACTCCATGAACTATCTTGGACTTGAAGACCATTTACTATATTCTCACAGATGAGGTACAAAATTCAAATGTCCAATATGATGGCATTTAATGACCTGATCTAGTCTGTTGAAATTACCAGTCAGCTACTCGCCCATGCCGCTCAAACGGGGATATCATTTCTATGCACATATGCACAACATCAACCAAACTTTTCCCTAATTTATTGCTCCCCTTCCCTTCCCTACTTTTTCACTGGTTCACCATCTACCCCGATCAAGCTTTCCTCAGTCCTGATTGGACCCTCACCAACGCCTGTCAAGATTACCCTTGACACGCCATCTTTCAATACCTGCACAGCTCTGGATTCTAAATCTGCACTATCTTGTGCAGCAATTTCCCGCGATGACCAACCGTCTAGTCCACCCAAGGCACCCTTCACCACACCCGCAACAGCAGCAGTATTCTCCTCCTCATAGTAAATAACAGCATTTGGACCAGCATCAAATGTATAAGCCGCGATGATCTTCCCCGCCTTACGATTTATATCCTCCACAACCCTAATAGCCGCCCTACTAACATCATTCAAGTAGAAAATAGGTGGGAAAGTATCCAAGCACGTAGCATGAAAACTATTACTCTCCATCATCGTCACCTTTCCAAAACTCTCAAAATCCTTCGCCAATATAGCTTTCTCCATTTCTTCCATGTGTTTCGGGACCACTATTTCTGCTCTTCGTGCGAATAGTTCGGACGTCGCGACTGTGATTTGCATTCCTGATGTGGAAGAAACGCCTTTTTTTTCTGCTGATACGACGAGGATGAGGGCGCGCATGGTAGGCCAGTGAGAGGCTGGTGCGATCTCGACTGCGACGCTGTCTGAGCCGTCCGCCTTGTCGCCCATCTGCCACGCTACATACCCTCCAAACAAACTCCTACACGCGCTTCCGCTTCCCTGTCTCGCAATCCGACTCAACTCAGTCGGACTCGAAGGCAGCTCGTACAGATTTGCAATAGCTCTGACTAGGGCTGCGAAACCAGCAGCTGAAGAGGCAAGCCCAGCGGCTGTGGGGAAGTTATTCTCTGAGACGATTTTTAAAGGGAGGGTGGAGAGTTTTGGGAGGGAGGGATTCGAGGACTCGAGAGTGGAGCGGAGAGAGCGTAGTTCGCGGAAGCAGGCTTGGGTTCGGGCGCCTGAGACGTCTTGGGGGAGGAGTTGAGGAGGAGACTGTCTTCTGAGAAGGTGGAGGAGCATGCTGCTGTTGTGTGCGTTCGCAGGTCGGCTTGGGAGAGAGTGACTGAGACGGAGGAGTTGGTGGGGAGGTTGAGTTTGGGGTCGCGTTTTCCCCAGTATCTGTTGAGAGAACTGCGTGTCAGTGCTGTGATCAGAGCAAAAGGGGGGCAATGTGAATGTGGGGGAATGAGGGGCACAAACTTGACAACTGCGATATTGACTGGCGCAGTCGTGCTGGCTTGGTAAATTTCCTGATCTGCCATTTTGGAAGCTGTCGCGACTGCTGCGGAGGAGGAAGTATTTGCGACGAGGTTGTAATATGACAATGGCTGGGTAGTAAGTGTAGAAGTTGTTTTGATGGTGGGCAATAATTTGAAGGCGGTCAACGCGGACCAATCGGCGAAAAGCCAATTCAGACATCCCGACTTCAGGGATCAAAATTATTGTGCATGAAGTGATGCCATTGACACCTTTCTGCCAACACTTCAATATAAGACAATAACAATGGCGAAAGAGAAGGAGATGTCATCGACTCCGGCAGAGACATGTCCAGTTGATCATGCTACCCGTGAAGCCTGGCTAAAATCGAATAAATCCCCCCATCCATTCCCAGGCGCAACGAAAGAAGCCAGCCTAGCCAGCAAAGGAAACAGCTGCGACTCGAACGAAATCGACCAATCCCCTCCACCTAAAGGAGGCCTCCTCTCCAAGTTCGCCGCACCTCCTACCACCGCAGATGTCCCAGCATTCTTAGGTCAAGACCGCGAAGTATCTACGATTCCTCGAGCTTCACCCGTAAACCAAGATGAAGGGGCGAAACCAGCGAATAGCGAGAAGGAAAGTGGTGTGAGCAAGAGTGGGAATTGGATATATCCTAGTGAGAAGATGTTCTTTGAGGCGATGAAGAGGAAGGGTTATGGTAGTGAGGCGGCTGATATGAAGACAATTGTGCCAATTCATAATGCGGTTAACGAGAGAGCGTGGAAAGAAATTAAGGAGTGGGAACGGCCTTGGGGAAGTGACCAGAAGTGCGTCTGCTAGTATGAAATTCGGAGGGAAATTGTGCTAATGGAATTACTACAGATGTGGCGGTCCAAAACTATATTCTTTCCTAGGACTGTCGACAACTATGAGCCCGAAAGCGAGATTCAACACAATCCTTGGATATACAGCGCCATTTGATAGACACGACTGGGTTGTCGATAGATGCGGGACAAAAGTAGAATACATAATCGATTTTTACGCTGGCAGGAATGAAGGCAATGGCGGAAAGCTGAATTTCTTCCTTGACGTAAGACCCAAGTTAAATTCCTGGGAGGGATGGAAAATGAGGGCATCAAAAATACTGGGACTTGTTTGAGTACATATGGGATTCGGTCTGGAGTTCGTGGTGGTACTGGAGAATTTACCAAATCCCCGCTCTGGCGAGAGCTGCAGTGCAGTAAGAAAGGAAGAATAGAGAGGAGGAAAGTGTACGAGTGTACAATAACTTGTATTTACATGTACAATTTAAGTTTTTAACTAAAACGGACGCAACCATTCTCAGTTTTGAGCTTGAGTATACTTACACATTAGACAAAAAGTCAAAGGTCAAGGTTCGGATATTCTTCTCACTGTGCGGATATCTGAATTCCTTTCGTCGTCAAGTCAAGGTTCTCTCGCGAATGCTATTCGTACATCCCTTTTCACTGTCGTCTATTTGACATATGCCTTACAGCGATGTTAGCATGTCATCATGAAAACTTGAAGTGTTGTCTTGGTTAGGTAGCCTTCGTCCAGTAATAAAAAACGTGGAAAGGGTAATGTGGGTAATGTGTTGGGTAATATGGAAAGGAAACTTGAGTTAGCTCAACATCCTAGCACTCCTGGATTACATTTCAGGAAACGGGCATATTCTGCGCAGCTATGGCTTCTAGAATGCACTTTCATTGGGGCTTCACTTTCGCTACGATTTTGCCTTGAGCGCTAACACTTCCTATACCTAATGCCCAAATCCCTACATCTGGGAGACATTCCCCGTAGTGGGATATTGAAAGCTGAATCCTGTAGTGACTACGCTCCGCGAATTCCCAATCATCCAATCTATGAAACCGACCTCTGCATAACTTTACCCAGAAGATTACCTCTCTCTTCCTCCAGACGAACATATTCTCGCTTAAACCCCTTCCTTCCCATGATGTGCCTTTTAATACCCTTTTCTTTACTCTGTAGTGTCTTCTTCGTTCCTCTATGGTCAACCTTCTCTTGTTCGCATTTTCTTTCGAGGTCAGAAATGCTCTTATGAAGTTTCTGTACATTTTTTGACCAGTTCTCCATCCCCTCTTTCGCCTCGTCCTTCACCTTCTGTAGTTCTGTGTTTATTGTCGAGTTTGGATTGTAGTTCGGCGTTCTGCTTGCTTAAGTTCTCCTCACGCAAAGTTCTTAATTCCCGAGACTGGACTATGATTTCTTCCAGCTCTTCAATTTTCTTGTTCTTGTTCGAGATTGACTTATCGAGCAGATCAATTGGTTTTAATCTCTTGTTTGCCCTGTCTTTGTCTTCAATTGCTTCGTCCCTCTCCTTCTCGAGGGGTTTGATCTTATCAGAGATGCCTCCAAGCAAGACCGGCGATCTTCCAGTATCTGTGCTCGTCTAGTGACTGTGATATTTTTGACGGGTGGCGTACACTCAAGGATCAGTGTTTCGTATGTCTGCCGACCATCTTCTGTTCTCCGAAGAGGATCATAGGGGACATTCAAATCGTCGAGACCATAGTTCACAGTCAAGTACCTTGGGAAAATGTCTTTGAGTAAATCGAACAGATTATCCAACTGAGTGTAAATGCTCCGGATATGTGCAAGTAATGCAATACTATGCTCGTAGCATGTGCAGCTGCGTGTCTGTCAAGACTCAGAGTCTTCATCAACCGCAGAATTATCTGAAGATGGTGGGCTTGCTTTCGTTGGGACTGTGACATTCTTCTACATTCGTCATCCTGCTTTTGCTTGGAGGTTTGGAGGTGGGTGACACAGCAAAAATTTCGCTGGCGTTCTGTCAAGATATTGAGTATTGCTTCAAACCTTTGAGCGACCAAAGATTGTAGAAGCCCGGTTTCATAGTGACTGATCTATATGTTCAACTTAGCACGGATTAAAATGAATTTCCAAATATTGTTCCACGTGCCGGTATAAGATACATCGTGGGTGTGGAGCATTCTCGTGCTTATTGCAGTTAGCGCTTAGTTGTGGTTGTTCTTCAGCCATGGTGTTGACTTTAATCTCCAGGTTGGAAATCAGAGACCACCTTGGTTATACATAATATGTATAATCTTGGGGATAACAAAGAGGATGCTGTAAGAAAGACATATATTCAGAATAGGCTAGAAATTGCTAGAAGTGGTTTGAGTGGTTCGTACACATCATTGTTGCTGGACTTCGTGCCGAGAATGAAAACGGAAGAGAGCATAGGAGGACTACCTTGGAAGAACCAAGGAAGCAAGCTACAGGAGCTAAAGCCACCGTCCAATCAAATTACCCCAGCGGGGACGAACGTGGAAGGAAGGAGCTTGGAGAGGAAGGAACTATGCATTCCAGTTAATAAATAAAATGAGGTCACCACAACCGAAAGAAATTTCGGACAGTGACACTTGCTATCAACCTATAAGAGGTGGGATATTGAACTGATAGTCATTTTTGGAATTTAGTTTCATTGATATTCTAGGATATCTACTTCTGAATTGGTGTTCTATGCTACATGACATCTCGATAACACAGTGGTATTAGAACCACGACGTACAAGATGATACAAAGTTCGCAGCCATCGAGATACATTGAACGAAGTTCCGAACCTCTTTCGCCTATCATGGCAACGCGGTACGCTTCGAAGGATCCTCTCTACTCCCGATACTATTTTTATGAGGTTTGTAAACCTACAAGCAAGCTGCACCCGCTGCCGCCGCAAGAACTAGTGCAAGCTTTAGCTCCAACTCCTTAGACTTCTCCGTCTCTTCATCCAGCTGCTTCTTCAATTCCTTAATAGTCTCGCTCTCCATCTCTTTAGCCTTGGCACGTTCCTTGTCAAGCTCACCCAACGTCGCATTTTGGTTTATTTCCATCTCAGAGATCAATTTTTGTAGCTCCATGGCTTTGTTCTTGGCTTCAGCCTTATGTCTTGAAAGATCCTTGATTGCCTTCTCGTCAACAGAACGCTCGCACTTCAGCTCCAAAGGCTCTTTTTCTAGACGAAACTTCTCCTCAGAAAGGTTCCGAGCCTGAAGTGCCGCTTCGCGCACCTCTTTCTGTAGAGTCTTGACGTCGACTTTAAAATCCCTCGCTTATGCTAGTGCCGATTGGTTCTTCTTTAGTTTCTCATATTCCTCTTTCCACTTCTTGAGCATTCCTTTCTACTTCTCAATCCTCTCCTTACTCTTTGCGAGGTCATTAGAAGTCGCCTCATCGTCGAGTCTTGAAATATTGTGTGCCTCGACCTCTTTCTTTAGCTGATCCTCGACATCTCTGTTCTTGCTTTTTCGAGCTCCCGTTTGACAGAATCAAGATCAGAGTCTAATCTAAGGTTTTCCTTGGCTAGATTTTCTTCGCGTGCACTTCGGAGATCCCGCGACATGAGCAAATCTGCCTCTTGCGTCTCTATTATCTTATCCTTCCTAGCGTTAGATTTCGAAAGCGAGCTGTTTTCCTTCAGGATAGTGTCGCGCTCTTGTGTTGCTACATTTCGCTCTTTCCTGGCAACATTTCGCTCTTGCATCATGTCGTCTTTTTGCTGTTTGATGTTTTTGATGTGCTTTTTTAGAGTGTCCATAGAATCCCTCGTGCTCATGGTAGGATCTGCGAAGTGCGGGAGCTTCTTTTGCAACACATCTTTCCATAACGTGCTAAAGAACCAATCCATTCTGTCCGCCAGTTGAATATTAATCCGAGCTCCTTGGCGCAATTGTTCGTTCTCTTCATACGTCGATTCGATGAGCTCGTAAAGTTGATCCAAGATGTCAAGGCCAATCCAATCATCTACTCCGTTATCATCGCCTCGTGCTTGTGTCATGAACGCGTCGTAGAACTTACTAAGCTGACTGTAAATGTCACGTATGTGTGCTATTAGCGCCGCGTTTTCTTGATGACATGTCCACTTGACGTCGTGAATGGTATCTTTCTTCGAGTCTTTTAGTTCTGTTGGTACGCCATTCTGGGACTCTGGTTTATCGTCATCTGCCTTCTGGATACAAGTACAATCGTGCTGCCACTCTTCCAAGGTTTTTAAGGATTCTTGAAAGCTTTTGCTCTTTAAAGGTTGTCTAAGGGCTGCTGTATACGCTTTTTGCTGACAAGTGGCAGGGCTGTTGCGGAGATTTTCGTTTTCTGCCTCCTTATGTTGTTTCTCACAAGCGTTACTGATCACTTTGGTTACCTGACCACAAATATCAGCGAAATACCGAGCGGAGATGAAGATGCTACTCTTACCTCGAGTATCTTCTCAAAGTCAAGGACTAACTCCTGGGAGTCGAACCGCGTCTCCTTGGAGAACAATAAGTATCCAAGGTGTGTGGCCCATACTAAGCTTTCTTCTGTGGCAAGTGTTAATGGTCTACCTCCATACCATGCTTTCAAGATCTTTGCATTCAGCTTATCATAATTGGGATTTCGTTTAGATAGCTTTTGGAGTTGAAAACCTGGTAGAAAGTAGACCAAGAAGATTGACCTCCTCAACATCAAAGGTAAGATACTTGGTGCTTTGGGTGCAAATCTTCTGTAATACCGCAAAGACCAGGTCTGGGATTACAGGTTTCCATTCTGTGAGAACTCGAAAAAAGTCCTGGGTAAAGAGCGCCTGCAATATTGATGTAGTGAGCAAAGGTGCGCCCGTGGACTAATCTATTGACTTACCCATTTCGTCGTATTTTCTTCTCCAGTATTCCAAAGACCTTCGCCATAGTCACCAAATTTGATTCGCAATCCGGTAGAGTTCATCATGAGTAAGTGCTCGAAGATCGCTTCTAGATAGCATGAACTCCAGTACCTGGTATGGCTATATGAAGCGATATCCAGTCACGAACTGAGAGTTCGAGGATGTGGATGATGAAGGGAGATAGATTGCGCGAGAACAGAAGTTGAAGTTGACGAGACATCGCTAAAATATTGAATGTGGATCACGCTAGCAAGTGTGATACAGACTTCACAAGGCTGCGCCTAAGCTTTTCTGCGGAAGTGTTGTTGGCTTGAGAGTGAATTGTTGAAGTCTGCGTCGAAGTTGGGATCGAGGACGTTGGGGAGAGGAGTGGTGTCGGTGTGGCTCACCCCGGAGCAGGGTAAGAATATTTGGAAACTCAGAAGGTAGATAGCAAAACGATTCGCACGTAGACGTATTTGTTGCTACGTTAATGAGATTGGGATTCGGATTAAAACCCTAGGTACTGCTACTGCCGTCTTTGAAAGCTATCAGACCAGGTTAGCGAATGAGTTCTACCATTCTACGAAACATTAAAATCTATCGTATTCGCTCACGCAACTGGAGGCGAGAGAGCAGAGACGTACGAGGTCTAACACAAGAACATAGAGTGAAAAGTCTACAATGACATGGTAAACACCTACTTATGACCTACATCAACCATGCTACTACTGCAAACCAAAGCTCTTTCATTCCCAAACTTCATGGTATCGTATTAACTAAACCTACATAACTTTTGCCGTCTATTCGTTAAACCCATATGACTTCATAGAACATTAAGAGAGCATCTTCTTCAACATCGCAATCTGTTCCTCGACAGACTTGCGAGCAGTTCCACCTTGAGCGGAATCTTGTTCGACACTGTGCTCATAGTCGAAGATAGCGAGGACATCATCACCGAATCGGGAATCGATCTTCTGGAAATCGGCGACAGAGAACTTGTCCATGGACACTTTGGTCTTTTCTGAGGCGGCGACACATTGTCCTGAGATGTGGTGGGCCTCTCTGAATGGGACGCCCTTCTTAACAAGATAGTCTGCAAGATCAGTTGTAAGCATGAAAGGACTATGTACAGTTAGGGCATGTATTTGAAAAATGGGAGGAGATTAGCGTCCTCTAACGATGCCTTCATCTTCTCTGGGTTGATGGTAAGTGTGCTTAGTACAACAGTGGCGATTTGGATACTGTCAGATACCGTTTTTACGTGATTAAACATTGGCTCCACACTTTCTTGTAGCTGAGATTACGTATTAGTCGGCTTCGATGAAAGGGAAATTTCGGTTAATAGGCGAAAAGCCCCTTTCTCGAATGTGGCGATAACTTACATCTTTGTTGTATGTACTGTGAAGGATTGAATTAGAACTGAATCACAACGTATAATACTCAAGAATGACATACCTTGGTAGCCCCTTGATTGTCATCATCAAGCCAGCCATTTGGCCGGGGGCACGTCCAGACTTGCCCCGAAGCAATTCCAGAGAATCGCTGTTCTTCTTTTGTGGCATCAACAGCCTCCAGTGGAGTATGCATCTGCTAATCGGACAAAGGCAAACTCTGAGGTACCGTAGACAATCAAATCTTCAGCGATTCTATAGTAGCAAATTAGTCCCCCAAGTCCTACCATATCTCCAACAAGGATGTAAAGAATAACCAGGAAATTCATGGCTAACTCACCTGGAAATATGATTCATCAAAAACTTACCCCACTGCATCGTTTCCAGCACGAAGTCTCGACTCGGCACACCGGCCATACTGTTCATTAGTAGACCATCGAATCCAAGTTCTTCTGCCATGGCCTGTCTATCAAGACCAAAGCAGTTTCCGGCCAAAGCACCAGCGCCAAGGGGACTCAAATTAACCCTGGCAATACCCTCTTGCAAGCGATAAAAATCAGAAGCGAAAGCCATTCTATACGATAGCATCCAGTGACTCCATCGAATTGGCTGGGCACGCTGTAGATGTGTATACCCTGGCATAATGTAGTCGATTTCAGCCTCGGCCCGTGATGTGATAACCTTCAGGAAATCTACCAAGATTGTTTCAATCTTTCTCAGCTCATCCCTCAACCATAGTCGTATGTCAGTCGCGACCTGTTCTTTCCTGCTTCGGCCAGTGTGTAGCTTTCCACCAATCTCTTTCCCAATGGTTTCTCCCAATTGGCGCTCGTTCGCGGTGTGAATATTCGTCAACCCCAGAGATGATCTTGAATGTTCCAGCCTCCCATTCTGCCTTCACCTTTTCGAACCCAGACTCAATTGCAGAGAACTCAGCGGCGATGAGGACACCAGCTTCAAATTTGCACGAGCCCAGGCGATGCTACCACGAATGTCTTGTGCGTAAAATTTGCAATCGTAATATATGGATTCATTATAGGAAGCCATTAGGGGATCGAGGCCGCCTGCCAATCAATTGGTCTTGTTTACTGCCAAATCGACTAACATAAGTCAAACCAGTGAAACGTCCTCCCCATAGCATATTCTCTCCTGGCTTGCTGCCTGGTGCTCTAATTTGTCTGGACGCCATGGCGAGACTCAATTGGATCCAATTGACAGTAATTGAAAAGGAAAACAAAGTCGTGTGGTGTTCGGATGGTGTTTTGTTATGGAATGCTGTTCAAATTCGATAAGCAGCTGATAGCAAGATTTACTTGCGAGGATGAGAAATTGTTGCAGGGATGCTGGAGCTAGAGTGGAGCTAGCAGCCCTACGGTCATCCACGTGACTGCATTTGACAACACTTCATGGCAGAACAGCAAGTGTCAACGACAACAAGAAGTTCGCATCCCAGATCACAACCAGTGTTACCCAAAACAGGAGACTCTATATCGTGTAGCTTCCTTCCGATGGCTTCATTTCCGAACATTTATACTCATAGGAAAGTGGCTGACACTGCCTCGAAATCCTGTGAGATATGCTACAAGCCTAGCACCAGTGTTCTTGTCACTGGTGACAATAAGGCGAGTGATTTATTTACGATACAATTGACTATAATATACTCATTAATTCCTAGGACTTCTTCTTCGTATGCCCCGGCCATCTGAAAGACAGAGGCTTTTGCAAGCCCATTATTGACGAGGCTGCAATCGCAGCGAAAAAGAAGAAAGAGATGGAAGCTGAAGTCGAAAGAGTGAAGCGAGAGTTCGAGGAGAAACAGAAAAAGAAGAAGGAAAAAGAGAAGGAGAAGGAGAAGGCGAAGGAGAAAGACGACAAATCAAAAGAGAAAGACAAGGCTGATGACAAAGATGAGAAGGCGAAAGAGGAGAAGGTCAGTACACATCTTTTCTACTGATACCACAGTCTCGCTTATAACTCTGTAGAAAAAACCTGAAGAACCTGATCCGGTCGAAGAAGAGCCTCGAGTATTTGCTCTTGGCAAAACCTTCTACCAGCAGCGTATCGACAAGAAAAGGAATGCGGAAATTGCCAGGCGAAACCGCGAGCGCCTTCAAAATCCCAATCTGTTTCCTCAAGTTCCAAAAGGTCTCCCATAAACAACACATATTTTCCCCCTGCGCAATATTTGCATTTCAACTCTATCAAAACCACTATCACGTGACGGAAACTATCCTGGAATCGTCTCCCAGCTGTTAAATATTAGAAATATTGCACTTTCGGAGACATCCTGAGTTCCGTGTTCGAGCATCATTGAACCCGAACTATGGCGCTTGAAACATCTTCAAAGTAAAGCCGAATGTTGAAATACAGTCAGCTGCGGTTACTTAACAGTTTCCTGTCTCGACAATCACTATTGTCACAACGCAGGCAATACCTAATCAGTACTAGACCTAACGTCTTGTTATGCGACCTGTCGGAACACGTCAACACTTGAAGACCTCCTAGTCGTACGCTCGCCCTGCAAGCTGACCGCAGACAATCCATGATGATCGACCCGCTGCTTGCCCGGCTCCCGATTCAGACATGGATGTTGGGATTGGTTAGGCATTACCCGTGCATATTATACCCTGGACTCATGATAATCGATCAAATCTTTTGGCGCTATCAAGGTTGGCCATGTGAAGGTGTTCGTCTTCGCTAGAACTGAAAGATGGTCGGTGTCAGCAGGTTGAGCCCTAACGCCACAAGCGCCATCGCAAATGGAGAATTCTTTTTGATGAGCCATAAGCACATATTTGCGCTTGGTGACATATCATTACTTTGGTCACGTTCAGCCTTCCCAGCCTTACAGGATAATGTCTCACCGCACATCCGAAGACGCGCTTCCGCTTCGTGTTGTTAGTGCTTACTTGTCCAGCCTTCACAATCCCTGAGAATCAGCCACATCGAAACCGACAATCTGCACTTTACGACCCCTCCACCGAGGCAGGAAAATCTCAAGAACACCCCACTTTGGAAGCGATTTCGCCTGATTATTCCGAATGAAAATAGCGCCGCAAAAGCGCCCAATTCGCCAATCTGACGGAGAACATCTCCTTCGAGAACCACCACGGGAAACATTTCAAACAAAAGCCACCGAACCTCCTTGTCCGGCTCCTAAAACCAGTCACACAAAAGAAAAGTGAACTTCTTTGCTCAGCCAAGGCTTGACATCGTACATGATTACTATGTACTTGACCTCTGGCTGCCTTAAAATTATTGCCTAGCAGACATGGTATGAATCAGCTTACTCCACGTAACTACTTTATCCCTCTCTACCCCGCAAATTTACATCTCGCGATTCGGTCTTGATGCAGTCATACTTCACCTACCATCCGCTCCAGTGACCTAATCTCCGTCTCATAGGTTGATCGCATGGCACATTCTTGCCCGAGGTCATCAAGGTGTACATTTTCAGAGATAGGGCTTCTTTTCTCCGTTCATTTTCCTAATCGGTCAAATTACATTCTTACTTCGGCAGCTTCAGTGGCTTCCCAAATGGACACTTTTAGGCTTCCTGAGCAATATCCTAACTCGGTACCAACGCCCTGGGTGTCTCAAGGCGTTCATGCGTCAACGACAAACGGTCTCGGCCAGGGAAATGCGACAACTCCAGTGACTAAGCTTCTAATTGATCTACTTATCTCATAGTTCATACTGCTTCTCCATTTGATGCTGAAAGCAGGGAAAAGACTAGGTCTTTAACATCACTTGACCATGCATGAGATTATAAACTTCGAGTTCGCCTAAAAAGATGCCTTACGAGTTGTTTTTCAGGCAATATATGTGTCGCCTGGCTCATGCAATAATTGGTGCAAAGAGGCCCCTCGGTTTTGAGGACAGGGCTATTTCTTGGGCTGACCTCAAATGGAAGCGGGAAGGACATTTCTGGAACTTCTACGAGCCAATCGTGTCTTCATAAACATCCCGAGCTCGTTGTTGGGGTCTGAGGGCAACTGTCTATTGAAAACCTACTCCACTCTCAGAAGCGAGAACGAAGAGGGTTCATTTGCCGTTATACTTAGGCGTGGTGAATCACGTCGGATCATGATGTCTCTGGAAAATCTTCAGCCGCAAAGCCTTGATGCGGAAGACGTGCCACAACAAGGCTCAACACGCCAAGCAGCCCGCTCGAGACATATACGCGAGGAAATTTGTGCCCGATCGATAGAGTGGTGTCTCGACTTGGTGGTGTTGTAATAGTGGGAATGAACAATATGTGGTGCATGACATATGTGCATCCACGAATAGCAAACTCTCAATACTAAAGTGGAAATTACTCGATAAGAATGGTATCCTATCAAGTGGTAGAAATTCAACCTCAATTATCAGGCCTAAGGCCGCAGCTTCGCAGGCTTGGCAATTCAATATGTTTAGGACTCGGCCTTGTACCCAATGTATTGACTACATTTGCCGCTTTCGGGATGATATCAAAAGATTCGGAGTCGCATCCGGCTACGGCATTCGGTTTCGTGTTAGGAGATTCTCACTACCGTGTGTGCTGACGAGATCGACAACGTCCCCAATCTTTGGCTCTCGGAATACCAACCAGTTCCCATATCCATATTACTGATATGGAAGGTTTCCAATGGGAAATCTCTATTCAGAAGATCCATATTCTATGGCAGGTTTAGCGACCAAGTTTCTCCTCTTGATCGGCAATTGTAAACCAACCACAACACAACTAACAAAGTGTTTCATATCGAGAAGATCACTTGGACTAAGTCTTTGGTGAGACTACCACTCCACTATCATGCTGCATCGCCCGTCACTATAGATTATACAAGCATCGTTGACAGCTTACTTCGAGCTTTCGAAGTCTCTCCAATCAAGCTGTCCAAAATCCGGAACGTCTTGCGTCAAAGTCTTAGTCTGCTCTCATCCCGCATCTCTTCGATCTCTAACAACGTCAAAACAACATGATCAGGTTATTTAGCAGCAAGGACTTGCATATCTCACGGCTGCATTTAATTGCCTATTCATGATCACCAAAGTCCAGTACCATTCCTGTCGGCCGCCGCTCAAAGTCTGCTATGCATCAAGGGAAACTGTGTTAGTGCTTGCATGATCAGGCCTCCGCGCTGACAATTATTTCCATCAAGAGATCGGCGATATGGAAACTTCCTTTCGTTTGGATTAAGCCCATGAATAATGTGGGTTATATGAGTGTATCACTGGTACCAACTCCAGATGTCGTCACTTGACATCCCATTTGATTGGCCCTGGTGGATTTGCATGCGAGCGAATCCAATAAAGCTTCTGGAACCGGAAGGGCAAGCACTGTGAACTGCAGACTGCAGTTGGTTGCTCATGCTGTCAGCACAACGACTCCGGCAACTCCCTCACCTAAACCGGTTTCTGCCACCCAACCGCCTCACATGAGAAACGCTCGTCGTACTCGCCATTTTGGCGACATGCAAATCACATGTGTAGGAGCTATATTCAGAACCATGTAGATACATATTCGTTGTTCGCAGTACATGCCCTATGTACCTGTCGATTGCGTATGTACCCCAACGCATGCGCTACGAGGTGGTGCTGACGAAGAAACCCAACCCAACAACTGAATCTCACACGAGCATGGAAACGGGGTAATCCCACCACTCGCAGGTCGGGCTGTCCACCACTCATGAGTTCTGCTTTGGTTTCGAGAACCCTCAGCCTCAGCCTCGCTATGACGGCCGATTCTCGTTCACGACACTGCGTTCACACCCTTCTCGCTAACTAAAGATTCTCCTTTCCCCTCATGCCAGGTGGAAGTCTGATCCCGCCTCCCCCGGTCGTGCTCTCCCCTGCCCCAGCGCCAACAGCAGCAACTCTAAATCCATCCCTTACTCCCGCGCTTCCCTGTCCTTGCGATCCCTCCCCCATCTTCGTTTTAGTAATCTCATCCACCCGGCCTTTCTGCAAACTAAACGCTGGACAAACCCAAACACCACAACTACATCGCATACCCTGCCAGGCATACCGACCTATTTGCGCCAAACATTTAGGATTTGGGCATTCCAGGCGACCGTTGAGTAGGCCTTGGTCAAGAGCTGGGCGCATCCAGGAGAGTGGGTGAAGGAAATGGTGGGTGCAGGCGGAATGAGTCGGTGCTGGCGGTAATCCGGGGGATGTGACGGCGGTCGGGACATGCGTGACGAGGTATGGAGTTGTGGCTAGTGTGCGGCTGTTGGATGTCAGCCGGAAATTTCTGATTTCTGATCTCACATCTCACTCCCAGGCTCCCCCATAAAATCAACATCCGAGAAAACAAGGGTCATGTGATGCGCGAGGAAAAGGGGCTGCCGGAGCCAAGGCTTCCCAAAGTGGAAAATGCACAATACGAAGTCGAACGAAAAGAACGCAACGTTTAGTTTCAAATCAGAAATAGGCAACAACAAATAAGATGTAACGTACCGACACTTCCTACACCTCAACTCGACCTCCTTTCCCTCATTACCGTCAATCGGCCCTTTCTCTCCAGTCTGCTCATCCTCAAACCTAACCTTATCCGGCGCCATACCCGCGGCCAGCGCCAGATCCACCTCTTTCTGATACACCCAGCGCTGATACTTGGTTTGTAAATCGATATCTCGGGGACAGCCCATTTCTTTGTACAACTCTAGCTGCGCCATGAAACCGTCGTTGGGTTCGGCTATGGGGCGGGATTCGCGGACTAGGGTGAGCGCGGATTTGACGTTCAGATTGGGGTATTGCCGGAGGAGGTAGGCGATGACTATGGTTACGGATCGGGATTTGCCCATTGCGCTGGGAATTTGGTTAGCAGAATTTAATGCATCCTGATATGGACATGAAATAGAGGCGTGCTGAAAATGACGACATAGAGGGGAAAATCAGGGGAAGAAACAAGGTACTTGCGGAGGCGGGCTAAAAAGATAAGACATTGCAAGATCTCAACGGAAAAATCAAGGGCCTCGTGGAGGCGGGTTGAGAAGCTTGAATAACGAGAGTGATCGGTGACCAAAACGTGGTGCTCTCGCGGCTGGCTGAGAGAAGGGTATCAAAACGTGGGAAGCATGATTTCCACTCGGAGATTGATGTCATCAAGACATGAAGTCCCGAATTGCGGGGATCTGAACAACATGACATTAAATCTATTTGACAACGAGGCATGGCGGTCTGCACCAAGCTGAGAATTTCCCAGATGGGATTTAAGCTTAAATGGGCTTCTTTTCAGCCAGCCTGGGGCTCGATTCAATTTAGAAATTGATTCTGTCAAGAGATGAAGTCCCCGGCTTCTGGGGTACGGCAAGATGACATCAATTCTATTTCGACAATGGAGAATGGCGCTCGTGTCAAGCTAGATACTTCCTAGCAGGATCTAAGCTTAACTGGACGTATTCGCAGCTAACCTCGAGCCCACGTCGCCAACCTCGAATTCTTCTCCGCCAACATAATCAACTTCTCTACTAGAACATACTTTAAAAAGAAAACTGTAAAGCTAGAAAGGACCAACATCGAAGAGCTAAAACTAGAAAGAGCATGGTATTTTTCGCAAAATGCGCGTAGTTCAGCAAAGCAACAAGGTTGAACCTCATTCAGCATCCTTCATTCGAAGCCACATCTGCGGCCAACTATGGCTGCTTACATCGAGCCTCTTGCGCGAGGAATAGCGAAGTGCAAGTGCAATCTATCACAGAGCAAGACGACCATCAAGTCAGATATTATGAAATGATTCTCGTTCAACGAAACGCCGGCATCTACGGCGATGGAGATTTCTCTGAGAGGTTAGGTTCACTTGAACTCGGGTTTCGTCACTTGAACACCCATCTGCAAACCGGTGGCGGCTCATATCGACCCTCGTTCTGGGCCAATGATTGACTTTGTAATAACTTCCACGCACAGCGCAGATAAAAGCCAATTTGAAATGATGAAAGACAAATTTTGTATTTCGAATCAGGTGCAGCAATTATCGCCGGGGTGAGCACTTTCTCGTGAGGATTCTCAATGTGCGCGTCCATTGTGCTTATTTTCGGTTCTCGTAAGCCTCGTCTGCACCAATTGTGGCTGCTTACAATGCGCCGATTTCTCGAACAGCACTGATGATGAAAGCATCACACATGACAGAGCGATTGAAAGAAGGGAATGATTCTTTCAAAATGTCATGAAAAGATGTGTTATCAAATTGCGGAGAATATCAATGCTCAGAAAGGCAGAAATCCTCACTGAAGAATGAAACGCTGCTTCGGTTATTTTTGTCATCATCAGCCTCATTGACACCTCACGTGTGGCTGCTTACTTCAAGCCTCATGCTTGAGAATCGTGAGTTCAATGTGGCTATTGGTCGTGATGTGAACAGAAGCATTGACTCGCAAGACTGGGAATGATTCGCGACACGGAAAGGAAGGAGTTGAAGATGTCTATGAAGGGGCTTGAAGCACTTTCCACATAGAATCCGCCTCGTTTGAGCTTATTTTTTGTCACCGCGACTTGCTCTGCATGCTGCTTGTGGCTGCTTACTTTAAGCCTCGCACCCAGAAAAGGTGAAGTTGGAACATCATCTATTGCACATGATCACGAGAAGAATCAATTCGACTTCGCAATCGAAATCTCGAGCTCTCGGCCTCACTCAGGCCGATCTCATAAATATACATTTTATCCCCATTCAACTTCTCATGAACTTGAGGCTTCTTCAAGCTATTAACCTGAATGCGAACAGCAAAAATGGCTGCTTGAAGTTTTACTTGAATTGTAGTTAGATGCAGCGCGACCAAAACTGAACGAGGAACAGCAATGTCCACTGAACTGCCGACATCTTGCTGAGCTGTGCTCTCGCTTTGAGCTTATTTCAGCTGTCGTCAGCATCACTTATCCCACCACGGCGGTTCGTAGAATTGTGTTTGTGTCTAGACCAACAACGAAAGGCGTGTCGCAGTGGATAAATAAACAGTCGACACGAAAAGTTATCAAATGATTTGCGCAGGGATTTAAAAATGATACTATTCCTGGAGCCGACGACTTTCAACCCAAAATCAAGAAATAAACTCACTTGTGCTTATCTCGGCTACCAGAGACTCGTCTGCGCCTGCGAACTACCCCTCACGATCTGCTCGCCTGTCGTATTGGAATTTTGGAGAACAAACAGAGACCGTAACGCAAGGTAAAGCTTTAAATTAAAATATATTCAGGGAAGAGGTATTTCGCACTGAAAATGAAAGAGATTCGTGATACAGAAAAGGGGCCATCGAGATAACTTATCTCAGGCCTCGCACCTAATAGCCCCATGCATACAATACAAAACAACACAAAGTAAAAGTTCTCAACTCACCAATGAACCAGCACTTTCCCTCCTTTCCCCTCCTTCCCACCATTCTTCAACGCATTCTCAATCCACTTCCCACTCCTCTCAAACTCTCCCAATAAGTTTTCATCCTCTACATCATCTACCTCAATCGACAAGTGCTCGTATTTCTCCCAGTCCTCGAACTCTTTGAAGTCATATTTTAGGACAGAGACGATGTGTGTTATTCCTGTGGTGCTGAGGGCATTGCGGCGGCGGAGGGTGAATAATCTGGAGGGCGGGTGTTAGTTTGGGGGAAGGTGACAGGCCTGTGGTGCTAAGGGAGTGCGGAAAAGTGATTGCGTGAGTGGTGCGCAGGTGGCAGACGAGACGGAAAGGAAGCATTGATGTTTATGTAACAGTAAGGTGAAAGTAACATGAAAACGGCGTGTCTTAAAATATGAAAATGAGATGCATTGAAGAAAGATCAACAAATCCCATCTCTATATATCAACACAAAGAGCCGAAGCAAAAGGGGAGCCCATCACGTGTACTACCCAAACGAGGCTCATGGCGGGGTAATCGTGGTCCACCAAGAAAATAATATACATACCCACCAACATAAAGTTCATCATCACCCGGAACTCTCGAGAGCGCCATATTTGCTGGAGTGGGTCTGAAATCTAGTTTTCCTTCTTTCTTTCAAATCTGAGAAATTTCCAGCGACAGCTCGTTGATATCCCTGGCTACACCGATCGAGTCACGCTTCGGATGAATCGCACTCCCGTCTGATATTTCAATGCCTAGTGTGCGCACAAAAAAAGGAGAGCGTGTAGGCGATGAACGGGGTCGGGGATGATGCACTGCGGAAAAACAAAGGAAGGCGGGCGGCTTCTAGAATGTTTTGTTTGTTATTCGTGTTGCCGGGGTCCAGAACGAATCTGATACAGTGTGAGAGGTGTCGATATTCTAAATTTTGCAATCAGACCTCGGCGACTGGAAAAGTTGACACCTTAGAGGCCTCAGGTTTCGACCGCTGTGGCAAGCCTTACGCCAGTCAAGGCTGCTCTGATTCGTCGGAGCCATCGCCCAGCAAGGCGAGAACTCATTTAGCGCAAACGGAGGGAACTCCTGAGAAACAAGGACTCCTGAATATTTCTGAGACGGAACATCCCAGTAGGTGCCGTGCCACGCGTGCGTGCTGCTCCTCACTCAACTGCCGCCACAAAAGCGTTTCCAAACATGAGGTGGAGCGAAGAGTGGATAGGGATGAACCTATCCAGATGGGCAGGGTTACTCCGAAAACTCCGGGGCGGGGCTAGTTTGGACGACTCAGCACTGGAGAGCCAGAGAGTACGAGGTACGAATGAGTGGTCTCGTACAAAGCGACCAAAGCAACAAATTAACGATCTTCGCGATGTGCAGATGTATTGCGGGAAATGATACGAAGGCCTTGGAAATGCCATTGACTTCTGGGAATTGTCCTGGAAATGTTTTGCTTCTCCGGTGGGCTTACGCGTGTGGTTGGCGTGGGAGATGATGGGATGGGATGAGATGTGCTGTGGCGGGATACCGAGCCCTAGCCGTGATAATCCCCGAGTATGGGAATGGGACGGAACGACATGGGATGAAATCGGGCCATTCGGACGACTCCTTGTCATCCGTGAAATGTTGCATTGTTACATCTTGATGATGTCGTGAACTCTGTTGGTGCATTGTAACAAGAGCTCGGAGAGCCAGTGGAAAGAGGTTAGGTGTCGGACCATTGGGTTGGAAGCCAAGCTGGGAAATTTCCGAGGTTGGTAGAAAAGGGAAGGTGAGGAGCATGATGGAGGAGAAGTGGAGTTCTGTAGTGTTTAGGAACTAGGTGGTGGTGCTACGCATTTTGTGGGCTCGTCGGTTTTCCTGATGGGGAACTGCTGCTCGTCTCCTCAATATTTGATTATTGCTGCGTACACCCAGTGGTGAAGGTCAAGTAGACTGTGGAGTCTAGGACGACGAGTACGAGAACATCATCGAGAAAACAAGTTCATGGAAGTCATCAAATGGCGGCGAAACCCACGTGGCAATGCGAGTTTCTGTCGCAAGCCTTCGTGACAAAGCTTGATTACAGCACAGATTCCATCAATGGGAGAGTCATGTCCAAGCCAGCTTACTGAGTCAAGCTCGTGATGACTCGCAGGCCGTATCACAATGATGAATATTTGCTGACACGATCAATATTTGCTGACATTGTTGCGAATTCTGCGACAAAAAGCATATTGATATCATGGTTGGAGTGTTGATGTCTTGAAAATCTCCTCGGAACCCTAATAAGCTGAGAAAGGGGGGGGCGACAGGTTACCCGAGGTGCCAGCCACACTTACTCGGGACGCTGTGGCGTCGGAATATTCTTGAAAAGCAAGTTGATGTCCCCCGACGAGCCGAGAATGACATCGGTAAGGAGGATTTTCAGCTCTCTGGAATATCTTCACCGCTATCCAGGTTTTCAGAATGCATGCTGCACCTACCTTATTCTTGCTGATCGCATGACAAGTTGGCAACCATTGAAGTCGCTCATCGACGCCGAGAATAAAAGGGCCTTTTGAACCGAGAGCTCGAAAACTCTGGAAAATCTCTGCCAACTTTAAACCGAACTTCGAGAGCCTGGAGCCGAATCAAGGCTACTTTGAGAGACACCAGTGGTGTACTCGGCGGCACGCATCGACGCCTCGAGCCGGGTTACTGGATATTCCTTCTTAGATCGGAATAGGTTTCAGCCCGAGCAAGACATCTGAGCACACTAATCTCGATGGATTGGTGTGCGAGTCGTCAGCCTTGTCGTAGCTTTACGTCTGTACAAGATTTTGGACTCGGCTATTAAAGCTCTTGATTCGCTGCCAACTTGCCAATTCAGCTTGATTAGTATTTTGCCCCTCTACCGGTGAGGCATGAAAATTGGCCTGAGTTTTAATAAGATTTCGGTTGCTAAAGCATGTGATACTATTGGCTCTGAAATTAGTTTCTGGCGCCCGGCCTATGAAGCCATCCGCAGATGTCACTCATCCTCTCCAAGTCGCCGACTTGCAAGTTGCGTTCCGTGGGTCGCGGGTAGATCTGTCTCTAGATGCCCTCCCCTCCGAGTATTGATTCGATGTGAAGGTTTGCCTTGTCCAACCTTAATTTCCCCTGACTTCCGTTACGTTTTGGATTGGCAGAAAGCTAGTCTGGCTCAGGAGGCTGAGCGCGATCTTCGTCATCTCAGTAAGGTTTAGTTGGTCTGTAGTCTGGTCTTGTGCCTCGGCAGTTTTCCATCTAGGATGTTCAGTGCGCCCAGTTCAGCAGAGTTCGTTCTCTTGGAAAATCCGAAGAAGGTTCCACCCATGGAACTTGGACGGGTGGCCAGGTGCTCCATGCCATGGCCGTTCCAGGCTAGATTTGCGACACCAGTCCATTAGTGCCTGGGATGCGTAGGGCGTTGTGGGGGCGACCGATAGAGTAGTATCTTGGCCTCGAGAGATCGTGTCGCTAAGGATCCCTGAGACCAAATTTTAGTATACACCCTCAAGAAAAACTATCGCGGTTTCGATGGGGTACCGTATAGGAGACCTAAACCTTGATGCGTGGAGAAAGTTGATTCAGCGGCGGAGGTGTTCGCAATCACAACATTGGCGCGCTTGCATGCTTCCTTGACGTACCTCTAGCCTTATGCGCAATCATTGGAGGAGAAGAAAAACGGCTCGTATGCATCACATCGTCAAGTGTGGTTGCAATGAACTTTCTCAGCCCTTTTGTTTTCCTAGCTACTTCTGGAGCTGAATTCCCAGCTTCAGCCTTGTGGCGTCTGTAGCTTCAAGTAATTATCCATAGTGCTGGGAATTGCGGGAACGAATAGATTAACAAGTGGTAGCCTAGGTCGTTTGGGATCAAGAAATTGGGGCCCCCAAAAAAGTCACCAAATGATCAAAACATAGCACAAGCAACAATGGCCACAACCTTGGAAGACTTACTCGCACAAAATTCTTCTCTTGTTTAAATATGTAGAGCTCGTGACTCGTGGCAATCATGATTGGATTATTGGCAAGACAAGAGATGGGTTGGGTGTGGCAGCCTGCATGTCATATGCACCAATGTTGGTGTGGGAGCCGTTTTGCGGTGTGGTTGCAATGATCCATAGGGCAGAAGGACGATCAGATTACGATATTGATCGGCTCCAGAAGGACCGAAGGATTTCAAGAAATGTCTGTTGGTGTGGCGTTCTGACACACGGCAAGTTATTGTCAAATTGTTAGATCTGCTCATTAGGAAATGCTAGTCAAGATCATGGGTAACATAACAATGTAACCCTCCTCCTAATATTTTTCGAGGACGTTGCATTTAGCAGGATTATACTTGACTTCACCGATGCCAGATTCAGTCCCTTCGAGCGAGACATGTCGCAGTAGGATTGTATGAACTCGATCGTATTCTGCGAGAGGAGCGAGGCTGAGGAAGCAATCTAACCAAAACATCATTGAGGATCAATTGAGTGCATCACAACGTTTCGAATAAAATTTTCGAGTACCGCCCGGTAACAAATGTGCTGATGTAACTCGTGGTTGACATGGCAAGGCAGCAGGTCCGACAACATGTAGACTTTGGTGGTTAGTAGGCAAATCTGCAGGTTGCCTTCTGTTGTCCAGCCGCCGGGTGTGAAGTTTGTCGACATTTGGTTCCATCCCGAGATGTGAGTCCTCCAATTTTGTGTACCGTAAATTGGTGCTACAGGACTGATACCTCGCAAATGAAAGCGTCTATTCGAGATGATTAGCGGGTAACATGAAAGCGATTCGCCGGCCCCCTGCCTCGATATCAAGTGTCGTAAAACCGAGCATGGAGATCAGCGCAAGCTTGGAGATGATTGATGCGCGATTGAGCCGCCGACCGAGCTTGTTGGATCATTTCAGATGTTGCCTAGCAATGGAGACACATCGTGGGATTTTTTGGCGGCCCGCGGTGCCAACCACGATGGGTACCCAGTCTGAGCCTATGAACTCAATAAGCAAGACCTCCAATGCACATCTGCATTACCGATGCCAGACAACGTGGAGTGGTGTTCCTTTGATGAAAGTAGAGGTTTTAAGTTTGACTAAAAGCGTGCATCGTCGACTCTTCGGGGTTTGCTTCTGAAATGTACGCTCGCCTTATGGTAAGCGAATCTGGCGGGGCAACCATGGCATACTCTTTCAACTACATCTCCATCAAATGTTCTCGGTAATAAGGAATTCTTGCTTCAGGACCTCAATTGCCACATTTTCCACGGGACTCTACTCGCTATCCAGCTATCTGTAGGAAGGGACAGAATCCGCAATAGTAAAGATGTGATTGAGAGATTAGATTCCTTATATTTTACAATGACAACCGCCAGTGTCACTGGCGATTTGGCACATCGATATTTCTTTTCAATGTACTTCTGGATTGACGGTCCTTTTGTCTTCGTTGCATGAGACAACAACCTCGTCCGGGCACTGTTTCGCCTCAACGATACCCAAGCATAAAAGGGCAATATCGATATTAGTCTCTGTCTCTCGGCTCGCTAGATGATTTAGGAAACGTCAAATGGATGTCAAACCACTGCCTTGGGATACTAGATCACGTACTCACTAGAAGAGATGATATGTTGGACAGCCTCGGTCAACAAGAAGATCTCGGATTTTGTGACATTCCTGGTTGAGACATGCTCTTGCGAAGGATTACCAATGTGGGTAATCCTCGAGTTCTTACTTCTTCCAGACTGGATCAGTACTTCGCACTTCGCAAAGAATTAAGTTGTGTCTTTCTTATTGGCCATCTCGCTGGTGATTTCTAGAAGCAGTATAGTTACTGCTGACAAGAGGTCGCGGCCCAGAAACTCTGTTCTTGGGGCCAATCGTTGTTTGAGCCAAACGACAACGCTAAAGCCTTCCACACATTGTACTCTGCTTTGAGGATATCGTAAGGCCATGGAAAATTCAGGTGATAACAGCTTCGGCATCGCCTAATCGTTCTGAAGCGTTTGGATTTGATAAACTTCGGATACGAACCACAATGTCATGCTTTCTGGCAATATTTCGGACTGAAATTTGACAGAGTTTACTTATGATTCGTAACCACGATTCCAACCCCATTTTCGATAGGGTCCTGGCCTGACCTTGTCTCGGACCCTGAAGCGAGTGGTGGCGCAGCGGAAGGTAAATCTGTGAGTCTGCGAGAAGTGTGGTGCATTGCAGCAAGAACGCACAGCGCAGCAGCCCTCTGGGAAAGGCTGCAATAAATGATGCACAGCAGAACATGCTATGATGCAAGTAACTGCGGCCTTTTGACAGATTATTGGGGGTTCTGAGGTACACGTCGTTGCCTCGTACCAGGGCCAATGACCCTCTGGACAGCCTGAGTGGAGGGTGCTTTGGAGCGGTTGCCTTACAGTTCGCGAACAACAAAACCCAAATGATCCTTCTTGTATAATAGATGGCTATTTGGGCTCCTTTGAGGGTTTTGCGACACACATTCCTGCATCCGCGAGGCATGGAATCGGCCCCCTCCTTTGAGTGAGGAATATGTCATCCCGCCGAGCCACGCAGACTGCACGCACCTTGATACCGGCAAATTACGCGCTGCAGCTGCTCTGTTCAGCTGCCCTACGCCTGGAAAAACGATCTGGACGCATCCCCGGACACCAGCACTTGAGCCTACTCAGGCAGGGTCTCCCAGCAGGACGGAGTACATGGACTCAGCAGTGCTCAGCAGAGTCGACACCACTTGGAGTACGAGTCGTCTGCGACCGGTGAGGAGAGTTGTGCAGGTGAGTGGTTCGAGAGGGAAAAGGCGACACCGGGTGCAACCTTGCCAGCAGCTCAAGCCGCACAAAAGATGGCTTGAACTAAGAAGGTAGGGCTGAGATGTCGATTAGAGCACCGAAACGCCCTGGAAGGCCAAAGCGAGGGTGGCTCCCTGCCAAATTAATCCTAGCACACGCACCCTGGAGCTGGTCTTGGGTTTGGCCGTCCCTGGTAGGTCGCCATTCAAACCCCGCTGTTTTGAGAGAGCGGTGGAGGGTGGTTATCACTGAATTGATTGGGCCACTCGGCACACGACGAGGACCACAGAATCGTGAAGATCGCAAGATCTAGGCGAGGAGGGGAATTGGCAATAAATCTGATAAAGAGTAGCAATAGACCAGCGACCGAAGAGGGATAAAGAGACCGTGAGCAATGTGCGATTCTCCCAGAGGGCCCGGAGATGGAAGTGACATCTCAAAGCTAGACACTCCAGGCGCTGGCCTTGGCCTTTCTCAGATCAGCTGCGAGAACTCCGTACGAGACGAACGATCTCACGAGAGACCGAGTCATTCGATACCGACGAGGGATCATGAGAGGAGGCAGAAGAAACAAACATTGGCCCATGAGACGGGCATTTGCTCGGGTTTTTAAGATGATTAACCAAGGAATGTTGACAGGCCCGAGGACTCGACGACTCGATGCTCTCGAAGTGTCGAACTCGATGCATGGTGTTCACTTCCTCAGAAACGAAGCCAGAAGCTTTCTGGAACCCTTACCTGTTGGTAGATGACGCGGAGCGTGGAACATGGCTTTTGAGGCCTCTTGCGCTCATCTCAAATGAAGCAATAATGAAATAAAAATCACGACACAACACACGTCCTCGACGCCCCTGCCACCCGCGGGCTCCATAGTCTCCTCAATCGACCCTGCTATCCGCGAATCCACTTCCGCATGCCTGGTTGCTAGGTTTACCCTCCCCTCCCTTTGCCTTATTGCACTCCGTGATGGTCGATGGTGATGATACGTGTGCGCCGGCGTCTTTCTATGACACTTCTGGAGCACTTTCAGCCTGCCCCTCCGCTGGCTGCTGACGGGATTGATACTCGCAAACCGCGGTGCTACTCCCACTCTCCCACTCTCCCACAGCTCCTCTCGCAAGCGAAGCCCTGTGATACGGGCGTCCATTGCTGCTGTTCCTGCTCCGTGCAGCCATGTAACTCATGGACGGACTGAGACATCTACTGCTCGCCCTCCGTGGATTCCTAGGGCTAAGCAGCCTACACAGAGTTGCTGGTCTGCATCGTGCCCTACACCCCCTGCACAGGGCTCCAGGAGCAGCCAGCCTGCTCGCCTTACAGTGTGTCTAGTCGTACTTTATTTTACATAACGACGCCCGCGCTGTTGCTCTTCTTTGCCTCCCTTCTGCCCTCGCTCTCTTCTCTGCTAGGACGACTACGGTTACGACTCGACTACTCTGCCCCCAGCGGTTACGTTTTTGCCTCGCGCACTCGCCAGTACCTAGCTGTCCCTGTCTCCCCGTCAGCCGCCTGCGATTAGCTGGACATTCAGGTGCAAGCGTCCGAGTCGTCTTCTAGTTCAGAGCTTCAGCAAACCCTCCAGCTGTCTTGGGTTCTAAACGCCGATGCTCCGATGCTCTCGCCTCGAATAATATCCCCATCCACATCCTCGATCCTTACGCTCACCCCGAAACTTCATTCTTCCTCTTCGACCTCAACGCCTTGCACCGTCTCACTCCTGAACGAGATTGGCGAGCTCATATTCCTTCCTTTCCTTCGAGCCGACTTTCGATGATCTAAGGCCACTACTTGCACATACGGAGGCCCTTTCCTTGTTGTATATTTGTTACTAGATTCTGATGTTTCGTCTTTCTTCACTTATACCCCTCGCTTTCTCCGCTCACCCATCGCCACCAATACTCTGAGACTTTCTTGGAATTCGAATAAAAGACCCGCAATCTTCTTTAACCTCCGTTCTTTCAGCTAGTGGCAATTTCGACACAAAGCCAGCGCAACATGGAGATACCTCATCGAGGACGGCCCGGCCTCGGGCTGCCTCCACCCGAAATACATGTCTACGAGTCGAACCCAGATCGATATCGAAGACCCGCAAGCAGATCAAGCTCTTACAATTCCTCCACCGCCTCTTCGACATCTGCCAGACCAATTCATATAATGAATGCGAGGGACCCAATCCCTCCACCACTTCCACCGCCAAAACATATTGCAGATATTGAGCCAGGAGGACACGACTTGGCTTGGAAATTTGGAAATTCACACGAGGATCCAAGTCAATTGGGCAGATCAACAGCATCTGTAGCACCCAGCTCGAGTCTATACGGGAGTTTCGCATCTGGGAAGAGTCTCATGCACGATCGACCAGAATTTACGCGCCGTGTCAGTTCCAACTCGACATTAAAGTCATTTCGAGGAGACACGAGAGAGCATGATTACCAAAAAGACGAAGGATACCATAGTATCTCGACCATGTCGGGATCTAGTTTCGGGGCATACAAGTGAGTACCTTCTTCCTCCACAGAAGTCTACCATTAGCACAAAGCAATTGTGTTTCAGAGGCTCTGGTGCCTCAATTGCTTGATCGCGGTCACCCAAAATAGTTCAAAGGCTGACCTCAACCTCCCTCTCCAGGCAGAATTACCAAGAATCACCCTCCTCGAGATCGGGCTTTCAAAGTTCAGTTCACGACAGATTCCAAACGAATGCGCAAGCATACGATAAATCATTATTACAAAAGCTGGATGCCCGAAGAACAACAGATAACACAACCCCTCCTCGAAGCTTTTCGAAGTCAGCTTTCAGCTCGTCTGCGAACGACGCATCACCACCTTCGCAACTCGCTTTCGAACACAGGCATCCGAGTCAGCTGAAACCCCTCTCTCTTCCGATCCTCACTGGGCGACTGGGACTCGTTGAGAGCCCGATAGCATTGTCTCGATATGGCGGTGATACTCCTCTCTCATCAGCGATTTCGCCAGGTAACCCGTTCCCAAGGTTCGGCTTACAAACACAATTCGAATACAGGTCGCCGAGCGATACGGCGGAATCTGACAGATCACCTCATCCTTACGCTCGAGGATCTGGCAGCAGCTCCGCAATGAGCGCAGGGGATGACACTTCTAGTGTAGCGAGTCGATCCCGAGAAAGTTACGACCAGAGGGTGTCTCCAGACCACGAAGGAGACTTTCATATGGAAGATACGGGATTGAGGAGGCTTTACATAGACGAGTATGCCAGTCGACCAGACTATTCACCTGGTGCAAGGACCGGGGAAAAGAGACGTGCTTCGTCACCACCAGTAGATGATGGCCCATCCCTGCACACCGTTGGTAGTGCCAGTGACCTGTTCCGCAGACGAGAGTCTGCGTCACGCAGCTCACCCGCTCCGCGCCTTCACTCCACCTCTGGTTCTGTGTCATCAATTGCCTCTGGGCCTAGAAATAATTCGTATGCTTCTTCTACGCTGTCAATTGCTGCCAGCAGCCTGACAAGCGTGAGCTCCTCGTATGGGCGATTGTCCCCAGGTGGAATATCACCAGGAGGTGCTGACAGTTTAGATTCACCATATGGTCCTTCACACTCTCTAAACCCAAGCCCGAGAGGCTCTTGCTCTAGAAGCACCCATCAGCGTAACTTGTCTGAAACTCGGCCATTGATCCAATCACGCAAGCTTTCAGACAGTTTAAACCAGAAGCCAAGTATACCAAAGATTCAAGGAATATTTATGTGTGAATGTTGTCCCAAGAAGCCAAAGAAATTTGATTCTCAGGAAGACTTAGAGTACGTTTTACCATATCTTTCCTCTATCATGCAATAGCTAACATATTTTCTAGTGCTCACGAACAAGAAAAGCAATATCAATGCGCTTACTGCCATAATCGATTCAAGAACAAGAACGAGGCAGAGCGTCATCAAAATTCACTTCATTTGCGCCGCCATTCATGGTCTTGCGCTGCCCTCTCAGGTTACCCCGCAGCATTTCATCCATCATCGACACGCCCAAACGAAGCGGATACCTGTGGGTACTGTGGTGAGGACTTTCCACGTTCTGGAATTTCTTCGCCTTCTGCAGGCCCTCATGTTTACGTGGCTACGGAGCGTGATTGGGATCAAAGAATTGCTCATCTACAAGAGATGCATAAATTTGGCGAGTGCAACCATGCCAAGAAATTTTTCAGAGCAGATCACTTCCGACAGCATCTGAAGCACAGCCACGCCGGAACTAGTGGCAAATGGACTAACATGCTTGAGAATTCATGCATGAAGGACGAGCCACTTCCAGAGCCGATTCGAGGCCCTGAAAGAATCAGTCCTGGAGGAGGCAGAGTCGCAAGAATCAGCGAAGAGGAGGAAATTCTATGAACATATCAGATTCCGAGGAAACGAAAATCAAAAATCAAAAATCAAAAACGTGATTAGATGAGGGACGAAAATTCCAGAAAATGGAAGAAGCGATGATCATTGGAGCAGAGGGGGACGATTGAAAAAACCTTAACGGCCATATATGAGATACCCGGTTAGCTGTTTTCTTCAGGCATCGCTTGCATAACATCATCTTGGTGGCTTTTTTAAAGGGGACGAAACGCATATCATGTTCTCATTTTTTCAAACTTTTCAATTATTCTATACACCTCCCTAGACGGAGGCTGGGCATTGGCACTATATCGGCGTCGGGTGTCCTCGCATTCATCATCATAATTCATTGGGTAGGACGGATTAGGGATTGGGAGGTTCGCACTGCTTTTATTTTTTGATACAGGACTTGGATTGCAGGTTTGGAAATTAGGAGGAGTGCAAGGACTTGACTTATATTTCGGTGATGGATGTTACAATTGGTGCCTGAAATGAAAGAAGACCTACTAGCTGGCTACTTGGCTATTTGGCGGATGAAAGTAGGATTGGATTTGAAAGTGGACCAGTAAAAAATCTAGCTAGTCGATTAGGCTACAGCCTAGAACAGACAGCTACAAGAAATAATAATGAGAAATGATTGCTACCATGGCCCCCCGGGAAGGAAGTAACTTTTTCCACAAGTATCCATCTATTCACAGCTATTCTGTTTCATTTAGGATATTTCTATACGTGAAAGAAAAATGATAAGACTTGCTGATCTGATCACATAGGCAAGACTAGAAAACTATCATCCGCTTCGGGAATTGCGGCTCATTTGGATTTGTTTCTAAACGCATCCTACCACGGCGCAAGAGTTCTGGTTTCGCAGCTTGACACCTTCTCTTCGCATGCGCCTCCAATTGACATGGCGGCATCGCGGCACTTTGCGCGTTCCTTGCGATGTTTTACTTCGCATCGCACCAACACTCTACGTCAAATCTAAGCCTCCAACTTGCACGCGTCAGACGTCAAATCCGAAAAGTCGCGTCTGCATTATTCATCCGCCATCACCAAATCCGAATCTCCACCCAAACATCCATCCGAAACGCATTATTCATCAACACCTTCGTACATATCGATGTACTATACCACCTTACAACTTGCGAGCACGACAATTCGCGAGTTCACCAGGTTGCTGACCAACCATGCGAGGATGTTGCTTGAATAGGACAGTGCTACGTGATGAAATCTTACCCGATTTTGGGCGTTAGGGGAGTTAGTTTTGAGGTTAGGGCTGAGAGGCGTGGATGTTTCGAACTAGTGCGAATTGATTCAGTAAGGGCGAGAGGGAGGCTGACGGGAATTCTTGGTGTGGTTTGGTTTGAAGAGGGATCGTGGGAGGGCTGACGGTGGGTGGGTCGGTTTGGAGGGGGAGGCTGACGGGGGAAGGAGGCTCAACTGTCAGATTGCGGAAACTTCCAGGGCCGAAGCGAAAGTTGGTTATTGGGGAATGCGGCCGTCGCGGACGCATTGGAATAGAGGGGTAAAGAGAAAGGAGAAAGGCGATGCCGTGGGATCTTACAACAAGAGCCGTCAAAATGCCAAATCGGAATGGTGCGGTGCGGATATACCGAAGGATTTGAGCCGCATAATATGAAAGTTTTCGTTTCGATACGGCCGTTTCGATGCACGTACGTTAAACGTTGATGTGGGATCTTGGCTACCCTACGGTATTTCCGTAGGATTTTGCACTTTGCTGGGGAAGTGGTTGGATAGGACCCGAAGTGGAATGTGACGTTGTGGCGTGGATTTTAGGATGTGGAGTGATGGTTGTGGATGTGGTGAGGAAGAACTTGGCGAAGGATCATTTGGGTTTGCCTTGTAGGGTTTGAGTGGGGGTACCGATTGGGGATGGGAAGCGAGGAGGATTTGATCTGATGCAGGGAAGCGGTGTGTATTTTTCACGGGGAGTGGAAATGGGAATGTGGGGTGACCGCAATTACTCGTTTGGATCACAGTGGTTTTTGTTTGTTTGTGGGTTGTTTTCGGGGTGAGCGATTGGGGCCTGGGAGGGGGGAAAGCATGGGATTGATGTCAATTCCGCCGACTCGACAACATGGCATTTCACAACATTTTTGCCTCGGATGTTACAATGAAAGGTTATATCGCGATCTCCGGCATGATGTAAGTCGTATCATGGAGGCATTTCTGGATTGATTTACGATACTCTTGCCTTGGGCAGAACAACTCAAGGTTGGTGTTGCCATTCCCGCCGAGGCATTATGAAGCTTCCATCAAGGAGACAATCATGGAATCATGGAGCAATTTACGATACTGTTGCCTCAGAAAAGACAGTCCAGGGTTCCGATCACAATTTCTCGCATGAGAAACACAACGGGAAGGCATTCCTGTTGCACCTGCACTTCACGATGACCGTCTCACAACATGGTGCCTTTCTCATTTAGGAAAGTGCTATTAGCGTCGCGTCTGTATGTTAAGCCTCTGAATGACTTGCATTTCACTTCCATCTAGCATTCATGTTTCCAACGTTTGCACTAGTATAGAGGGCCTCATAATGTTTTCAGCCGGCTAATCCGACAATCTCACCTACTTGCCAAGGACCTGCGACGGACGAGACCTCTCAGTATTGCTTCTCGGCCGAAACCTTGACAAGAGAGCCCCAGGATTATTTGGGCAGATGTCGCGAAGGCCGTTGTTCCGCAATTGTTATCATGGTATCATCGTTGGAGCCTTATCCGGGTGCACATGTACCCGGATTGCCTATGGAATATATGAAAAGCAAGAAGTTACAGTGGGTATGAGATGAGAGATATCACATATGCAAATGCAGATGCAAGCCAGCATGGTAACAGTTGCTATTTATTCCGCAAGAGAGAGTTCTCTTGGCATTCGGACTGTATGGTATAGAGATATGCAGAGTGCATCAATGTCGGCCGACGTTAGTAAAGTCACTTCTCGTCGTGATCAGAAGTGTTGAAGATTTTTCGACGTAAAAACTGATGCATGAACATGGAACAAATATCTCTCCGCAAGGAACGGACCGAGATAGTACACGATGAGATGCACCATCTATCAAGTGCACACTACTTCGCTCCTAGTAAGGCTACACCAGCCAAACGACCAACAGGAACCCCGAAAACAGGCTACCGACCTCAAAAATAATTTCCGTTGATACACGCACGCAGAAACTGCGATTGGAAGCGCGAACGACAACGAAGAAACAAGCCTCATCAAGTGGCCATGACTATCATTGTATATTGTTCCTTTTACACATGGAGTCTATACATCTACGCACGTACCACTACATGTCCACTTGTCGTTTCGGAAAACAGGCGAGTAGTAAGGGGGATGATCCGGCAACACAGCATACGGCTAGCCCTCTCGAGCCTCTCCACAGACCTACACACTTCCAAACATCCTATGCGTGCGCATGAAACACATGTGATCATCACCCACTACGTTGGTGTAACGTTCCGCCACTTCAAAATATTTCCTATGAGTTTCATGGAGTTCTCCAACTGCCAATTTGCGGCTATGCTTCGCTCTTCTTCACTCTCCGCAGATCGCACACACTCGCAGTTAGGACTGAAAATTTCGGGGTTAAGCCTACGCGTACAATCCCACTTAGAGCAATTCTCAAAGCTTCTGGTCTGTCTTGGCACGGCACCAAGTAGCTCTTAGGCTGAAAGTTTAGTGGTACCCCTCAAAAGCGAAAACGATCTTGGTTCGTACAGCAAGGCTGAACTCGATCGTGCCCGCATGTCGCTCTTATTTAGTGTTTCAGCTACGGACTAGAGTGTGCAGATCCGCGGGACATTATGACACTTTTACGTTTCGCATGTTTGTAAGGTTAGGTGCGAACTTGAGGTTTTGGGGTAAGTAGTGGGGAGGTGTAAGACCTAGTTTAACTGCCGTGTTTTGACGTTGACAACCGAGACTACTTGCCGATTACTGATCTGCGATGATTTGTTGATTGGTACACGACTCGAAAACTTGGAAGCGTTACCACGCGCCACGGCCAGGGAATACTCGAAGTGACTTTATGTGAGGAAAGTTCCCGCGCTTTAGGGCATTAGTGATCTTCTTCGGCGACCTGTTGATAGGGCTGGGAGGAAACTGGTTTTGTAGTTTCGGAGACGCTACTTTTTCGGGAAGTTGGTGCGAGCGAAGTCTCGTGAGATGATTATAAGAATTCTATGAAGAAGGAAACCATCTTCCGTCATCCAGGCTATATGGGTGGTCTGATATGACTGTTATGCTTTCTACTGGGTCTGATGTTGACGAGACTCGCTTGGGGCGAAGCGAATACCCGATTAGGGTTGGTCTTGCTCATACTTTCTTCCCATGTTATCAGCACCTATTATCAAGGAAGGTTTTCATGGCAGTCGTAAACCATCCCTCTTTCAGCAATTTCCAACACAGAGGTCTACGGAATTGCAGACATTTCAAAGATCTGCACCCTCAGATTGATCTCGTCCAACTTCATCTGATACTTTCTAACATCTGGTGGTATGGCTGTGCTGTTAAGCTTTGACGAACTCAAGTATATTGCGTGATCGATCAGGGAATCGTGGTTGGGTACCAAAGCTCAATTCATATAGTAGACTTTCGCTGATCTTGTCTTCTAGATGGCTCTCGTGAACCCAATTGGACCTGGACTGTCACACAACTCTCTTGTCCGTCCTTTGTTTAATATGACCAAAGGGGGTCTGGGGTGTTGAAATCTCCCATCAAGCTTTACACCTTGACGGTCTATGCACGCATCTGAGTTTGAGACTTTGATAAGTCGAAACATCCGAAGGTACTCGTGACGTGAACCTAAGATCTCATTTGCAGATACCCGAGATCGTCAAGTGAAACAAGAAACTGACATCTGACAGCTCTATGATAAACTCTGCGGAGGTTAGAACCCGTCCCATCACCCCAGGTTATCTATCGAGAGACTGGCGGGCAAATAAGGACAAAGTGACTTCGTACGAAACGCGGAATATCACTTGTCGATGCGTCGTTGATTCCGTCAAAGTGTTGCGGCCGCTTTAGACCTTTTATTTTCGGAAAGTAATACGGCGCCGATCGATGCGGTCCTCTACACCTAGATAGCACCTGGACCACATGCCATGCTTGAACACCATGTGCAATCTCTGAAGCAGGGCCAGTCGAAGTCATATGCACCACACTCTCAAGAAGCCCCAGTCAAAGGGCTGGGCAAACCTCGATGCAGTCCATATGGGAGCGCTGGTTGCTGCTGGTCAGAGACTTACACCCAAGAACTAAGTAGAGCTGGCAGCAGCAGCCGACGCATTGGGTGGTCTAGGCCTTGAAGCCGTAGATATGGACCAATGGAGGAAGTTTTTGCCAAATACAGCAACCCGCAAGCGAGAAGATCCTCCAGATCTTGTGCCGCAAAAGACGATGAGAGCGTCGAGAACGATGTATCAGGCGGGCACTCCGCTATGGAGAGGGGTCCTAGAAGCAGCCTTTCCGCTGGTTGAGGTGCGCAGAACTTTATTGTGCCTATAGCGCCTGATGCATGAGCGTACTTTCGAGACGAAGTTCTCCAATCACTTTACAGGGCTCAATTGCTAGGTTCCTGTGAGAAATCGAGACTTCTCAACCCACAGTGTGGGGGGTACCTCTTTCGGAAGATGCGTTTATCAATTGCTACGAACAAGAACATTGCAGTGTAGGTATCGTGCACAAGAACATGTCACTAAGGGTAGATATGCAGATACCCAATTCCACAGCTTATAGAATATTTGGCAACACTTATTCAATACTACAAATTATCCTGTTATCAGCGTTTTGAGAATTGAAACCGGAAGTCGACAAGCAGCCAAAAAATGTGCCTCAGTATTTACAAATACGCAAGTTTATAGGTGAGCACCACATCTCCATCTCATTTGAACATAACACTAACCCCTTCTCTCGCATAAGCTTAGAGAGTTCTCATTTGCTTTCATTTCCGATAGAACATCGCGAAGCCCATGTCCCCCTTTTACTGTAAGGTCACCTGGTCACCTTTTCTCTGGACAGCTCCCTACAGGCAAGATAAAAACCATGTTGCAACGCATTCATGGCACAGGTTCAGTACAGTTATAGGTTGATATGTTATTTCACTAAGAACCGCTGAGTGTCCTAGTGAAAGCACTGGCAAACCAATGACGAAGGTGGTTGCGCAATTCCCCCCTTGACTCAGTCAAGCACTTCCCTAATATACATCTCTACACTGATATCAGATCCAGAGTCTTCTGGAAAAATAAAGTTTTGGTCATGGTGACCTCTTTTCTGTGACAAACAAACCCAACAGCGTTGTGGAAACACTTCCTCCTTGGTGATTTTGCTTGCTGTGGGTAGATAGGTTTATGGCCGTCTAAGCCCTAACATCTCGGCGATTTTCTTCTAATCTGAAGATGAGACATAAACATTCACCATGGACATCAGAAGTAGCTTTTGTGAAAGGAGATTCTTTAAAGTGAAATAAAGCGGGTGTCTTCTTGGCTGAGATTGGCATCAGTGCACAACTGCAGCATTTACTCGACAAAATGCAAACACCACGACTATCTATCATATAATATCGATGTCTTCCTAGCCAAAAATACTGTCAAAGCGTTCTTGCAGGTAAAGGATAGCACTAGTATAGTGGACACAATTAGTCGCTGAGCGATCCTATGCAGCTCAAAAGATCTTTGCCTCAGTTAACAGAAGGTTTAGACGTCGATTCCAAGTCGCCCTTCCTTTCAGATGTAAAGATAATGGTGAATTCTCGACCCTATGAGCTACTTATCAGGATCATCGGAAAACTTCTTGCCGAACCTCCGATTAGCTTTGTTGTCCCCCTCCCGTACGCAATCGATCTAACAGAGATAATTTCTGAATAGCTTCAACTCTAAGAATACATCATTGTCGCAAAACACCTTACCTCTTCACGTTGTCCTTGCTGCTTGTTTTATTATATTTGCACTTGCTTCTTGAGCTCTATTTCGGATCGACAACACCTCACACTGACACGGGAATTGATATCGGATCAAGCCCGGGTGCGCACAAACTGAGAACGTTTTTTCGGAGGCATATCGATTCAATAAAGCGAATATAAGACACTGATGGCAGCAAGAAAGCCATAGCGATCTGCCAGAACTGCTGTGGTAATTCTCTAAAAGCACACCCCTTCAAAGTTACTACGAGTGGATACAGAGGTCATGGCTTCTGAAGGATCTAATACAGTATGCTTCTCTGATTCTTCTTTGCTTCGCACAGATGCTAACATCTCCCGAGGCCTTAAGGAACCTAGCTCAGACTACGAGGATGCGCTGGCCTCGGAAGAGAAGATCCTCATGATGAAGGAAATGAATTATAAATTGCAGAAAGCCGAATAATTGATATCAGCCGGTAACGGTAACGAAACCATGACCTTGACGAAACTCGAAGCAGCCACACTTCTTGAGAGCTAGTAGAAGTTTATTGGCACTAGCAAGGTACACGAAGCGACCACCAAGCAACTCCGAGAGAACGTCAGACACCGGGATGATCTGCTGTTTGAGTTCACCCACCTCGGTACTAAGGACAAGAAGCCAACGTGCTGTGTAGTAACTAAGATAGCTCTACTAAAAAAGACCCTCCTGCTCTCAGATCAAGAACGGCAACATGCAGAAGAAGAACTTGCGCAAAACGAAAAGGCTAACAGCTGGGCCATACGCCAAGCGCGTCAGCGTTGTAATGCACTCCTGGAGAAAAATTATGAGTACAAGAAACATATCCACAGCCAAATAGATAGTTTCCTCAAGGAAATCCTCGAAACGTCCAGCAGCAAAGTTCAAGTAGAGGCCTGGGAATTCATACAAACGTCTAAGGCCAACTTCGAGAGTAAACTTTTACTAGGGACGAGAACTTTAAAAGCTGTAGTAGGGGAGAGAGACGCTGCCCAGAACTATCGTGACGCGCTTGTCAAGAATATTGGCAAGAAAGATAAAGAACTAGCTGAAAAAGAGCTGGAATCCACACACGCTGCTCAAGCAAGGCATTCACGACAAGAACTCAAATCTCAAGTTTCGAAGCTCGAGTCAGCCTTAGACGCATCAAGGCGCGAGCTTGAAAAGGCGGGAAAGGAACCTGATAAAGTTAAGGAGGAATTCTTCTGCAAGATACAAAAGCTTCACGACAGAAATCGAAAGTCAGAAGGGCAATTGAAGGAGAAAGAACAGGCTTGCAACATACTCAAGCTTGATTACGATGTAACAATCAAAGACTCAGATGCTCTCAAAGAGCGTGTCGAGCGCCAAAAAGGTATGCTCAAGGAGTGGAAGAGCGAATACAACAAACTGAAGTCACAGCGGGATCAATTACAATCTCGTCTACCGAGCAATCTCCCCGTTTAGAAGTTTGGAACGCGGCATATCGTAAAGCAGCTGAAGATGCGAAGTCACATGCAGAGGAAGTTGCTAAAGGAAAGAGCGAATTAGAAGAGAAATTGAGCGTCACTCGTAGCGAGAGAGTCAGTGATACAAAGACGATTAGGAGCTCTCGCGATACAGGGAAGATACGAAAAAGAAAATGAACGACATGGAGCAGACCCTCGAGGCTACTTTAGGTGAGCTTGAGAAGGAGAGAAGTAGCGCGAAGGCTCTAAGCCACGACATGGCTCTCGACAAGTTCCAGAAGCAGTTTGCGGAGGAGAAGGAAAAGTCTGCCAAGTTGGCGTCGAGTCTTGCTAGTCTTGCGCCAATTTTGGCTGCTGCTGCCTCTACCGCTGCTTCAGCGACCTTATGAGATATCATGGACGTTGGAGCTGGCGTTCTGCGTATTCGGAAAACGAATTGGGTCATGTTAGGGGCCGTGCGATGTGCCCATTTGCGGCGGTTCATTGTTCTGGTTAGCAGCCATTTCGTGGTTCGTTGTACCAAAAAGCTTCGAGAGACATCTTAGAAACATAACCGAGAATGTGTGTAGCAGCAGATCACCACAGAAGAATAGACTGTATTACCTCTGAGAAGTAAGAGGATATTCAACATCCGTAACTAAAGTTTGATTGAAAAACATTCTTGAAGTAGTTTTGCATTGTCATTTTATAAGCTCATCCCACTTTTGCCTATCACTAACACAATCTCCAGCTATCTCACACCAGAATAAGCTTCAACCCAAATCTCGAGGCAAAAGCCAATATAGGTCACATCAAAAACTTCGTCAAACATCATATTGGTTTCCTCTCCGCTATCTCTACACATCAGTCATTAAAAAAAAAGGTCTCTATTTCACGTCACGTGTCAACCCTCATTCTCACCATGTCGAAATGCAACGTCCTACTCGTAGGAAGTGGAGGTGTTGGAACGATGGCGGCATATAATCTTGAGGTTGGAGGCTTAGCAACAGTCACATCCGTTTTGCGGTCAAATCATGAGGCTGTGATGCAAAATGGCTTCACTATCACCTCCCTCGACCACGGATTCGTCAAAGGCTGGAAACCCACAAAGAGTAAACAAATGATCCCTATAAAATGTCACCGTTCTAACCACCTTCTAGTCCTCAAAGCCATCCCGGATGTCAAAACAGAAGGTTTCACACCTTTTGACCTTATCGTTGTCACAACAAAAAACATAGCCGATGTTCCCCCCACTGTCGCCCAACTCATCGCCCCAGCAGTCACACCCGGCCATACCTCCATCATGCTTCTCCAAAACGGCCTGAATATTGAGAGACCTCTCATTGCCGCCTTTCCCACCAACCCAATCCTCTCAGGCGTCTCCCTAATCGGTGCCGCCGAGACCTCCCCCAGCCATATCCTCCACGACGACCGAGACCGCCTCATAGTAGGCGCCTTCGAAAACCCCAACATTCCCCTTAAAATATGTATTGATGCAGCTCGGCAATTCGTTCACCTCTACAGTGCATCAGGAAAAGTCCAATGCACCTACGACGAGAATGTCGGTTTTGTCCGATGGAGGAAGTTGATTTACAATAGTACGTATAACGGGGTGTGCGCTTTGACGGAGATGGATACGAGTAGGATGAGATATGCGAAGGAGCCAATTGAGGATGTGATAAGGCCGTTGATGTGGGAGGTTTGGAGGATTGCGAAGGCGAAGGGACATCTTTTGCCGGAGGAGATTGTGGAGAATATGATTAACTGTGATCCGGAGGATACGTTTTTTAAGCCGAGTATGCAGCAGGATATTGAGAAGGTATGATTTCATTTCGCAACTTTGTTGGGGTGATGGTTTGTTCGGGGGTGCTGACTGAGCCAGGGAAATTATATCGAATTCGAGAATATAGTTGGTGAGCCGTTGAGAGAAGCTGAGGCGATGGGTGTACCGGCGCCCGGATTGAAGATGGTCTATGGGTTGTTGAAGATTCTGCAGTTGAAGATTAAGGAGAAGAAGGGGTTGATTAGCTACCCGAGCCCGCAAGATCCTACGAGGCCGATGTTGCATATGGAGCCTGGATCTCACGTGCCCACGTAGGCACTTATCCAACAAGTATGAGGAACGATTTAAAGAAAATGTGTAGTGCAAATGGAAATGGAAATAGACAAATAGATTGATACCAGGACTCGTTTTATTTTCTGACGCAACCAGCAACTCCTAGCAATGCTATTCATAAAAAACCTCGATAGCAAGAGAAAATACCACGCTTGGGATATCTCGCCATCAGCAGATCTGCACATCAGCCGCTCTCCAAAATTACGCCTTCTCCTTCTTGGCCTTCTTAGCCTTTTTGGGTTTGCTGGCCTCTTCGACAACAGCAGGAACTTCATCGACTGCAGGTTCGACAGCCTTTACAGCCTTGCGCTTCTTGCCTTTCTTCTCCGTAGGCTTCTCTACCTCGGCCTCCTCTTCGACAACGGGCGCGGGATCTTCAGCGGCAACTTCCTCGACGACCTTCTTCGCCTTGGATTTCTTCTCCTTTTTTGGTTTCGAAGCTACAGGGACAGGCGATTCTGCTTCTTCAACTAGCTCTTCGATAACTTCCTTTGGCGCTTCGATTGCCTTTGCCTTCTTTCCCTTCTTAGGTTTGCTAGGCTCCTCGGAAACCGGGGTAGCTTCGATGGCCTTTGGCTCTTCATCGTTTTCGATGGCTGCTGGTGCCTCAACGTGCTTCTTTGCAACACCCTTGGCAGACTTAATCTTAGGAGCCTTAAACTCATAGCCAATTTCTTTCAGCGCCGCGGCTTTCTTGCTTCGCTTTGCCTCTTGTTGCTCAATTCGCTTCTCCCAGACTTCCTCGGTTGCACCTTGCTTGAGCTTTCGGCCTTCCAGCTTGTTCCAAGGGACCTTCTTAAATCGACGATTGGCACCTTTGAACAGCTCCTCCGGTACCTGCTCGTTAGGAACAATCTTTACTTTCAAAAGATGTCCAAACAGAAGATAGTTGTCCATAGTCTTTGAAACAATGTCGGCCACGGTGGCTGACTCGAATTGGATGAAAGCAAAATGCCTGCTAGCACCAGTCTTGCGATTGCGGGATAATCGGAGCTTGAGTATCGTGCCAAACTGCTTGAAGTACTCCTTCATCTCATTCTCGTAGAAACCGTGGGGAATACGTCCAACATAGACAACACCTGGCTTGTCGCCTGCCGCCTCCTCGGCAGCCTTTTGAAGCCTCTTCTTATCCTTTTTGCTCAGCTCAACCTTTGGCACTTCTTGACCTGCAGGCAGACCCTCCTCATTTGCATCGTCCTCATTATCTCCATCACTCTCGAAGCCTTTCAGTAGAGCCTCAGTCTGGTCGTCAACCTCAGAATCTTGGTCCTCCTCATCCGCCTCTTCGTCAACGGGCTCAGGAACTTCAGTCTCCTCGACCTCGGGTTCAACATCAACCCTCTTCGAAACTTTGCTGGACTTCTGGGTGACCTTGGAAGCTTTCGAATCGCCGTTTGTGGTAACCTCAACCGGTTCTGCGGCTGCTCCCTTCTTGGACTTCTTCAGGGCTTTAGCATCACCCTTGGTGGCGGTCTCGAGCTTTTCGGAAACGGGTTTGGGAGTGGTCTTGGGTTTCTTGACCTCACCTAGGCCAGCGTCTTCCGTGGCTACAAAGAAAATCCATTAGAAAGAATTGCAGATGAACTATACAATTGCAATTACCTTTGCGCTTCTTCGCCGGAGCGACGGCTTCCACTTTCTTAGCCTTCTTAACCTTCTCAGCCCCGCTCTCTGGTTCTGAAGCTATTGCAGAGTCAGAGAGTTGATCGATTACACAATTTAGTTACTTTGCGCTATGAACTTACCTTTGCGCTTCTTGGTTTCAATTTCCTTTGCCATTGTGCTGTTTGAAGTGATTGTGGTTTGTTTTGGAAGTTCGAGAAGTTCTGTCGCGAAAAGTCTCCCGCCAAATATTTTTTACTGTAGGGGTCGCAAATGTTCTGCCGACTTCACCGCCTTCGATCTCAAACCCAACCCCGACCTCCTTACTTTTCACTTCCTTCTCTCTCAACCTCCTGTAAATTTTACAAATTCAACCTGGGCAGTTCGAAGGCAGAGCTCCAGAAGAAGCCGAAAGGATAAATGAATTTGAAACAGATTTCTGTCCATCATTAGGTGTTCATTTATTATCAAGTTAAGGACATCTACCCCAAGCTTTCTTAGCACGCTGTTGGCAACAACGGAAGCTCTTTTTGCAGGTTCCTGCTTTCAGAATTTAATATCTGTCACGTAACGGGTGCTCTCATGTCAAGTGAGGTGTGGGAAAACTGTCTAGTTTCTAGAAGATAGAGTAGGAGCCCTAGAAGGCCATATATACAGGAGCAGCTGAGTAAGCGCCAGGAGAGCGTGCCAGCACCTTAGTGCCTTAGGGAGCACGTGGTATGCACGTGACCTGCTCCGCGACAATATCCTTTTATGCTCTCCTCTCTAGCCGATTGTTTCCATTCTCCACATACATATATTCCACCCGCTACAAGGACCGAGACTATGGATAGCCTCATGTACTTATTTTCATCTGAACTTACTGCTAGAAACAAGGCGAGGACCCTTCGGAAGTTGTGATCTTGTCACCGTATAGGTGTTGGATATTGAGCAATGCCATAGAATATATGCTGATACCCTACCAAGCTTTCTTCAATACCTTTTGTAAGGCAAGTGATAACGCCCGAAAGTATGAAAAAGGTGTGTTTCTAGAATAGTTCTTTCTCAGTCTTCATGGCTGAGCAGTCTATTTCCTTTCTCATTACCCACGTAAAATCCGAATCCGCAAAATCCATTACTTTGCAAACTCCGCAGCATAACAAACGCAGCTACAACTTTTCTCAGCGGATTGCAGGCGAAAAGAGAGAAGGAACGAGACAGAACGGTTCCGATGTATCAAATGAGGAACATTGAAACCAGCGTTCACCTAGAAAAATAAAAGTATTTGAAGAGTCAAGTCATACTTAAAAAACACGCGCCCTGTTCGGTTCTTGTACCGCAAATCTGACTTTCCGCACAGGAAATATAAGATTATCTAGATTCTAGATGTATGAGCCAAGAAAATGTCTTCCAGAACCAAGACTAGAAAATCGAAGAGATCAATCAACCTTATGCAGTTGTAGCTTTTTCAAGCTTGACATTGGCGCACCAAACATCTCCTCAGACAGTGGTAGCGTAACTCGTGACTTTAGTGTCTCTACCCTAAAATCAGATCTTTCAAAAAAGGAACCGACAGGATATCAACTTCAACAAGTCCCCTTTCTGCACGTGACTTTTTAGCAGAGATTGGTTCTTTTCGTCAAATAACTCTTACTGTTAAACTGCAAATTTGAAACCATATACTTGTGTCCGAAAAGTAAAATGTGAAAATCCACCAAAAAAGTAGAATAGACCTCAGGAAGGAATAAAAGCTGTAGACACGTGACTGTGTTACAAAAGAAGCTCAAACTAGTCTTCGCTTGGTTGTTGCCTCCAGCTCCTTCCAAACAACAAAGCTCTTTCAGCACAGTAAATAAGTATCGCCAACCTCTTAACTTACTGGATATGAGTTCGTCCAATCATGCTGAGATCTGGGATGATTCCGCTCTTGTGAACTCTTGGAATGACGCGTTGGAGGAATACAAGGTCAGTACATCCAGGGCTCGACACGCATTCGGACGTTCCAGACTGACTATGAATAGCGCTACCACAGTATTCAGGCACGTGGCGAAAGGGTAGAAGACGTTTTGAAAGCCCAAGAGAAGCAATTTAAAAAGTGAGTTTGATTATCAAAAATTTAAGCCGGAAGCTTACTTTCCTCCAACAGCGAAGAGATGGATTATGAAGACGGAGAGCTCGACGAACAGTCGCACCTAGAGCCTGAAGCCAAGCAAAACATGTCCGGAGAAACGGTTGATCATGACACAAAACCTCTCGGCACGGACACTCCAGTAAGCATATCAGATCCAAAATTGGGACTGTCGAAGATCAGATTTCTTGGCAATTTAAAACAGTCTTCATGCGGTCCGTGGTTGACTCTTATCCGCTTCTAGGTTCAACTCAAGCCTTCTGCACCCGTTCAAACATCGAGAAGTGGAACGCAGAATGGAGGTCCAGCACTGCCACAACATCTCATCGGTCAAGGTGAGACAAACATTTAAACACCCGGCTGCCGAGTTGTTCATGGGGATCTACTGACGCGTGGGTCTTTCAATGCAGTTCACGACGAAGGCCTGAAGAATCTGTTGATGTCATGGTATTATGCTGGGTACTACACCGGATTGTATGAGGGCCAGCAGCAGGGGACCGCCGGCACGGATGCCAAGCATGACAATTGAGATGGAGTTTACTAAAAAGTTGGGAGGAATCTACGTGGGTTTCTGTTACGCTGATAGTTTGGGCCATCCGATAAGAGTCCATCCCGACTTTGCCGTCCGAGCCCCCAAGGTATAACAGAAAGTCATTATTGGCAGGTGTCAGAAATGGGATAGGCTCGACGAAGAAACAAAGCGCCTGAAAAGATGTTTCAAGATCGGATTGTGAGGGAGCCGCCTACCTTCAGATGTTTTACTAGACTTAGCCTCGAACCTGGTGTAAGGACGACGGCGATCCAACAGAAGCGCCTTTTTCAGTCTCCTGAACAAAGCTGGTGGAGCCAGAAAAGAAAGGTTCAATTCTTCTTGAGGTTCATTTCGCAAAGAGAGCTTTCCCCTCGTTTTCTCGTGATCAGACCCTCTGGGCATTTGATCTTGTGGCTGGCCACTCTCCGGCCGGAAAATGCTTCTTGCGAGAGCTCCCCTGCTCAGGGTTTTTGGCTTCCCGCAGAACTCTCAGCAAAATTGCAAATATCCCATGTTCAGGTGCCATCTGAAGAATACCGCGTTCGAGAAAGCAAAAGCTGCATTTTGGCGCTCGTTCGGGCTAGCTCTTTGTCGTCTGTCCTGGTCTCGAGACACTGCACTGACATGATCCCAACATGAGACGTCTCTGGGACGAACTCTAAAACGATGTCTGTCGGAGAAGCGCCGCCAGAAAAGCAGCATCCCCTTGGCGCACCGTGCGCCCACTCAACGCAGCTCGCTTCTCCGGTGCCGCTTTCACGACCCACGTCTCGCTTAAACGCAACCTCCTGCACGCCTCCTGTGAGTCGTTGACGCGGGGATGGATAACCTCGTGCGCCGGCTCGCCGTCCAAAAATTCGTCCAAAGCCGCAACGCCGTTTGCGCGGGGCCATGTCGACGTCCCATGCTTTTCCAGGGCTGGGCGAACGGACGAGCAGCCCTCCGAGCAAGAGCTTGTACCTTTGGACCCCCGTTTCGTGCACCCCCTGGACCAGCCCTGTTCCTGCAATGGACCTGCAGGAGGCTCCCAAGAAGATTGCCGCTGGGCCTGCTTGGGTCCATCCGGCCCAATTTCATGCTTGATTTAATATCTTCACCTCCCCGAGATCGTATTTCCCTTCTCCTACTCTTCTGCATCCGTTTTGTTGTGAACACGTTCATTCATTCCTTATTTTATTTCATCAGCTTTCATCAATCCCGAGCAGGCCCTCGCCACTGGCTATATACTATATCAATCTCTACAATCTTTACAGTACGAGCCAAGACAACTTTGATAGTTAAGCTACCCCGCAGAGCGGCTTCATAAATCACAGCGCCTCTATACGATTACTTATTCGACTATTTTAATATATACATCATGAGATTCTCCGCAGTTGCAGCTTTGTGTGCCGCGCCCCTGGCGTTGGCTGGTTCATTCGACCTACTGAGAGCAAGAGAAGCCAGCTTGATGAGAAGACAGGAGTCAGTGCAGGTTCAGGCAGCAAAGGGAGGCAACAATGGCGCAAGCGTAGAGGTCAAGCAATCCAACAATGGGAACACGCAAGTAACAGAGATTATCATCATCTGGGTCAACCAAGGAGGAAACGCCGCAACCAGCACAGTCAACTCAGCAATGACACAAACAGGGGGTGCCGCTGTCTCAGGCGCGACACATACTGTGAGTACCTCGATATTTGCAAGCACGAGAAATGCTAATATCTGTACAGGTCGTTGTCGGAGGTGCCGCAGGTCTTGTTTATAACCCAGAATCGATCACTGCTGCCGTTGGTGATATGGTCATTTTCACCTTCATGAGCGCCAACCACACCGTCACACAATCCGCTTTCACCTCGCCTTGTGTCAAGCTCGAGGGAGGAATGGACTCTGGATTCATGGCAAACGCCAACAATAGCGTCGTACCAGCTCCTCAAATGGCTATGCAAGTCACTGTCGCCACCCCAATCTGTAAACCCCCCCCCAGATCTCGTATTTGAATACTATCTAACAATTCAGGGTTCTACTGCAAGCAAAAGGGTCACTGCGGTAAGGGAATGGCTTTCTCCATTAACCCAACTGCCGACAAGTCCCAAGAGATGTTCAAGCAAATGGCCATCGCTCAGAACGGAACTGGCGCAACCGCAGTCATCGTCGGAGGTCAAGCATCCGCTACCTCAGCAGCAGCAGCTCCTCCTGCCACTAACGCCGCCGCCCCACCAGCACCAGTCCAATCATCCGCTGCTGGAACCATGGTTGGAGGTACTGGAACCAACACAGCTGGTGGCGCTTGCGCTTGCTCATGTCTCTGCGGTACTGCTGCTTTTCCCAACGCTGCTGTCCAAGGTGTCGGAGCTTTCGGTGGCATGTCTGGTACGTTCCCATCTAAAACCCTTCAAATCCCCTAGTTCTAACAATCAAACAGGCGCTATGCCAATGTCTGCTCTCGAGGCGTAATCAATCAACACCCCATATTCCTTCAGTTCCGGTCTCCATCTGAGGTTATACCCCGGTAGAAAGCGAAAAAGAGTCAGCAACCATGTCCGTGTTCGTCGCCGTTGAGAGGCTTGACGCATGCATGATTGCCCGACGGGCGTTTGAGTTGTTGGTGTTGAGAGTTCCAGGTTGATCTGACCTTTACTATGATGGTATATATATAGTCGACTGGATCGTATTTTTTGATGAGGGAGTGCGCTTTAATAGTCCGCCAAATGGATACCTTTATTGCATTCCGTTTCGGAGTTTTATATTTATGAGAGTTCTGTGGTTTTACACTTTATAGACGGCAAAATTACCCAATCTTATTGTTTACAACTTATTGTGCAGCTATTTGATGTATTCATCTTCCTTGATTCTAGACCTGTTGAATTTTGAATGGCCTTCTTACTTCGAGAAACTGGGATTCAACATGACGAGTTTCCAAGCCCAACGACTCAGGATAATTTCTCCAAGTTTCCTCGCAAACCCTTCTCTTTCCCTCCCAAGACTCACATCCGAGTCGATCCGACGTTGAGCCAAGCTTTGCTTGGTGGAACCTAGCTCGAAACCCCATCCAAAATTCTCCATCCCTCCCATCCCAAAATTACCCACAAAACGCCACCCCAAACACCCACAAATACCCATAAAACATCCACAATTACCCACTGCCAAACCCCAAGCTTACTACTAGATTATGCTTACAATGCGGACCAGCTCCACACGCGTTAGTACGTCGACTGATTACCCACACGTTTGCGTTACAGAGTACCGCACGAATGTAGGATTTATGGAGTTGGAGAATGAGGTCCATAAAAGAAGGTTGAGTTTATGCTTGTGTGGTGAAGTGTAGTGTGTGGGAGCTTGGTGGGTATGTATGGAGATATGCATGCGCTGGAGTTATGCTTATGATATGGGACAGGTGGGCTCATCCGGTGTTGGTGGTACAGAATTTTGGAGTGTGGTAGAGTGAGGGTGAATTTTTTTGGTATGCTTAACAGGTGAATTTATTAAGTGTTCCGCAGTGAGGATATATTTTCGCTTGTGAATCTCTATCTTATATCTACATTGCTGTATTTTGCTTACCATCTCCTTTATCAATTAAGCTCAAACTCAACAGAGCCCACCTCACCTTTCTCCCAATAGTTTCACCATTCATTATACCTTGAACACACACTTCTCCCACGCAAGTAAATCTTTTTTTACCTAATTCGCGAGGCAGTACAGGAACGTCATAGCCGAACAAAACACACAGGATGTCTCCTATTTCTGCAGGATCTGGTATAAGGTCGCAGTATCCTCTCTCGCTGACAAATATCTTTCGGCGATAACCCACTTGGTGACTTCGTGTATCCATGATACCTTAAATAAGAGAGCTGATTGTCGATAGCAGTCACACCGTCTTGGCCTTTCTGTAAGCAGGGATTTCGAGCTCGACATGCAAGGTAGTCTCATTTCAATTGTCTGTCCAGTCTTGTTGTTGATTTGCGTTGTGCTTATCTTGAACAAAGCTTTATCTCTGTTGCTTGACTCAAATCGAGCTTCAATAGCCGATCTCATGATCTACTTCACAACTTTCTAAGGCGCAGTCAAGATAACAAATGACCTCCTTATAAAATGCAGTGAGAAAATGATCGTCTTCAACATCTTTCTGTCTCACGCCGCTGCCGAAGTCTCCATTGATGCAAGTCCAAGCGGCCTCAGCGTACAGTGGCCCCAGCTGGCCTGTTTCCGTCTCAATTCTCGTGCAGAGCTTTTTTGCTTTGGTGTAGTTGGGACTGAATCTAGCATCATGAACGACTTCATTCTCGTCCGCCGAGCCTGTCCCTTCTTGCTACGTACGAAGAATATATTCCTGCTATTCCACCAGGTTCCCATCCAGTTAGTTGAGTGAAAGTGCAGCATACTCGATGCCACACGAAGGGCAACCTGGCTTTTCTTTTGATCTGATAGCTGAAAACTTGTATTTGTCAGAGAGGACTCAATAGAGATTGAGTGCCCCCCTGATAAGCCAAGAGGTTAAAAGAAAAATATATAATTCGAATACCCCGGTTGCTCACCGAAGTAAGATAATGATTCTTGCGATTCTGCACCGCTATCGCTAAGAGTCACGTAGAGTGAACAATTTAAGATCTCGGAATTGCGAGAAGGTTTCCTTATTCGTGACACCACAGGTATGCCTTAAACTTGAATCAAGTATTTCCATCAATTTTAACCATTCCCAGAGAGTAGCAAGAAACGGGGTTGGCACTAGTGTTACACCAGGTATCCTCTCAAAGTCGAACAAAATGTACATAAGAATTCTGACCCTTCACAGAGAGTAGTAAGGTACAGGATGCGATTACAGCTACGCTAGGTATGCCCAGAATTTGATGACGCTATACATACTGATTATAGTTCTTCATAGAGAGCAGCAACTCGCACATAGCTGTTTCGACAATTTCCTCTCGTTATGTCTGGCTCCGTAACCTGATCGGATATCTAGAGGAACTATTTGGACTAACTTTCGAAGTAGAGGTTTGTTATATTTCGAATTTTTAATAGATAGAAGAATCACAGAGGATAACGGTGACCTCAGGAAATCTGTCAGAATACGTAATGAAGGCACCTCGAGCGCTCACTCAAGTAAGAATTGTTCTTTTTCTAGTATTTAAGAAGCTAAGAATATACCAGCATGAGATATCAGCATTGACGAGAAAAATGAGATAGATAAGCAACCAAAGTGAGGCAGCTGATAGTGAAAGATGGTGAGAGGACAACATGCATCTCGGTGGGAGGTTCAACGGCCAAAATCGACACAAGACCAACCTCGCCTTTCGTCTTAATAACAGATCAACGACAGGTTCGTTCTTCCGAAAAGGAGACAAGAGTAGATTTTGCCTTCTGAAAAATCATGCTATGAAGTTTTGTTGATCTTTATCCACGGTAACGTTAGTGGTAGTCGCTTGAAAGCCAAGTGGGGTGTGCCAACATCGGCTGATATTTTCTCTGGGGTGGAGAACATGGTCATAATTATTATGAGATTGATTGGTGGTACTTTTCTTCTCGGTAAGTGTTCGACTGCTCGCTTGGGTGGTTGGCCCCTTCACTTTGTACTTCAAACCTGCCTCATTATCCACCACCAAAACGTGAGCAGATAGAACAAATACTTTGGCTCTCTCTCTCTCAAAGTGCGTTTTCTACTTGCAACATCCCAGACGTTTCATTTCAGAAAGTAGAAACATGAGGATTCAAATACTCAACTAACCCTCACACATAACTTACACAAGCACTGGCAGCGTCCACTCAACCCACTGCTCCTTAACCCAACTAAATTTCCCATCCGTCTTCACAACATCAGTTTGAACATCCTTCCCCCCCAAAAACCTCACAAAAAACGCCGCAACCTCAGGATTCTGACTCGCGGGCATAGAACAATGACTACTTCCATGACTCGCCTGACTAACCCCTAGATTCTCTTTCGATCCCAAAGCATCATATACCGCCCTCGCCGCAACGCTGCACCCATACGTACTGACCGGCCCCAAATAATCAATCCCAGAATTCTCAATCACCAGCAAAGCCCTCGGGGCAATAAGCGCCATAAGCATATGATGATCATACGGCAAAACACCTACATTTGCAGCGTATGTTGAAAAATTAGTCGAGAACCAACTATCCCCCTTAACAATCTGCGTAGCGTCCTCGGTCTTCGTCCCATTCGCTTTAATAGCCGCAACGATGCGCCAACAGCCCGGCCCACCCGATCCGCCTTCTTGCGGGATAGTGAGTGCGATACGATCATCGAACGCACTTGCGATCAAAGCACCTTTACCGTTGCGCGAACATCCGGTTACGGCGAGGCGTTTGGTGTCGATTTTAGTGGTGGCTGGGGAGAGGAGTTCTAGGGCGTCGATTATTCGGGAGACGCCCCATGCCCAGGCTATGAGCGCGCCGGCTGGGTGCGAGGTCCCGTAGAGGTCGTAGAATTTCCCTCTTCCGCGTGGGTCGTCGGCCGCGATGTCGTGGTTGGAGTATGTGATGGTTGCTACGTCTGTAGGGACGGGGATGGAGCCACCTTCGAAGGCGATGAGGGCGGGGAAGGGCCCGGTGCCGGTGGGGAGCTTGATAGTGGTGGAGAAGGAGATGGATTTGGAGTTTTCGGAGCAGACGATGGTGAGTTTGTTGCTGGATATTGTTGCAGATACCGTAGGCTTCGCCGGTTTCGTCCCGAGTTCATAAAGCTGGATCTGATCTCTTATTTCGGCTCGCTTGCAGGCCCATTCGTCCTTGGTGCTCAGACGTTTGCCGTTAGCGAGAAGGAAAGGGTCTGGAAGTTTGGAAGACTTGGGATAGGCAGCACTGGTTTGGATTGTGCATGTGGTTGGAGTTGTTGATATCTCTTGAGCTGTGACCAAGCTTGCAAAATTTAGAAATAAGGCTGTAAGAAATTTCATCTTGAGAAGGGTGCTTGCTGAGTCGTGGTTACATTTAACACACAAGATAAGAGCGCAGCTACAGAATTCAACAAGAATTTCCAACGAGAACCGACATTTATAGAAGTGGGACTATACTATTTGTTACTCACAAGTCCATGTGATCGGAGGGTTCAAAGGCGTACTAGGAGAGCCAAAGTCGTGATGTGATTAGTGCGCAAGTATGATCATATATTTGAATTGAAAGCCTCAATACACAAAATGAATCTCAGCCGCCAATTTCGGTATCCACCAGTAGTAAGAGGAAACAAAACCCGAATACGGAAGATCTGTGCTTAGAGCCACCAGTAATAAGGCATGGTAATACTCAGAAGTTGGGTGGAAATCGTAGGCTAAAGGAGTTGCTTTATTTTATCTTTTAACCTAAAGCCAACTTCAACCCTGTGCGCTTGCAATATGTGTGTTTTCCGCTCCATAGATGTGCAATGAAATAAATTGGCAGACAGCGAAAACAGACTAACAGGCTACTAGCTGCCGCTAATTGTGTGTTTGGGAGAAGTCGAAGCGGTTTCTTGGTCAAATGTGAGCACTTGGCAATTGACATCTCACGCCCAAGACACCAAGCACGCTCCATACCCCGCTGTCCCAGGTGCATCACGCAACAGAGTTATTAAAGCATCCGAAGCCTCGTCATTACCTCAGCATGAATACTTCCAATGCACTGCCAATAGCGAAAAGAATATTCATCGTTGCGACATTCTCTCAGTGATGCGTCGAATTTAGCCGACTAACTTTTGGCCATTGCACAACTACACTCGCTAAAGTGGAGTATCATAAGGTATTATCTTGATACCAAGGTACTGCAATCTTCACGAAATCAAATCAAGTGCGTTAAACATGTCAAAACCCTTAAACATCGTTACTATCTTCAATTGTCAAGCAATCAACATGCTGGGAGGACTAAACCTAGCACCTCAGAACACAACCGGAAGTAAATCGTCTTGATCTCAGCTAGGATAGAATTGTCAACACAATAATGACGCGTGTCTCCGCAAGACATTCAATGGTTTAGAGCTCACTTCAGACCTTACTGAAACGAATCCGGGTGCAGAAGAACGGATGAATTGGTCGCACCGCTTGTTGCCGGTGCCGAGAGTGCACGGATTTCGCATGAGAACATGGACGTGCTCAGTGGGAGGAAGCAAAACATTTAAGATAAGGAGCAATGTGATATACAAAATGGATAAAAGGAAATTTGCATGCGAGCGAGATGTAAGAGATCAATCGGATGTGGAATGCCGGCAGTAAGGAATGGAGAGCAAAGCGGTTATCAAATATCCAAAGTTTCTTGCACTTGCAAAACGATAGAGACTGTGTCATACTGAACTCCTAAACTCAAAACCAGTCTACTAGACCTTGTTTTCGAGGTGATCTTGCAATGTGGAAAATCTTCCACACAAAAATTTTCAAATGTCGTAAAAATCTTCTGGTCGTAGATATCAATTGCCAAAGCCACGCTGTCTAAACACCACAACCCCGCAATCCATGCTCAATATAATGTGTGCCGTCCCCGAAACTCCGTCATAAGTAGACATCTATCCTTGTAGGGTGAAAGTTTCGTGCGGTCGTATCAACACTCGTCTATTTCTTCTTGCTGGCACCGCCTTCTGCGGCTTTCTTTGCATCGGCTGCGCTTCTCTTAGTAGCTCTTCAAACATCCAGAAGCCCGGAAGAGACTTACCAGCAGCCTGCTTCTCTCTCATCTTGGCAGCAACCTTCTCCTTCTCACGCTGCATCTCAGATCCGGACATGGCGTTGCCTTTCTTCTAGAAGCACAAATTCTGTCAGCAAGCTGATTCTACCGGTTTCAAGGGCAATGCGACAATGGACTTACCTGTTCCGCCATCTTCTTCTGGTTGGCTTCCCGAGCCTTGTCTCGTTGATTACCTCTGGCCATTTCGAATGACTCTGAATGTCCGCAATTCAGTGGAGAGACGATGAAGTTTTGCGTGCCTGCGTGGCTAGATCTGGTGTTGATCGAGGCTGAGAAAGTTGCAGAGGGGCAGACCGAAATAGATTTCGCTTAAAAGGCATCTGAGGGTCACGTGGAGGTTGGAATAGATAGCCGCCAGCTTTCCAAGTGACGTTGAATTTCCCGACACGCGCGCTTCTTTCGCATTCACGAAAATCATTAGGACTCACTAAGGTTCTCTTCACTTCATCTAGGAATCACGAAAATGAGGTGAGTCGATAGGGACCTTTGTCGGGAGTCACCCAACAAAAGAACTATATCAGTGGAAATGAATGGTTGGACCACAGATGCGCATAGAACAGGACGATCTTGAAACGAACTCCTGAAGAGCCTCCATCCAATGGCTTGATGCGACTCACTGGCCTCGAAACTTTCGCGGAATCTCTTCCCTTCACAGACGCATGGAGAACGGCCCCTTGGCGGCCATGCAAGCGCTGGTTACAGATGCCATTGGCCTGCTCCGAAGATCTCTCGTGGATGATCGCTGCTGGCCACGTCGTGGTGCACATGCGACGGAGTTCTGGATGCTCGCGCGTTGCAGAACACGGCGGCAGAAGCTTTGCGATGAGGCCTTTGGAGTTCCAGCATCCTTTAGCCCTGTGGACGTGGGGCCTGGGCCAGCAATTCATCCAGTTGTCCCTTGCGAATCTTAACTGTGAGTGTTTGTGCGAGAAGTATTTTCCGACCATGGTCAAAGAGCCCTTGTCCCAGAGGAACATCATTGGATATCCTCCTCGCATTCTCCAAAGATTTGCGCGCCAAGTCAAGGAACAGACGCATATTCTCCCCACAATGGCTCTGTTATAGATGGACGTGACTGTGGTCTCAAAGGTTGTGGGCGTCTCGACTTTTCACCTTCATTGATCCTTTATAGTCGGACCCTCTTCCTATTGTCTCCAACAAAGACTTCCCATTGTGCTCTTCACGACAATGGGCTTTGGTCCACAACATTGTTTATCTCGTAGTATATAATATTTGCCCACTCTTCTATTCATCTGTTTCCTGTTGATTCACGGTCTTTCTGCATCCAACCAATAATTCAGAGTCAAACTCAATTTTTTACTGCAGGCCAGTACACAGCTTCTGCCGCCACAATCAATCGCACACTCTGTAAGTCTCGAATCAGTAAACTATTTCTAGGACATCTATCTGATACTATACAGCTTCACCAGCTTTCTTTAATACAACATCAGGATGTTCAGCTTCTCAGAAGCCAAGATGGCCGGCCCAGGCTACATTATACTCAATGTTATGCGAGTATTCAACGTTATCGCCCTACTCCTCATCGCCGTCGCCAGCATGATCATGCTTGCCATGACCCTCAAGACCTCAAATTTCTTCTTCTTCGACGGTGTTTCACACTTCATCTCCTGCGGGATAGCTCTCTTCCTCATCGTTTCCGAGACAGGCTTCTTCCAAGGCTACTTCGTTCGCAATTGGCCCAATTTCGGTCCTGAAGCTGGGTTCACTTACTTGGGACTTGCAATGATTGCTTTGGGCTTCGACATTCTGGGTAACCTGAACAAGACTGCCACGAGCCAGGAAAACCTCGGTCTTCCTCTCTGGCGCGAAGTCATCGCAGCAGGTATCCTCTCGTCACTCTTTGGTCTCTTCAACATCATTCTCACCTACGTCTTTTCCAACTCGAAACTCGGAATTTCAGGTCGTCAAGTCAGAGGTCAAGGAGCATCCACCTTCCCAAAGAACACACCAAAGTCCAACTTCAGTGTCTCCAGCGGCTCAATGCACAAGTCAGAAGGCCTCCCAACATACAACACAAGACCCTCAACTCCAGAGGAGCGCACCAGATCGAAATTCGGCATGAAGCTCCCAGCACGATTCTCGCGCATCTCCAAGCCAATGCCAACCAACGACGATCAATTCGCAAAATGGGAGGATCGTAGCTCGCCAGTTGTCCCACACGTCCAGCGTCCACCAACTGCCCAGCACCCAGCTCTCCACCCACCCGAACCTTCCTACAACTCATCTAGATACAGCGAGGTTAGCAATATGACAAGATTCTAAGGAGAGGGGAAGAAACAAGGAGGATATGAAGGGAGAAGGGGGTTTTCGAGTTTGTAATGGCGTTTGGGGAGTTTGATTTTGCCAAAATACCCGCTCTTTTCAAGGCACATATCGGTTTCACTTTCGGGACAAACGTGGAGTTAGAGGTGCGTACCTGATGCCTGGCATGGCACATAGACGGCGTCTTCTATGAGTTTCAAATTCTGTAATAATGAAAATAAAAATAATAAAACCAAACCCAACACTGCAATTCTGCAAAAAATGAAGTGAATGTGAAAGTCAGCCAAGGTGATGTTCTGATGTGAATGATCGACAGGGAGAGAGCGGACAGTCCCGCACTTCGCTCCACACCAATGCGACACCATCCACACTCACATTCTTTTTTGAACCGCGTCTGGCGTTGCCACCAACTATATGCTTTTGCTTCGACCTGTGCGTGCTTCTTTCGTACGTAGACAATTCTTCCGCCCAAGTCAAACACATCGCGCATATACAATGGCTCCAGGTATTTCCCCCTCAGTCGCATCGCAATTGCATGCTCACCGCACCCCTTCGTCTCATCCCCCTCACTCACCACAAACCCCTCAAAACACCATTTAACTCTCCCCCTCAGTACCATCCGACCTCCGCCCCATAATCATTTCGGGCCCATCAGGCGTCGGAAAAGGAACCCTCTACAAGCTACTCCTAACCCGACACCCCTCCATCTTCACCACCTCCATCTCACACACCACCCGTGACCCGCGCCCCGGCGAACAGCGAGATGTAGATTATTATTATACGACGATGGAAAACTTTGAGAAGATGATTGAGGAGGAGGGATTTGTGGAGCATGCGAAGTTCGGCGGGAATAGGTATGGGACTAGTAAGGCGATGATTGAGAGGATGATGGAGGAGGGGAAGGTCGTGGTGTTGGATATTGAGATGGAGGTTCGTCCCTTCCCAGAATTCCATTTTATCCCCAAGCCCCGTACTAACTGTATTCCAAGGGAGTCAAACAAATCAAAACCTCCCACCTCTCCGCGCGCTACGTATTCATCTCGCCCCCCTCCCCCGCCATATCCACCCTCGAATCCCGCCTTCGTGGCCGAGGCACCGAAAAAGAAGAGTCGATTCAGAAACGGCTACAGCAGGCGAAGAATGAAATGGAGTATGCGGAGACGCCGGGCGTGCATGATATTGTGATTGTGAATGATGATTTGGAGAGGGCTTATGGGGAGTTGGAGGAGTTTATCTTTAAGGGAGAGACGTAGGGGAGGGGTGAAGGATGGGGGGGGGGGCGGCGGGGAAGAGCGTTTTGGATTAGGGGAAGGTAGGTGTTAAGTGATAGGTGATGGGAGGTTTCCATATGAGAAGTGACCGACATTGGATTGATCATGGTGAAAGCTAATACTAGGGCGAGAAAGCACTAGATCGAAAATAGCATTGGGTTGGAAAGCAGCAAAAGCCGTGGCGGGAGTGTTTATAGAGGCGCTGATAGATCAGTAGAGGTGCATACGTGTTTAGCGCTGCACATAGACAAAAGTCACAATATCACAATAGGAGACTCCTGAAGCCCTATTTCAAAAGTCCATCATCTCATTCTGTGTCTTCCATAACCGGTCTTAAACTTTAGTACTAGTGAAACGAATTCTCAATTAGAGAAGGCTATTAAGCAAAGGAAAAATATGGAGAATTCGGAGAGACAAAGTAAAGCCGGCCATTAAACGCTCTCCTTGGCCTGCTCAAGGAAATCCCGGAAGTCGCTTTTGCACAGATATCGCTTGCCATCATAAACAACACACTGTACCCACCCCCTATCCTTACACATCACCTAGTAGCCGTTCATGGTATTTCTCTGAGAGTTTCTGCTCAGTTCCCGATCAGCTGCTGGGCTGATAGGTCGGCTACCAGCGTGTCCTCCTTGAGCACTGCTCTCCTTCAACGCCAACAATTGCTTGGCGCGGAATGTCTCGTAGTGGATTTGCGATGTGGTTTCGATCAGGTCTTGGAGATGGGTGCGGGTGAGGAAGTTTCGGAGGTAGACAAATTCACAGTGGTTCTCGTCCTCCACGTTGATCACACCCCATCTGTTTTGGCGTCCACGAACTTGCTTGCCCCCAACAATGATTGACTTCTCGGATCCAACAACGGCAAAAGGAATGATGTTCTAGAAAAATTAGCCATGTCTCCTAAAATAAGATAATTCAGGCCTGACCTTGATTTGAGCATTCAAAGCACGCTCCTCCTCATCGAACTCATCGTTGTCGTATGGGAACATCTTGAGGTTGTGGAACGCAAACTCCTCCTTTATGCGCTCCTTGAAGGCGCTTCTCTCCTCAAGGGTCAGAGAATCAGACTTGGCAATGACTGGGACAACGTTGACGACATCTGAGAGCTTCTTCAGAACCACAATATCGATTGGCTTAAGAGCGTGGCCTGACGGTTGAATGAAGAAAAGGCAGCAGTGGATTCTGGTGTCTTGGATGTATCTTTCACGCTGAGCGGTGAGTTCCTTTCGGAGATATGCCGAGTGCTGGTCCTTGATATACTTGACGATTGGATCCCAGCATCTATCGTTGTTGACCTGGTCACCATAACCTGGCGTGTCCACAATGTTCAATCGCAGACGAACTCCGTTTTCCTCGATAACGTGGGAGACAGTTTGGATCTCGGTGGTCGATCGTACTGGCTCATCTGGTGCGAGCCTTCCTTTCGAATCGATCAGGTGCGAGGCGAAGATGGTGTTGATGAGAGTTGACTTTCCAAGACCAGTTTGTCCTAAGTATTTGTTAGAACCGCGCAGAAACGGATCGCAGCAATTGATACTGGGCAGAGGACGACGTACCAACGCAGATGACGTTAAATTGGAATCCGCGCTTCAGGAGCTTGCGCTCAATTTGAGTTGTGATACTGTCGAAACCGACGTGGCTACGGGGGTACACCGACTGTTGGGGGGCGTGTCGGTCCATAGTTGCCATGAAAGCTGCAAAGGGTATCAAGAAAGTCAAAGATAGAAATTAGAAGCTTTACAGTTGAACAAGTCTCCGAGTTGTGGTTGTTTGTAGCGACGTTGTCGAAAATTAGAAGGGGTTCCTCCACAATTTCGTTGCTTCCCCTTTTGCGAACGCGACACTAACCGCGCTAGTCTCTGATAGGCCTAGCAATCTGCAGGCCTCTGGCAGTTGCAGATTGGCAAAGGTTGATTTTGGAGATTTTGAAGCTCAGCTGTTTTCTGGGATTATTCAGTGCACATCATCAATTCGATTTTCCAGGCATTTCGGGCATACCTCAATTGCCACAATGGCTTCAGCTCATGTAACTACGCGTTCGATTCTCTCGAGTTTCCTCCCACGATTATCCGCATCAACGGTCTCAAATACATCTCGATACACCACCCTGTTCTCGCGACAACTCTCTCATCCTCTCCTACCATCAATCAGCTTCGCGATACCCGCTGCTATACATCTTAATGTTCCGGGCTTATTAGAGGGGATTTGGGAGTCTGTGCTTCGGGCTGTGCCAAAGAAGAAGACTTCCCACATGAAGCAGAGACACAGGCGGATGGCTGGAAAGGCTTTGAAGGACGTCACATCATTGAACAAATGCTCAGTTTGTGGCAATGTGAAGAGAGCGCATTACTTATGTCCATTTTGTGTGAAGGGTATGTTCTACGGTGACCAGAGAGTAGGGCGATCATTGACAGGATTATAGAAGTTCAAGATTTCTGGAAAGGAAAGACGACGCAAGAAAAGACTACAAACGACAAAGCGGTGGATCAGTAGATATAGTGGCGGTATGGGGAACAATGCTGGTGGTATTTGGTTATATTGCATTAGCAAAGGGCGTTTGGGAGATAGAAGAAATTATGGAAGTAGCCCATAATTGGCTCAAACTGTACAAAACTATGCATGTAAAATCATGATTATATCCAGAATTATCCTTATTTAAATGTGGAAATTTGGGATGAATGAATGTTGATTGGGTTTGTTTAGTCTTGACCAGATTCTAGATCTTCTGCCCCGCCAAAATTCTTGTGTTCTGCATCATCAAGCTCGCAACCAGCAACTACAAACAATTCCCTAATGATTCGGTGACAATGGTAATTGAGCTTTCTAAGGTTCCTGAATACATCTAACAGGATATAGTCTAAACAATATTTGACCACGCATACGGTCGATGATGGTAAGCTCCAAGCTACCCCTCCACAAACAAACGACCAATTGACCCTTTACAGCACACATCACCGACATCTTCTCTATTGCCGTAACACCCACTCAAGTTCTCTCCGCTTCAGGCGCATCCTCCATAAAAGTACACTCTACAACATCCCCAGATATACCTCTTGCGCAAACAATAAGCGGCGCACATAAGCTTGGCTGCCACCACATCGTCACATCACGGAATGGTCGCGTCGCAGCGAGCGCCGGGTTCGGAGGCGAAGTGAAGATATGGAGTATATCAGAGTCCTCTGAGTGGGTAGAGGAGGGGAAGATCGTGGACGGAAACAAAGCTGGAGAGATCTGGGCGATTGCGCTAAGTGAGGATGGACAGTTTCTGGCGAGTACGAGCTACGATGGACGAATAAATGTTTGGGACTTGGCTGGTGGACGAAGGAAGATTAGAGAGTATGAGACGAAAGGAAGCTTTGGAATGTGTATTGACATGAGTCGAGACGGGAAATTTACAGCCAGTGGACACGAGAATGGTGGAGTTTATATCTTCAACAACGATACGGGGAGGATGTTGTATTCGTTGCCAGGTAAGACCATTCAAAAGCACGACCATTGTACTCTTGCTAACAGTTTCAAGGTCTTGTCAAGCCTGTGCGGACAGTATCATTCTCACCTGCTGGTACTCGTTTGGCAGCAGCAGGCGATGCAAGAGTCATTGCATTATATGATGTTCAGCATGGGGAACAAGTCGCCAACCTTACAGGACACTCAGCATGGATATTTTCAGTAGACTGGAGTGATACTGGCGAATATCTTCTCAGTGGTTCATTTGATGGCAAGGTCAAGGTCTGGTCTATTGACCGAAGAGCGTGTGTTGCAACCCACACAGAAACCGACAAGACTCTGTGGTGCGTAAAATGGCTACCAAAGACTGGGAAGAGCGAATATTTTGCAACAGCTGGTGCAAACAGGAGTATTTCCTTCTACAGAGAAGCTACCGGTGGATGAAGAGCCAATCTAGACCAGTACCAGAATTCGCAGAGAATTCGCCCGGAGCTTTTCCCTCATTCTATCATAGATCAAAGCATTACAGGAAAATACCCAGGGAAAAGCTACATACAACTCTTCAAATTCCTTTGTGAAGAAAGGAATGTTTCGTCCCAAAAGATATGAAACGACTATTACACGTGACATCAATTTAAGTTCCTGGTGTTTTGCAGGGGTGTTTCTGTTCCTGGCTAAGCCCCATATGGAGCCCCTTCTGGAGTTGAAGGATCGCGACTCCATCTTGACTTCACCTCAACTTCGTCGTCGACTTCTCTCTTTCAATTTCTTCAGTCACTCTTTAGACACCACGCTCATTTAGCAACCACCGTCCTTCGACACTTATCGCGCCCTACCTTCTAACCAGCAAACTTCGTTTCAGCGTTTCCTCGATACCCAGCTTATTTCGAATCGAATCAATCAAATAAACATGTACACTTCTACCACCTTCGTCTTTGGTGCCATTATGGCTTTGGCTCGCGTTGCTGTTGCCACACCTCCTGCTTGTCTCCTTGCTGCTCTTCAGTGAGTTCTACACGTCCGCCGAAACCACAGAAGTCCCCATTCTAACCATCAACAGATCCCAATCCAACCCAGCCGATATCAAGTCCCTGTGCGGCACTCTCGCTCCAGCCATGCAAGGAAACATCACACAAAAGTGCTCAGGTGACGCGTTCTCCCTCGCTGCTTCCGCCTACTCCGCTACCTGCCTCTCCTCCGCCTCGGTCACAATCTGTAATTCTCCCTTCAGCTGCCAAGAATATCCAGGATGAGAGCTAATTACAATAAACAGCATTCACATCTTCCTCCTCCTCCGCCTCAAGCACTGGTACTAGATCTGCGAGCGCAACAAAGACCGGAACTGGAAGCGCAAGTGCTACGGCTACTGGATCTACTAGGTGAGTTCTAGTTGAAGTGATGCTTGGAGAAATGTTTGACTGACTTGTTGATAGTGCTGCTGCTACTGCTGGAGGAAGTGGCGCATCTGCTACAGCTCAGGCAACCGGCTCCTCGACATCATCTGGCGCGAGCTCTACATCGACTGGTACGAGCGGTGCTGGCTCGACATCTCCTCAATTCGCGGTTTATATGGCTCCTATGGTCTTGGCTGTTGGGATCGCTGGTCAATATTTGTTGTAAGCAGTTACGGTGGACGAAGTGGTCGAGAGATTTCAAGAGAATATGTTCGATTGTATCATATGGACTCCGGAATATGGTAATATCTTTCGATTCGAGGGGGAAATATTGCTTGGATTTTAGATGGAATAGAATACCCGGAACCTGCTAGATTGGAAAGCTTGATTATTGGACAATTTACAATGACCAAATCATTCAGGACGACAATTGCATGTTTTACAATTTTTATTTCATTTATACATGATTTCTTTCAAATCCTCGTCACTCAAGGTTCCAACAAAACTTCTACACCTTTCTCAGTTGCAAGCCTCTTATTCTCCTCCCACTGTATCCAAGCCATTCCCTGCAGCAGCGAATCCGCTAGATCATCCAACTTCCCCATCTTCTCCTCGTCCTTCTGTTCACCCCTCTTTGATCCTTTCACCGCTCCAGGAGCTCTACTCCACTTCTCCATATACGCCTTTCCTACACTCTCCACCTCCTCATTCCCCAACCTCACCATCTCCCTACCATTCAACCACTTCCTCACAAGATCAATCTTAGCACCTTTATTCTTCGCCTTCGCATTCTTCGTATTCCTCACCTTCTTACTCCCCCCATCCACCCCATCAATCACTCCCCCATCATCATCCTCAGCAATCCAAAACGGCCCCACCTTCCCCGGCGCAATCGCCTCCACACTGCCACTCCACACCCCCTCCGCCTCCAACGTACAAAGCACAGCATGAAGTATACTCTCAAACATATTCACGCGTATAGTCCATTCTAGGATATGTTTTGAGCCCATACTTCGGAAGCGTTGGCGTTCGATTAGGATGTGTGTTGGGTTGTGGGGGAGGAGGCGGGAGCGGAGGAGGGTATAGGCTGTTTGGGAGAGGACAGGAGGGGAGAAATCTTCTTTTTCTTTTGACTTGTTTAGGGCGTCTTTGGAGGTTTTGGGTGGTGTTGAGACGGCGAGACGATGCCAGGCTATGATCGTCGGCAATTCTACCTTCCCACATTTCTTCGGGTTCGTTGGGACATCCAAAATACAATAAGCTAGGTTCCTAATTCCCATATCTATGCTCAAAATTCGAATTGGCTTCGCAGCTTTGGTTTTCGTTCCATGTTGGGCGACGAGCGCGAATTCATCGTGTAGGCGTTGAGTGAGGAGCGGTTTTGTGCCGGAGGAGGAGATGCCACATTTATATGCTATCTGGCGGAGTTGGGCGGCTTTTAGGGTGGAGGGGATGATAGTGGCCATGCCATGATGTTGACTTGGTTCTAAGGTTTCGGGGAAGTTTGAGGGAGACGCGAGGCTGTGGAAAGTAAACAAGGCTCAATTGGACTAGGCTATTTAGAGCTTAGTGACAATTAACACCTTTTCTTACCCAGCATCATTGGACAACTTCATCCATTCCATCAAACTTCAAAGAAGTCTTTATCTGTAATAAGATTTCTCAGATAAGTCATTGTTTCGAAGAATAGATGGAAATATGAATTCTTGATTCTACATGCTTCGCAAACCTGCACAACCACCTGGATGTTTCCTTGGTGTTTACTTCCTCACTTGTCTTTCCCTCACGGCGCTTGAGCAGGATCCAAACAAGCTGCTACCAAGCTTAATTACCGAAGTCTGATTCTCTGAAATGAGTGTATCTCATAAGTATGTCGCTAAATCAGGAAGATATATCGGAGCCTCCTTGATGATTTTCCTTAGTCGCACTATATGCACTTTTCGTCCCAAAATGGTGCAGCTAGTCCAGATGGAAATCGTTTACCAGAGAGTGGGAGGGTCATTGTTTGTTCCTCCAAAGCAGTACTCCTTGATATTTTTCTTTATTCTTTGTCTTCAGCAAAATCCATCGTTTCTAGTAGATCGCGGGCCATGGTTTCTTTGATCAAGTGGCACAATCATTGATATTCTTTTTCGAGCCAATGGATTGACAATGTCACGGCGACAGCTCCACGAACCCCAAGAAAGTCTCAGTCTATAACTCACATCGGCCCTCCCTACAGTTCATGCTTCGCCATGGCAGATATTGGTCTCAGGGCAGGGGCTCGAGCCGAACAGCGCGAGAAGGCTGCAGCACTGATCCAGAAATCTCGAGTGCGACACCAGAGAAATCGAAAACAACGATATATCGGCTGGCTCAATAATGCAAAACAATTTATGCCATGGTTATCACGTACCGCCCATGACAGAATGGCGAATGCAATGAAAGATCTACATATAAGAACGATGACAGGACGGTGGACGCCTCCCTTGTGGGATGTATGGGACGTCGGGAAGATATTTTTCGATTCAACAACGCTGATGGACGAGAATCAAAAAGATAATTGGTTGGCTTCTTCAAGGGGCTGGGCAGATGTGACGGGATTTGAGCCAGGGTTTCGGTATAAATGTAAGTGGATAATTTTATTTATTGCAGCTCAGAAGTTTTACTTGTGTCAAGAAAGCCAAAAAATCGCCGAGAATTTTATACATAATTAGCTTTCACACTTCCTTGAACATTCTGAATGTGTTCATGCTAACATTTCTATCTCACAGGGCGTGGGACTCGCCTTCTAGGAGTCGGTGGATATGGAATCGTAGGATTATGGGAGTCGACAACAGGATTGATAAATAGTCGAACCGGCAAACCCGCGAAAATAGTCGTGAAGCAAAGTGGAGGCCCAGATAAATCCTTACGAGAAGAAAGCAATCTCTTGAAAGAAATCCGAGACAAAACGAATACCTACCACGTTGTTCGACTAGAAGCTGAATATTTTGAGGAAGTAGGACAAGCAACTTCGAATTGGGACCGAGGAGATCAATTGGTCTCGAGGATATTTCTGGAGTTTTGTGAGAATGGGGATATGTCGAGGTTTCTGAAGTCTATGCATGAGTACGTGTGTATAAGATGAATTGATCTGAAGCACTAATCATTAATCAGGTTGTGCTCATTCAAAAATCCTGTGCCAGAAGAGATTGTGTGGAGGTTTTTCGAATGTATGGCTAGATGGCTTTGCATATTACAAGATGGACAAGAAGACGCCAATCGGGAGGTCTTTTGGCGGGAGATTAGTCACTTCGACGTGAAACCACAGAATGGTAAGTTCTGACAATACCACTCTCATATATTCGCTGACTAGTATAGTCCTAATTGGCGGCAACGAGACCGACCATACACGTTTTAATATTAATAAGGTTAGACCCATTCTCTTGCTTTTAAGTTCGTTCTCTTACTGATCCTATCTCAAGATTGCGGATTTTGGTTTAGCTGCCAAGATACCCATCATTCAGACTCCGCAATACCATAGCATGATAGGCGCGAGAGGCACACGTCTCTACCTACCCCCCGTGAGTATCTCGATAGGGCTTATTAGACATGACTAAAACTTTTGCAGGAACAATATGCTCCACACAAAGTGCCAGATCGCACACTTGGTTCTCCAGGAAATGTCTGGCAAGTTGCAAAGTGTATATACGAGCTAATGTCACATGGAATATCATTCAGAAAAGACCGCGTGCACAAGGTTGCTGATCGAAAGGGGAAATCGATTGTGACCTTTGGACGAAAGCTAGTACGCGTCCCAGGATACAGTGAGAAGCTCAAACTTCTGGTGTTCTGGTGCTTAGCACTAGACCCGAGAGAACGACCAACACCAAGACAACTCCTATACGATACGACCATGGGACTACATGTCATAATGCAAAAAGGGGTTCCGGCTGAAGATGTCCTCTTTCCTCCAAGAAGTAGAAGTAACCCCAAAGATACCAGAGTGGCAACCGGCTGGTCAATAGTGAACAAAGTCCTCGTACCAACACCAAGTATCATTTCTCCAACACCAACGCCTATCCTAAAACTATTCCCATCCGTCCCTTCTGGAGCCCCACCTTCACCGTCGCCTCCCCCTCCTCAACCTCCAACATTTGTTCAACCCGACAACCCATTCCTCCGATATCCAGGCGACCAACCTCGCCCACAACCACAACCCCCAGCGCCGCCTCTTTTCGGACCGTATCCTCCAGGATTCCTCCAGACTCGAACAATGGAGGGCATCGAGTCGGATCCTGCTATGAATTACTACAATCGGCTTATGTATCCTGAGCCAAATGATAAGCCGGATTCGGGAGCTGAAGATGATCATAGGATGGAGCGGCAGGATCCCACGAAGGGTATTTTGTCCGATGATGAGACGTATCTGATTGATATTGATCTGAATAATTTGCCGAAGTTTATCTTTGGTGCGACTAATGGGCCGGATTTCTCGATGTGAATATGATATTAGTTGGAATTAGAATCCGCATGTTAAAAAATCTGATGAAGGAGTTATTATACCGAATAGAAGTGCACTACGCAGGTTGCAAAGCCCTTTCAGTAAGAGACCTGTGCCTCGATCGATGCTTCTAATGACGCTCTCGTGAGCGAGAGCTTATACGCAGCGTACTAGGCTTGGTTTTTCTCGGCTTTCAACTCCCAATACTGCCTTCTGGTCTTCTTCGCTTTGAAGAAAGACAAATCGATGGGGACTTCAGGGTCATCTATTGGATGTTCTGGTTGAGGAGCAAGCAGCCGTTCCATCTCCGAACTGCTCGTTCGGGGAGGAAGTGGCTCTCTTCCCATCTTCCGAAGCAAATCCATGAGCCGACTTTGTTCTGCTGTACAAGAAAAGCTTTCCTGAAATCGTACAGCCAACAGCAGCAACGCACGAAGCGTACAATTCGCATCGTTTCCTGCAACATAAAAGGCCTGTCTCTCGAACGGAATTGCCAACTCGCCCGGCGAGATCAGGTAAGCTTATAGACTTCTGGGGATGGCGACCAAAGATATGGTTCCCGATTACAACGGTGCCCAGCACTTCCAAAAGAGAGTCGGACAGATCCTTTTTGACTGATATGCGCAATCACTCCATTACGTCGCTTCCACGGAAAATTGATGAGCGACCAGGATAACCTTTCGTGGTTTCCCAGAGCACAAGACGCACTCCAGCCTCATGCATCATCGGATTTTATCAGCTAGGTCATAAATCGAAACCGTCTCAGAAACATCGAATCTAAACCTCTCCAACACCTTCCAACAATTCTTAAACAGATCCAGTACTAAAAGTTATTTGTCGAAAGCATTGATGACGGCAAGTTCCCATGCTGGAGCATAAACTTCAGGTCCCACAGGTCGAGTGTCAAGGTACTAAGTTGCATATTCCGCGATTTTTGTAAATTCTCTTGTATGCTTGACGCACCTTCAAAATCGATTGCTACGAGTATGGCGTCTGCTATTTTTGCCTGATTGAGGCCGAGGAGAGAAACCAGTTTCTCCAGTTGCTCCTAGGGCGTCTTGTGCTAAAGGCTTTATCATATTGATAAATGTTGAGTTTTGGCTGGAAGCAAAGGAGAAGTTAGAGCTGTGAAGATGGAGATCTAGGTTTATACTTGGAAGAATGTGTGCATGGGGATATGCTAGATGAGAGTGGTGCAAGTAGCCTCGGACTGTACCGTCACCGCCCGGACACTATTTTAACATCCTCGCATCATTATTCTAGAGATTTTTTATAATATCTATAGCATTATATGCTAATACAAAGATTTGATGAGTTCTTAATCACATCTTTCTGCTCAGAAAGTGAATCCCATCCTCGCCTATCCACACATCTATCTTCCCAAAAATTCTAAACCCCCAAAAGATTTCAAAATTTCATCCCACAACTTCTTCATATTATCAAGAAGGTGTGAGATTACAAACTCCGCAATCATCATGCTGGTTTTTCCGCGCAGTATTTTCCCCTCTGCTTCCAGAGCGCACAACTCGCTTGTTCGTCTACAATTGCAAGCTCCTGACGGAGAGCTTATGACCAAGCCAATTGGCCACTCGATTGGTAGGGTACTGCTTATTGATTGTTTTATGTGAGGACGGTGGTGGGAGCCGAGGTCGGGCTGGTAGTGAGTGTGGGCGAGGGTGTGGTGGAGGGAGATGGGATGAGATGATGAGTTAGGATGAAAGGGTGATGGGATGAGGCCGTAAGTCAGGTCTAGGGCTTGTTGCCATTGCTGTTTATGAGGTTGCATTAAAGACTATCCTCGGCCCCCCTCACGTGTATGAAGTATTCTTGGTGAATGTTAACTCAAAAAGGAAGCAGTTGCGTTTACAATTGTAGAGATCGGACTGATTGCATCTACACTTCCATGTATTGACAAGCTCATATAGGAAATTGAACTCTATGACGGAAACTTGTAACATAACCAGCTTTAGAAGACGATGGGCGCGTTCTCTCGTACTGTCTCTAGACCATGAGCGAAAGAAAATAAAGAAAAGAAAAGAAAAGAAAAGAAAAGAAGGGAAAAATCAATGGCATAAGCTTTGTCCATGTTTCGATAATCAATACACGTCACCATACGAGTAGCATTTGGCTCTTGATTGATTCTTAATGAGCTTTGTCGTCGTTTCATTAATTACTACTTTTGTCGATGGTGAGTAATCTCTCGAAAAACAACGAGTATGCAAGCCACCACTATGCACCTTTTAGGCTCGATAACTTTTCATTGCCATTAATTCCCAGTCCCATCACCTCGGACCTCTCCATGTGTACCTCCCATATGCAAAGATCGCTTTTGACTCAGAACGCTTCAATTGCCCAACCCCGATTCTTCCCAACGTGAACGCAATTAAGCAGAGAAGTTCCTCTTCTTCTTGTAACACGCGCTTGGCTTAGCTGAAGAGCTTGGGGATGAAGACGAACATGGCGTTGGTGCGACTACTAGCGTTCCTGTCGCAGTGGCTTGAGGCGTAGTTATCGTGGTGCTCGTGCTCGAGGTTTCCGTTTCTGGATCAGGCACTTCCGTAGGCTGGGGACACGAGGCCGAAGTTGGCAAGCTCGGCGTATCAGAAACCACAACTTGGTCGCACAGGTTTGTAGCGAAGTCGAGTACTGTTTCCTGGTCTGCGGGGCTGCAGTTGCTGAAAATACAGCACGAGATTGAGGCGATGAAAGTTTGGTTCGTGCAGACGCAGGCTACATCTTTGGTGTTACAGTTGGCGAACAGTGTGCTATTTGAGGAGAAGTATTGTTTTGCACATGCTTTCTGGGATTATGTTAGCTTTGTTTCTTTCAAATCGAGTATGTCTTGTTGAAAGTGACAACTTGCTCCACAATCTGGCAGTTCTGCTGGAAGATCTTGAGCGGCGGCAAATGTAGAGAATGCAAGAAAGAGAATTGAAGTGGTCTTCATCTTGTGACTGTGAGACTGTTTAGCTGGAGGTTTGACGGTGTAAACGGAAGGTGATTTTCTGCGAAATAGTTGTGGTCTTGTATTCCAAAGAAAGCAGAAAGAACACGTTGAGGGGAAGATAAATAAATGTCTCAAATATTTGGAAGTGACACTTATATCCTTACTATTACTTAATTAGCCAGACCTGGTGGACCTCTCACAAGTACACATGATGTAAAAAAGGTCGGGATAGTATCCCGGATCGCTGCGACGTTGCTTTCATTAGAAAGCAGCCAAGAGAATAGCCGCGTTGCAATATATAGGAACTCTGGGGAAGGAGAACAGCCGAGTAATCGGGAGGCTGAATTTACACCGCACTGTCGATCTCCTGCGAGGCTACTGGACCCTGTACACCTTGTGCATATGAAGTCATGCGAGTGAGGAGGTTGCCAATATAGTAGCTTCACTAACTCCAGGAACCGAAAGATTGACCGCACAAATTGGACCCTTCTTTCCAAGTTTTGGTTGAGAACCTTGTGCTTGAATTGAGTTTTACTGACTTCTTCAAAAGCTTCAAGCATAGACACGAAATTTATCTCGAGTACGTCTCTATCGAATTGCCTTTAACGACGAGGCCGGTCTTTGCAGACATGTTTTGTGCATTCGATAATTCGATGCAAGTAAAAGCTTCCAACACAGAAGATCCCGGCTAATCCAGTTCGTGTATGCTGCTTATGTAAACATCGAACTCAAAAGCCAAGGACCAAAACTTCCGTAGCTTGAACCTGGTGAACTACCAACATCCTTCGGCTTGAAGTTTGCGCAAAATGACAGCATTGGAACCGTCTCGATCGATCGTTGAGGTTCTACCTACTATGGACAGACTTCATGTGAGCAGAAGAGAAGCCCGAGCCTGGATTGACCTGGAAACGTGCGACAAAAGGATTCATTCTACACCACCCCTCTTTCTCAGGACTACGAACAATAATACATCGTCATTGCATCGAATTTTATAGAAAGCAAGCCATCTGTAAATCTCCACTTACCTTCGAAGGACTTGCAACAGTTCACCTTGAACATGGAGAAGAAATAGAGGGCATCGAGCAATTTCTGATACGATGGACCCATACCCAGAGGCAGACTTAGGCAGACTTGCGAGAACCCATATGACGACGACTGCCGAGAGGACGAAACAACATAGGCCAAGATGGTTATACACATGAAGGATGCCGTTGTGGTATACTCGAGGAATATGTTGACGAGATGGCGAAGACCTCCATAGGCATAGAAGTCCACGTCGATTATGCTCGACGAAAGCTATCTTCGTAGGGAAATTGCCGATACTAGCCTCATAGTCTCTTTGTCTCTTTCGGTGGATCTTAATCCGAACTGTTCATGCTATTCATGGGGGAACGTTGTGTGTCACAAGTGTTGATATCTTCAGACTTGCGATCTCTCTCATCATTTTCAGCCCCCAATGATTCGCCTCCAGCAGGATCCCGCGGGTAACCACGGACGCTTTATCTCCGTTTGATCGATCCAATCAATCCAAGTGGCTTGATCCTGTCGGTCACGGTTCCTCTTCAAGTTAAGCTTAACAATTTGTTCGTCCTTGGGAAAAATTTGTAAGCTCTTCTGACTGGCTCCCTGACCGAAGATGTGGTGTTCAGCCCATGTCTGACGGTTCTGTCCAAGCGTTCTGGAGATCTGCAAAACATGCGTGTTCAGCCGCACCCATTATTCAGGCACGAGAACCTGTTTACTGCGTCGATAGGTTTTAGAATTGTATGGCTTGAACTGAAAGATTTCTATTTACAATGTTAAGCCTGCTACTTGTTTTCAGTGCCAAAAAGGCTAGGTCGTTTTACCACATATCAAGTTCTCCCACTCCAGCATTCACAAAATGGACTATAATTGGAGATCAGGGGTGTGAGTCCCCCCCCCAAGAACATGCAGCTGATGAAATTGCGAAGTGATAGTGGAGCATAGCCCCCAGGCTGTGTGAGATACAAGAGCCGACAGAGCCGCTTCCCTCCTGTTAGTTTTCGATGGTCTTTCCTCTTGCTTCTCGATTTGTTTTGCGCGAAAGTATTGTTTTTCAAGCCTCCTGTCGAAACCCACCACAGCTTTAAACAATCACCATGAGTGTGTCGGAATCTGCAAAACCCACGTTCAATACGTTCCAGGTGCCTGAAACGCCTTCGTGGACGGATGTGCCTTCAATAATAGAGGAGTCTTCATGGTCGATTGTTAAGAGGCAGACACGAGTGGGCAATCCTTCAGCAATTGCTAGTTTCATTGACACAACTACTTTGAGAACTACTAGTACTGCTTGTGTAGGTCATTTCTCTAAATCTTCCTTTTGACAGGTACATTGCGACCTTTAGGAGTGCTCAGCAACGGCTTTCATTAGGCAGATGCTCGCAAATAAATGATACGCAACACTAATAGTTCGACAGAGCGCAGCCTCCTGCATTTCTTCTGGCATACAAGGAGGAATAACCTCGTCCTCATCGCAGACATCCAGCGCAACGGTCAGCCCTACATCCTCCAATAACTTTACCGACTATGGACAGTCAAGCGAGCTGTCAGGAGGCGCTAAAGCTGGCATTGCTATCGGGGTGATCGCGGCTGTAGCAATTATATGTGGAATTGCCTTCTTTATATGGAGACGTCGGAAGGCAGGACTGGCAGCGAAAGCTTCTGGGAATCAAGACGGTTTACCTGGAATGCCTGAAATGGGAACTTCGGCAAACGTACACGAAATTGGAGCAACTAGAGGCCAGAGTGTGAAGAAGTCTGGCGTTGTAATGCCTCCCGAGCTCGGTGGGGATAACGAGAGTAAAAAGCCGGAATCAACAATGCCTTCGGAACTAGGAGCCACAGTGGAAACACCCGTCTCGGAACTTCCAGCCGAAAGCGCAACGCCGCGAGAGGTAATCAGTACACCGACACAGAAAACAGACTCGACGTTACCTCCAGCAGAGATGGTATTTGGCCAATTCGCGAGACCAGGTGTAGACGAGACAGCATCGCGTGCGAGTGGAAGCTCAGACAACGCGACGGGTTCGAGTCAGAAGCTTGATTATCTGAAGGAGAAAATGGACAAGATTCGTGCTGAGAAGGAACGACTGCAGAAATTACAAGAGCTGGATGAACTCGAAGCTGCGGTACAAAAGGAGATAATGGACGAGCAGAGAAAGACGATGGGGAGCGGAAGTTGATAAATGACTTGGAAGATTTATCCTGGCGACGATATTTAATGGGAACTGTTGGATGTACTGGATTTACGATACCTATTTGCGGCTTTACACTTTCGAAGAAAGAACTGGGACGAATCACTAATGCAGTTGACTTCTGTTTTCGCAGAGATGCCATATTCAGTACGGAAGCTCACAATCAACCCACTCTGCTGTTGCCGATAAGAACTTGCTATGGCCTCCATACCAACCATTTTGCACAAGTGTGCGCTATTCGGTATTCTCTTGCGATCCCTAGCGTTGTAGCTGGCTATACAATCATTCCTTGGCGTTGTATTTTGCGAGCGACTCAATGATTACCTCGCGCCACTCTTTTTGACTTAATACCCCACGATTTGCAAGCGCAACTCAAATTACCCTATCATCTTGCGAATACTCTCATCGCAGTGCGACTTTGGCTTCTCGTCCATACACGAGAAAAGTTCTTTGCTCGCTGAGAGTGATTGTGCCTGCAGGGTATCATATCACGTCTGGCTTTTAAGAATACCCTGCCTTTTATCCTTCGCTCCTACCTTTGTTTGCAATAGCACTTTCGATGGATGTAACAAAAAATTGTCGAAAATTTATGTCAAGATCGTCTTTGGAGGGTAACATCACTAGTAAAATTGTGGCTTAGGCACACCGGCTATGCTAAGGTCCCGCATATCTCACTGCATCCTCCATTCCTTACTGGCTGAGTTCAACATCAGCCAAGACTTTTCATTGGGTTGAAGGAAGCGAGGACTTGTCTTGATAAATTCTGAAATGTCTCCTTAGTCACATTTCAACGTCAAGTTTCTAGAAATTTAGCTGCCGACGTAGAAAATTTCATCGGCCTTGGACTGCTCTAGTGAGCTGTTTTATTCAACATGTCATCTTCATACAAAATGAATAGGATCTCAATTGGTGGGGGCTGAACCAACACCTTATTTTGATTCTAATTCCATGTTAAGGAGGTGTCAATCGAGGAGGCGAGGCACCAAGATCCTTCACGCCTGTCATGAAAATCCAGTCAACGCTTCACATCGGTATCATGGCTATCTATAGCTAGACCATATCACCCTTCTCTTCTACCATGTCCTTTCCATCTCCTCTGGCGCCGTTCTCCTCTCTTTTGTCCACCTGATACCCAATTTGTTTCCTACTTTTTCATATTTGTTGTGTATTTCTACCGCCGTCTTGAATGGCGTTCATCTAAAGCAAGTTGGTACTTTCATCCTCTCAATCCTTTATATGCCGGGTCAGCAAAATTGCGATCGCCGAGTACTCGCCACCCGCTCCATCATCTCACTGCACTGTCGCAATCATCCCAGCTAACAATTCCTTCAGGGACAGTGACACAAATCTCCCGTCTCAGCTTCACCAAATTTTCTAACATTCATCAAAATGGCCAACCCCGTCACCTTAACCACCTCACTCCTTCCCAAAATAACAACAGTATCCGATGCCTCCTTCGACTTAACAACCATAACCTCAAAATCTCTCTTCACAATCACCCACTCCCGCGTCACAACTCTTTCCAGCTCATCCACCAACCCAATATCATTATCAACCATCAATTTCACACCCTCGGCCCAAATGACCTCCCTCGGCATCGAAACAGTCAACCCAACTTTTCCCACCTTTCTCGCCTTCCCAACTCTCACTGTCCCTTCCATTCAATTCATTGCTCCGTATAAAGACAAAGGTTTATCAGCGGGTGCGAAAGCGGGGATAGCTATTGGTGCTATATTTGGTGTCCTGCTGTTAGCATGTCTAGGCTTCGCACTGTTGAGGAGAAAACGTGGGATGAAAGTCATGCCAAATTGGAATAATCGGCATAAATCGAACCCAGGGGGAATCTCAAAATTACCTACGACAGCAAAGAGTACGAATACGCAGGAAGTTCCCATCTTCACAGGTATTGACGCCGTACCTTCGAAGAAAAAATGGTGGAGCCCGAGAGATATTATTGCTTCTTCTGTTTTTGAGAACCCCTCCCGCTCGGACACTAAGAAATACCCGGCAGAGAATATCGCAGAGCTCGACGCTGCTCCGCCCGAAGTGCGGAAAGCAGAGCTTCCTGGTAACGATGTGCCGAGACCTAGAGTGGCCCCTAGTAGCATAAGAGAGGGCGATGTAAGGATACTAACCCCCAATTTCTATCCTGACTTTGGGAACATGGCCGCTGGGAGAGAAAGTAGGGTTACTATGATTGGGTTGGGGGATGAGATTGGGGTATATCTGAGAGAGATGGACCGGGTGGAGGAAACAAATAATGAGAGGAAGGGGAGTGGAGATGCGGACAAGGCGCTGGTTAGGGGAAGGGATGTGTTGAGTGAGAATATGGAGAAGTTGAGGGCGAAGAAGGAGCAGCAACGGGTGTGAAGACATAATTAACGGTGGTCGGGGGGATGAACCATGTGTTCATATCTGGAGGATGCGTTCTAATATCTCAACATATCCGCTAAATCGTAAGCGCTTTTGTGCTCGTCAAATCTGGACGAAGTGCTTCAGGTGTCATGCCTGGTGACCGGCTGCCAATTTCTCGAATGAAAGGACGAAGTCGCGGATCTCTCCCAGAGCCTGTTTACTCGATAATCTTTCGTGGTCCAAAGTTCCGGAAAGACTCGTTCTTGTCTCTGTCACCGCCGTCGAATTGATCGAGTCGTTTCCAGGGTCCGGACAAACCCCAGTGAGCAGCTGAAGGGGCACGTCTCTTTTGAGTTGTTTTCAGCTTAATTGGCAACGTTCTGCTACACGTGCCATACGAGTGGACTCCTTTCGAAGTCGTTGGCTTCATGTGGCTGTCGGTTCGGTCCGGCACTAGTCTTCGATTCAGCCAAGCCGTAGATGTGGCTTATGGGGAAAAGCAAAACGCAGCTTCGTTGATGAAAACGTTGTTGGAGTCGTTTGAAGAAGAATGGGAGAACATGAATGATATATCTTCCGCTATCATTCTCCGGTGGGCGGAAGAATCTGACGCTATTTGGTAGCGAATTCACTTATTCGTGAGCTGTGATGTTTTCCTCCCGCAAAAGGAACTACATTTGGTCTGCCACCTTTTTAAACTCACGTAGGGGCATGTGAAGTAGCTCGTTTTCATCTCACTTGAGGCCATTGGCACCATTATCTCACCAGTCTCACATTCTCCTCATACCAGGATGTCACGATCAATTACTAGGACTGTGACGAAATCCGTGGACCCAACCACAGCTCCCGACTCTCTGGAAGGCCTTTCAAGCCAATCATCGGACCAAAGCTCGCATACTTTCATAGGCATACCTACTTTGTTGATTCCCGACTTCTTAACAGGTACAACTTCTTCGGAAAGCACCACAGTATCGTTATCCATGCTATCCGCACCGACAACAGTTAGCAAGGCAGCGTCTGGCTCGTCGACGTCCATCGAAGCAACATCGACTATATCAACACCTGCAGGACGCATCTCATCCTCAAGCCCAGCAAACGCTCTTAGCGGTTCACCGTATGACAATCAAGGCTCCGACAAGAGACTTCCTGGCGAATTGCCAATAGGTGCGATCACTGGGATTGTAGTCGGAGTGGTAATAATTGTCGCTATCGCAATTTTGCAAGCACTCATATGTATTCGACGACGCGAGCCGGAGTCAAACAAAGACATCGTGGTGAATAATGACCATGGCATAGCAGAGCTCCAGTCAAAAGACAATATGCACGATATAGATAGTACCAGCACTCACCATGCAAGGAACTCGATCGAGGCCAACAAATACGTGAGTCAACTTCTGAGTGCGATGGCCGAACTACCTGCTAATCCAGTTACTGAGAAGGTGAGTGTTTGGCATTGGAGACGAACCTTCTAAGAGATCTCAGCAAAATAGCTCAGGCTCAACTTTCTCAAGTGCTATGGTCACCGCGGCGGATACCACAGCCTCGACTCAAGAGCAATCAAATGACAAACTGGATATTCTCCGTGCAAAGATTAACAAGATACGCGCAGACAAGGAACGTTTGACAAAACCACAAGAGATGGACGAGTTGGAAGCAACAGTATAGCGCGAGATAATGGCAGAGCAGAGCAAGGAGCTGGAAATGAAAAGGCAGTCTGGTGGCACCGTAGGTAAAGCCATTTAGATCGGCGACGACGAATATTTCGAAGGATTGTACATTGACAGGGAACAAATGTAATTATGGCTGATTAAAACGACGATGCTGTCTCGAGAATTCGGTGACACCGCAGATGCCGAGGCTCGTGCTCGAGATATTTGGTGGATGGAATTGTGCTTGCTGCACTGGCATGACAAATGCAGAGGCTGTCAAGAAAGAGGCAGTATGTATCTTGGCGTGAGTATGTGAGGTGTGCTGGGTCACTTTATTCGAGCAGGCTCAAGAATAGGAGGTAGTACAAATGACTAAATGATATTGTTGTCAAGTATGGTGTTTTGTTGCATGAGAAGTGAAGGTAAAAATAGTTGAAGCGTGGAGGAAGCTAGACGTGGGGAGTTTGGCCCGCCGTACCTGCGCTACGGTAGCCCTTTCGCACTTGAGGCCCTTATCAAGCCGGATCAGATAAAAGATGAAGGCGCAGTTGCGGTCCGAGAACAAGGTCAACATCATTCCGGAAAAAGCTTAGAAATCGGGCTTGCATGATTCCACATGCACAGAATTTGATATGTGTTTGTCCAGTGAGCTGCGATACTCTGTTTCAAGTATACCTCGGTGTTCCAAAGATTTGATTTATGTGCAATTGTCTGGGATTCTAGACCCAGAAAGTCATTGGTAATCCACACCCAGCACTAACAAAGTAATCGTCACAGCTGCAGTGCCGCAAAGCACGTCACTACCCTCCCAAAAATAAAGCATATTAGGCGCGCCCTCCCCTCCGTGGGGTAACATCTACTCTGATGCTCAAGCTTTCAATATTTACTCGAGCTACCTCCGCTGCAGCTTCCAAAACGGCATCTTCAAGACTTTCTTCTCTATCCCGCCAATTTTCAACATCTCCGTCCGCCATGGCTCCTACGCCCAAGGAATGCGATTATCTGGTAATTGGTGGCGGTAGTGGAGGTTTGGCTTCTGCGAGAAGAGCGAGTGGCTACTATGGGGCAAAGACAATTGCCGTTGAAAGCGCCCGTCTAGGAGGAACCTGTGTCAACGTTGGGTAAGGGTCTCTAAAGCTCGTAAACCAAAGTTTTATGGTAACAAAATGATAGTTGTGTGCCAAAGAAGATCACATTCAACGCAGCCGCGATCGCCGAAACCATACACGAAGCCAAGGCATACGGATTTTCCGTAGAGCAAACAGCACCCTTCGACTGGAATACTTTCAAGAATAAGAGAGATGCATATGTTAAGAGGCTAAATGGCATCTACGAGAAGAACTTGGGCAACGACAAGGTCGAATACATCCACGGACGAGCACACCTCACAGGGGAAAACGAGGTTGTGATTGACTTGGACGATGGATCAAAGCAAGTGGTTAAAGCAAAGAAGATCTTGCTAGCTACCGGCGGACACCCCACAATACCACAAAATATCCCAGGCTCTGAATATGGCGTAAACAGCGATGGCTTTTTCGATATTGCACAACAGCCGAAGAAGGTGGCTCTGGTTGGAGCTGGGTATATTGCAGTTGAATTTGCTGGCATGTTCAATGCCCTTGGAACGGAGACACATCTTTTCATCCGATATGACAAATTCCTGCGAAATTTCGACCCAATGGTCCAAGAGGCAATTACTGCCAATTACGAGAGACTGGGAGTCCACATTCACAAACAATCGAGCCAAAGCAAGATCGAGAAGGATGAGGAGACTGGCAAACTCACAATACATTATAAAGACGCAAACGGCGAGGGCAAGCTCGAGGGTGTAGACAACCTGATTTGGGCAATTGGCCGCTCTCCAGAAGTCGAAGATCTCGGATTGGACAAAGTTGGCGTTAAGCAAAACGAGAAGGGTCAGATCATTACAGACGAGTACCAGAACACGAATGTCGAAAATATCTTCTCCTTGGGAGACGTTGTCGGAAAAATTGAGCTGACTCCAGTCGCAATCGCAGCTGGCCGCAAGCTCAGCGACCGACTCTTCGGCCCCGAGAAATTCAAAGCCTCAAAACTCGACTACAACCTCATCCCCTCCGTCGTATTCGCCCACCCCGAAGTCGGCAGCATCGGTCTCACCGAACCAGAGGCCATCGAGAAATACGGCAAAGACAACATCAAAATTTATACAACAAGCTTCACAGCAATGTACTACGCCATGATGGAGCAAGATGACAAGGGACCTACAAAATATAAGCTTGTGTGCCAAGGACCAGATGAGAAGGTTGTAGGATTGCACATTCTTGGTTTGGGGAGTGGAGAGATGTTGCAGGGTTTTGGTGTTGCGGTTAAGATGGGCGCTACGAAGGCGGATTTTGATAGCTGTGTGGCTATTCATCCTACGAGTGCTGAGGAGCTGGTTACGATGAAATAGATTTGTATGCTAGAATTAGCGTTTTACAATAGAATCTTGCCTCTACCATTTGCAATTTCATGTGTTCTTGCTTGTTTGATTGGCTCGCTTGTATCGCCCCTTTTCTCTGAGAAGATGATTTAGGACTAAGTAAATACTTTGCCTTTCGAAAGCACGCGAGAGCAGTCGTTGTACCATCTAGCTAAATTCTAATAATGGCTGATGAGATAGATTGCATGTGTGGGGACTACCTAAATCTGACAGCTCAAGGATGAATCAAGAAGGAGAGACTAATGGGTTTTGGCGAGTTATCAAGTCACGACGATATAAAGTCAGAAGAGCCAAAGTTTTTTGAAGATCAATCAAATTCATGACGACCAGTTACCCATTTCCTCCACACCAATTATCATTAATCCCAATCCCATTCCCAAATCAATCATTTCCGTCTGCCAAACACTCTCGCCACCAGAATGTGCAAACTCGCAAAAGAAAGGACTCAGAGAGAGTTAAAAGCTTCAAAGTCGGCCACTCCTTATTCACGTTCACAAGCCTGAGGTCCACAATCTTTGGCTCGTCACTTCTTTGCCTTGTGACCTGAGCGGTGGCTCTTCCTGCCGTCCTCCAGCTCGCCTTCCTTCAGCAAGACAGAGAGGTGGATGGTGTTGAAAGGCGCATTCTTAAGTGCAAGCATGCATGCCTTGAAGTTGGATTCGGTGATGCGGATGGACTCGACGTTGGTACCCCAATTAGTTCCGGTAGTATCACCATTGACGATGAGTCTAAAGTAGAATATTAGCACTAATTCTTACCGATTGAACGTGCCAGGAAGAGATGACTGGAAGGAAGACAGTGCCTGCATCATCAACGATGATTGGGTACTGAACAGCGGAAAGGAATAAGGGGTAATGCAGCGAACGTCCTTACTTCATCTTGTCGAGTTTCATATTGTCAGCCCAAAAGCAACCATTACCAATGTTGGATCTTTCGATGGCGTTTTCTTTTTCGATACCCTGGAAGAATACCTGGATCATCATTTCCACGCCACGCTTTGACTCGTTGACGTTGATCTTCAATATTTCATGGGAACCATTCATAACGTCACCATCGGTGTTCTTGGAGCTGAGTGCAACTCGCACAGGAACGTCAAACTTCTCTGCCACAATGTCTTTGTGTTCCATGGCGGATGCAGCTGCGAGAGCCTTCTTCGCTTTTTTCTCTGCCTGCTCAAGCTGCCACTTTGCGTATTCGACAGAGTATTGCTTCTTCTTTCTGTCACGCTTGAAGGCCTTGAATTCCCGATCCTTCTTGCTGTTTGTCTTTTTCGCGGACTTCTGCTTGCGCTTTTTCTTGTCTGTCTCCTCCTCCTCCTCACTTTCCTCACTTTCCTCACTGTCCTCGCTATCATCGTTATCCTCACTGTCACTGCTGTCACTGCTGTCATCACTGCCATCGCTATCCTCGCCATTCTCGTCATGTTGGTCACCCTTGTCGTCCTTCTCCTCGTCATCCTGATTCTTCTCCTTGGCCTGCTTAGCTGCCTTCTTCATCTTCTTCCTCTCATTCCTCTTCTTGTTCTTCTTCTTCTCGTCTTTTCCCTTCTTCTCCCTAGCTTCCTTCTTGTCTTTTTCTTTTTTCTCTTCGGCTGCCTTTTCTTCCGCCTGCCGTGCCTCCCTCTCTAGTTTTTCCTGCTCGGTCTCACCGGGGGCCATTGTTACAAAAACGACAGTAGGTTGACGGGAAGTATTTGAAAGTCTGAAGTCTTCGAAGTTCTCCGGTTGTAGTGATGAGTGACTCTGAAAGTTGGTTGCCAATGATGGAGTGATTGTTGATCTGAGAAGGGGGAGGGGGATCTCTCGATATATAGTTTTCTCAGCATGAGCTATGCAAAGGCATCCGCCACTGACCCCTGAGCGAAGATGGAATCGGACTCTGGCATTCTGCAGTGTGTAAGACTTTCTCCTGTACCCGGGCCTGATGTGATTCAAACAACCATCTGAAAAATCCCATATCAAAGATCCCGCTTATGGAAGTGCTCAATCATAGCCATCATAGCTCTCAAAGCCACCCGCATCAAACGCCCCCAGATCTCTTTGTGTACTAACCCAATCCTCACTCATGAGCCCTCTATCCTTCGCTCTCCTCAAAGCTTTAGCATCTTTGTGCCAGTCACAAGCGTAATCACATTCTGGAACCTCCTTCTCTCCAAAATATGTGCAAATCATCTTATGTCGGCAAGTTTCCGTGTCTTCACAGTACTTTATCAAAGCCTGCAAACTCTTCATTCTGGCTTCCAGATTGGAGTTCTCTTTCTGGTCTTTACTCAATCTGTTGTATGCGCGATCCCGGTCCTCACGGCTGTAGTACATGGTGCATAGACTTGCCTTTCCATCTCTTCCAGCTCGTCCTGCTTCTTGGTAGAAGCCTTCAAACGACTTTGGAAGCTGCCAGTGGACGACAAATCTGACATTCTCTTTGTCGATGCCCATACCAAACGCAGTGGTAGCAACAATCACATCATATCCTCTGTCGTTGTCCACCCACCTTTGAAGTGTTTCGTTCTTTTCTTCGTTGGAAAGTCCTGCATGATAAGGCCTGGCGCCAATGCCATCTGACCGCAGGCGAGATGCAAGCTTTTCACAGTCGGTTCGGAAAAGAGCATAGATGATTCCACAGACGTTGTCAACTCGTTCGTTATGACGTTCGAGTTCCCGTCGGCGGATTGGATCTTCCGCACGGCGTTTGTGGACCCCTTTCAACCACTGCAAGAAATCATCATAATGATCTTTTTCGCCATCATCGCTTTTGAATTTGACCTCATAATGCAGATTCTTCCTACTTGTAGTCATGGTGAAAACTTTGAGGTTGGCTTCAAGGAGCCCAAGAGTGTTGATAACATCTTGTCTGACTTGAGGTGTTGCAGTTGCAGTCAAACACATAATAGGCACATCGCTGAAGTTATCTCGCAACCATTTCAGCTGTTTGAAAGAAGGGCGGAAGTCGTGACCCCATTCTGATATGCAATGGGCCTCATCAACGGCAATGCGAGCAAGCTCCCGTTGTTCATGCACAAGTTTTAGGTGTCTTCTGAAGCTGTCCGTGGCGCATTGCTCTGGCGTGACATAGATGAGGCGGGTCAGAGGATGACCTGTAGCAAGATCCTGGAGAAGTCGTTGTTTCTCTTCATATGGTGTTTTACCATTGATAGTTCCAGCGTCAATATCAAAGGCTCTCAAAGCATTTACTTGATCTGTCTGTGGGAGTCAGCCACATGTTTGAGAGGAATGTAAATGGCTTACCATCAAAGCCAGCAATGGCGAAATGACTATGGTTACTAAAAGCGGTCAGGAAATTTCATAAGCTGAAAAGGCAAGAGACATGCTTACTGCCATGATCTATGACAGCAGGAAGTTGAAAACACAAGCTTTTGCCGAAACTTGTGGCTGCTTGCACGAAGATATCATGACCATCTAATGCTGCAACGATGACTTCCCGCTGCAAAGGTCTGCAAACGCAATTAGTTGACTGCAAAACATGACGAGAACCCACTTACCTAAATGTCGACTTTCTGAACCTTCTCTTTAAGGTGAAATCAATATCCACACAGGAATTGGACCGTGAAAGACTTCGTGGCATTGTAACCTCGTTCAAAGCATGACACGTGACCAAAGAAATATGATGATCATCAAAAAGAGGAGAATACAGGTCTTCGAAAAAGATAAATTACGAAGGCAATCATCCTCGAAACTCAACTGTCAAGGGACTTATGAAGGATGATTTGAGGAAGCAGCAAACTTTATACTCAGGAAGTTACGCGTGAAGGAAGAGCCCGACGCGAAAATACGTGCAATACGGCAAGCGAGAGCGACTAGAGGTGTAACCGTGAGGACCTTCACCATTTTGTGAATTCTCTATCTGCCAAAATCTACAAGCGTTCGTCATTTTCAATTTTCATACTAATACCTCCAGAAACCTCTTTGGTCTTATATGCAGAATGAATGTATACTGCTACATACTGCTCCACCGCCAAAATTGGGGTCACAAGCTCCCCCCCCCCCCTTTCTCAAGTCGCAGACCTTGCACGCAAGACTCAGCAATGAAGTTTAAACGTAACTCACCATATGTGCTGGTCTCTCCACATCTCGGCTTTCAATCACTACTCGACGGTGCAGAGTGACATGACTGCTCTGAGCCGCAAGGACTACATGGCTCATCGAGCTTGAAAGTTCACCATTATAGCTTCGAGAAGAAGGATGCTAAACTCTCGAGTCTCGAGCCATACGGTCGACAATCACAGTTCCAATACACACCCAATAGTCCTAACTGTCAAATAGCCTTTAATTCACGGACACGTGATCTAGACTAAGGTTGAAACCTGGAAGTCTCTTGGCTCAAGGTGCGAAAGTCAGCCGAGCCACTGAAGAATTGAAAATCCAGCTCACTTGTGTCCCTGCGCAGTGGGCAAGTAGTCAAGATGTATCTCTGCCGAGAGAGAACGGTGGGATCTTTTCATTCTCATTGGCAAACCGTACCGGTTAATGACGCAACCTTCTCGTGCATCAGCTAGTGCTGACAACGAAGAGAAAAGCAGAAGGTTAAATTCTGTGCCTTGCTGGTACAGGAAATTCCCTCTATAGGTATACTCTGTAAGCATTCCTCGGTATATGCTTGGCAACGTCTATGTGCTTATAAAGAGGTTTGGCGAGTGTCACGAATGCAAGACATCGTATATACATAATTTCGATTCAAGTGGAACATATATTATGGCAGACAAACCCCCAGTCATTCAGGTCCTTTCCAGGAATAATTATGAGGAACAGCACTTGGTAGCCCTACCCAATGCTTTACCGCTAGCAAAGCTCCCTCCCTCATCCCTTCGCGTCAAGACGAGCATCATTTCGCTGACCACCAACAACCTTTCATATGCACGACTTGGTCATCTGCTAGGTTGGTGGGATGTGCACCCTCTTCCTGCCTCAACCCCCGAGCAATTTTCGGATTCTCAGAAGTATGGACGAATCTCTGGCTGGGGCTATGGCGTTGTGACTGAAAGTACAACTACCATTGAGGTTGGCACTCAAATGTATGGCTATCTTCCCATTGGGACATTGGCGGTGGACTTGCAAGTCCGGGTAGACGAAGATGTCCCTGGGCAGTTTGTGGAGGTCAGCAGGCAAAGGGAGAAACTTCTTCCGATTTACAACCGATACATCTTCTTTTCACCCAATTCAGCGAAACTTCAATCAACGGAAGGACTCGGACTCGACTCCCTCTTTCAAGTGCTCTTCGAGACTTCTTATTTAATAAACAAATACGTCCTGGCCTGGGAACACAATAATTTAGTGCATCCCTCCAATACGGATGACGGCTGGACATTTGAAGATGGACAAGTCGGACTTAATACTACTGTGTTGATATTTTCCCCCAGCGGTAAGGCGGCATTAACATTCGCTCACCAGCTGAAGAATGGACGACCAGCCGCGAATCAACCCTGCGAAATCATCGGTATTGGATCAGATTCATCCCGAGGATTTACAGAGCAGACAGGCTTGTACGACCGTGTGTTAGGTTACAATGACGACACCAACAACGACTCGGATTTGAAAACTGTCCTTGACTTACAAGCAGATCCGAAGGTCATCATATGTGACTTCGGATCGAGGGGAGGTGCTGGTAATCGTTGGGCAGACAAGCTGAGGGAATCTGTTAAGAACGTTGTGCAGATCGGAGTAGGAGGTGAAGTTGTGGCCGATAGTCCGGAGGTGACGCTTCAAAAGCTCATGATGAGCCGGACGAAAACTCCACAAAGGAAACAAGTGGACGCTTCGTCTATGAGGATTCAGGCTATGGAAGTTGCTGGGCGGAAGAAGTACTTCGAAGACTTTTTGAAAGAGTGGGAGTCCGCTAAGGAAAACGGACTTGTGAAAGGAGTTCGGCTTGGCTGGGGTGAGTCAATGGAAGATGTTGGAAAAGGTTGGGACAGGCTTTGCAGAGGAGAAGTCGGGCCGGATGAGGGACTGGTGTACATGTTGGATGGCGAAAATAAAGAGAAGCTCTAAAAGCCGGCTTGGAAGAAATATTTAAACACGAGAACGAAGATCAGACTGGTGGTTCCGATGCCGAGCTGAAGAGCGTGAAGGTAATGCGAGAAGCGGGGGATATGCAGGTACGTAGCTTCAACGTGCTTGGAAAAGAGACACGTCAATCCTCAAGCTGCACAAATGACAAAGTTTCAAAGTATTGAGCACAACCGAAGTCGTTCATATTTTGGATACTGGATTCCACTCATTGGATATGCTTTCCACCACTTGCTGGCATATATATATATTATGCAGCAACGGCAAGTGTCGTCGCTCCACCCGTCCGACAACCCGTCATCGATGTACTCAATGTCAGAATAGCCCGTTTGATATATATTGTATCAGCCTCAAGCGCATGCCGATGTCACCCACACCTTCCACGTTGGCGTCGCAGCTGTGGTCAGTGTGGTCTGTGGCCGGTTCACCGTATCCCGATATAAATTGTTGTGGTTGCAACCTTCTGTAAGTCAGCTCGAGCTAAGGCGCAGAATATATAGGCTCGCAGCGGAGTTTGTCCACGGATTATAGACTCATTTTCGAAATGCAGAGAAATTCACTAAAAAGCTCTTGCACCTAGAAACCCATCGAAAGGTTTTCTCGTCATATGATCTTTTCTTTCAGCTGATTCTCTCTCTTCATTCGTGCTTTTGAGTGCGACATACGTGAATTCTGAGAGCGAATAGATCCTTGTTGTCCCTCGCCCGACAGGCACACACCTATTTTTGCGTGAGGGGCGAAGCCCAATTGGGCAAGCTCAAAACCCCAATGCAGGAACAAGCGACCGGTGCTCTTTCGACGGCTAAAGTACCGCGCGCCCAGCTTCACACTTCAACATCCTCCACATCTGCTCCCAAACGACGATGTGACTGGTGATGGTGCGACACATGACAGCCATGCTCCCAGTCTCTCCGGACGCCCTCGCAATAGTCGCCCATGAGTGAAATTCCTCGACCAGGAAGCGCATTCTGCTGGCGGTCGGTACAGTGACTTTCGCGACAGGAAAGTTGAAACATTGACTGCTCCAACTCGCAAGCTCGACATCAGGGACGATTAGGGCAACAAGGAAGGCATTGAGATGGATAGACCAACCGGACCACCGCTGGGGCAAGCAACACAATCAAGCGGTCGTCTACCGGCAGAGAATGGGCTCCCTCCACGACCTACACCCCTCAGTAATACAGTTAGAAGAATCCCTAATACGGTGGTCAGACATGAGGCTTCAAACTCGGGTTCGTCGTCCTCATCGCAGGCCCCCATATCTGCGAACCAGGTTGTCATTCTGGCAAGAGAGGCTATGAAAAATGCCCTCGAGGAGAATCAGAGAAAGGCATCCGAGGCCAGCGGTGTTAGTAATGAATTGAAGCCAGGGGTCACGATTGACTTGAGCCACAAACAAATTCAACGGTTTCCCGACGAGGTCGTTGATATAATAAAGAATGAACTTGAACGGTAAGCTGCCATAGACCATGTTCCTCCACATGTTAAGGGGTCAGGCTAACATTTGACCTTTCCAGATTAGCATTATCCCATAACCAAATCTCTACGTTTCCCTCAAGATTCGCAGAATGTACCTCCTTACGATATTTAAATGTTCGAAATAATATAATTCGCGAATTCCCACAATGTGTAAGGCTATTGAGTACCGCCAGAGCAAGGGAGAAGGGGCTGATTAGTGCCGCAGATATGCCAATTGACCTCTCTCGAAATTTTGGATCTTGGACGAAATAAACTTAAGATACTACCTCCGAATCTCGTCAAACTCACCTCATTGAAGGTCTTGTCTGTTCAGAAAAACAGAATTGAGGTACTACCTCTCTGCATTGGAGACATGGCCTCGTTGCAGGTGCTCAAACTCGACGGCAATCCAGTTCGATTCCCTCCCAAAGAAACACTCCAGCCCCAGTCGACGACCCCTCCAAATGGCGGATTTCAAGAAGCCGAAATAGACGATATAGCAATCACTACGGCTATAAAGAAGTTCTTAAAGGATCAGAAAGCAATATCAGACAGGTCGGAGACGGAGTCAGGGGGAGAAGAATCTAGCGAGGGCACCGAAACTCCTCGGCCTATGAAGCGTGTGATGAGCGGCCGATTTCCAATTAAAGTCAATGGTACAGATGTCCCTGATCTGCGATCACCTGCTTTGCCTCGACCTCCGCCTATTCCCTCTCGTTCCCATTACAGGGGACTTTCGCAACAGAATGCAGCTCTACGACGGCCAGGAGTGATGCCCTTGACTATTGGAAGCGCAAATGAACGAGTTCGTAGTAACAGTGAAGGTTTGTTACAGGCCGCCCGGTCATCTTCGGATCGTTCCAGGAGAATGGGGATTGTATCAAGGAAAGCATCTGAGCTTGGAACTGTCGATGAATCGAAGTCAAACCGATACAGCCATTATAGGGGCCTAAGCCATGGATCTGCTATGCAAGCCGGACCAAATGGTACTAATGGGACAGCAAACTCCAGAAGTCCTGCTAGTCCAGCGGATTCTGCAACTCAGAGGGCAACATATGTCCGACGTTTGTCAAGTCTGCCAGAACGCAAGCGGGAGTCAAGCTCACCAGATCCAGTCATTGAGGCCGCGAAGGGCATATTGTTTGCATTGTTCCAAGTTCATCCTCTTATCCAAAATCTTCTCGGCCTTGCTCGGGATGGAACAAACAAAAGGACTAGTCTGGAAAGAGTATTTTACAATGCAACTACGCATGTTGAAGAGCTCGATAGACACATCCAGAGCTACATTACGTATTCTGAAGAAGACGAAGAGGTCTCTCCACGCTCGAATGAAAATGTTCACAGCGCGTGTTTGACAAGTGTCCAAGCCTATGTCCATGTCTTAGGCCTGCTTTCTAGAAATATCGAAACCTTACTCGATAATGGAGATCCTCGCTATATCCGAACACTCCTCCTACTTATATATGGAAGCGCCGCAGAAGTCCGCAATGCTGGTGCCGACTTTTTCAGACATCATGGTCGACCTCAGCGCTCAAGGATTCCAGAAGAAGCTGAGGACGCTACCATATTTGTCACGAGGGACAAGTCCGTTACTCCTACCCGTGAGAGACCTGGGACCAGCCTGAGATCTAGAGGTGTTACGGCTATCCAGACCCCAGCAAATCTCAGGGTCGCAACTGATGCACCGCATCCACCGTATGTAAATGGAGCTGGCCGTTCAGCAACAATGACAAGTGCAACTCCCAGATCGGGAGACTCGTTTGCATCGTCTAGCACCAATGGTGGGCTAGTCCGAGGAGACTTCACAGAAGAGGATCGGTTATTCGAAAACATATTCCTGCGTCTCCAAGAATCTTCCGAGATGGCCATCAGAACATTACCCAGCGTCAATAACCACTTCATACGGGCTAGTCGACAAGCAAATCCAGATCAACCAAAACAATTCTGGCAGGCTCTCATACAAAAATGTACTATAGCACATCAAACTGCAGAAACGCTCAAAGCGAGACTGTCACTTATCAAGCTCAAAGAGCCTGGCATTCGGACACAAGGTGCATTTTGGGAGCTTTGCAGCGCCTTTGTCCACGTGAGTTGATCATGAAATTCCTCCATGCACTTTGCTAACCATAAATAGGCATATACAGACTTGGTAGTTAGGGTCAAGGAGGCCAAGAGTGCTACCAACTTACTGCCAACAGAGGTTATCGTTTTACTTCGACCACTTCAGAGAGTCATCAAGGATACCAGTCAATCCATCCAAAACTCGCCTTGGTCATTCCTTGCCGGCCCACAGAGCTCGAATGGCATGTCTAATGGTTCATCGTACAGCACCCAATCACCTGCCTCTCAGGTTCCTCTACCGATGACCCCACAAAGTGCTGCTCTAGGGCCTGCTGTCCAAGCCACTGTTCCATCGACTCCTCAGAGTGCAAGCTACAATGCAAATGCAATGTTTAGCGGGGGTGTCTTTGAACGTGCCGATGCCTATTTGGCCATGAGTGGCAGTTCTGTCGCTTCTTCACGAACAGGCACGATGTCGTCAACACTTGGCTCGAATGATGGGATGATGACACCAGCATCAATGCTAAGTCCTATGAACTCTTTCAGTTCGTCGAGATTTAATGGAAATGGGAAGCTTGCTTTTTGACAAGTCTAAGATACTAATCGAGTCGTTCGGGGTTATGGGATTCCCGTATGTGGAATTACGTTGTTATGAGCACATATGATGAGCTATATGAACCATGAGCGTCAGGGAGTTCAGTGCATCAAGGCATTTGCAGGCGTTAGCATATGTGTTGGTTGTTCGAAAGAGATGGCAAGAGCTCGGACAGAAATGTTGTATGGAATTCATGGGTAATAGTAAATGTACTACTGTCAATCGGAATAGCTATTCTTTAACTAGAAAGATTCCCTGTTGAAGATCACGTTCTTGCCAAATTTGGTCTGACGCTCCTGTGGGCTAGATCGATCGCTCAGCTGATTCTAGAAGGCAAGGAAGAGGTTGGGGTTGCTCCTTCCACTTCACACGAGCAGCGAGAACTCACCGAATTTCCGGACGATTTCCCACAGCGATAGACCGACTTCAAGCATCACTCTTTCTTAGCTCTCATCACAGCTGAGCTTTATCAATTAATTCTTCGGATCAACCAAATCCCTATTCCTTTCCCCAAATACATTCATTATGGCAGAATTAATGCATTCAAGAGAAACTTCACCATGTCCAACCTTTCGGCGAATTTCTGTCGACATGCTGCTCAATGGTCTACCCTCGTCGCATGGCCTGCTGTCCTCTGCACAAAAGGCAATTTCAACAGCTTCCCTGGACGAGCTGACCCTGTGCCAACCATTTTCTCCGAAGGAAGACAGCTCGCCTTCTCTCTGCCTTATTGATTTCGACAGAATTGATGAAGCTGTACCTCTCAACACGTCAGTTTCAAGCCCTCTTACTCCACACATAAGATCGAGTGCACCAAGTCCTGCCTCTCTCTACATACAATCCAATACACGCATGGCTGAAGTTCTTGGCGGCCATCACAGCTCGCCCGTCTCGGACCTCTACCTTGGTTCTCCTAAAATTTCTACACTTCCTCTTCCAATGCGGATCCTTTCGCTCCACGAACGTTTCGTCAATAGGTTAAAAGAGCAGGAAGAGATCGTGGAAGGGGTTGATGGGCCATTGAGACCGGCTAGGAATTGTCTGGACACCTCACATGGTCCGGATGCGAATCGAGGCACAATTACGAGCTTGAAGCCACCACGAATGCCTCCTCGAATTGACAATCCGAACGAAGTTGAGTCCACATGTGCCGATAGGAACTTTGCCGTTTCCGGAACTACAAGGGAAGGCACGTTAAAAGATAGTCGCCGCGTTCAAAACAAGCCTCTACCAAAAACACATGTCCAGGGGGATCTGACATCTGTTCTCGGCTCTCACCCATACCATCCTCAACGACCCCAGGCTCACCAATTTTTCGACTCATTCTCCCCACAGGGTTCGGATTCCCGTGGAAACAAACGACCTTTGCCGCAAGAACGGCTTGGAGGCTCTCCTCACACAGCAAATTTACCGGAGACAATTAAGCGAACCTTCCTTCGCAATGCCTTTCATAAGTCTGAGAAATACTTGGTCATAGCCCTTAGCCACATAGCAACTCTAGCCACTGCCGCTGGTAGGGAAAAAGAAGATGATTGCTTTCCGCCGTTCAAGCAAAAACGAAAAAAGCCTCACCATTACTGGCAAGCACACTTACGCGAATGGGCTTCTCTACTTGGCCGACACGCAATTGACCATATCAATGAAGTTCTTGAAGCGGACGGATGCTCCCAGTGTGGATTATCCTATTCAAACACGAAAACGATCTCCATCTATATCTGGTGGAGAATCTGCAAGCTGGTGTCAGATATCGAGAAAGTACCCACACCGCCTACAAACGAAGATCTAGTCGTGGAGGGTGAATTCCAGCAAGGTCTATGCCTACTCTCAGAATTGTGGGATGGGCTAGAGACTGCCTTGTGGGAAGATCTCCGCAATTCGTACAGAGTCTACTGTTTTGATCCCACTATTCAATGGTATGTCACCATAACCGTGACTCCTATGGCAACAATATTGACGAACGGAACAGTGATCCTAAAAGCAAGTCATTACCTGACTTGTTGAAAGAGGGACTCTTTCAGGAAGTACCAGATCTCCGTGCCCTCCCTGATGTGGTAGCCTACACTCGTACAAACCCCGAGGTCCACACGACTCAAACAGAATCCACTATCGAAGCCATTCTCGTACGAATCCAAAATCGAGCTCGAAATATTTCTGTCAGCCTCCAGCTCTTTTTCAAAGATGCACCGGTTGCGCGAAGTGATTTCGAGCAACTGGTTTACATCTTCAGATCTACCTCTACCGACTGTCAGGCGAGTCCAGATATCAGTAAACCCCTTGTCGAAACCGAACGTACTACTCGCCCTTCCTTCAGAACATGGATAAACAGGGTTCGCAGAGAACTCAAGACCTCCCCGATATCGAAAGAGAAATAAGACAGATACATGAAGAGCTTATCAACTATCCAAAATCCTGTCATGGACTCTACTCCCGCCTTCACCGAATTCTCGGCGGCTCACTTAAGCTCCTGGAGCGATTTACATTTCTCATGCCTCGGGAACATCATAAAGCTTGGAACGCAACTACGAGATTGGCAAGCTTTGAACGACATTCGAGGAGGCTGCAGAAGGAATTGAACAAATCTTTAGAGGTCCACAGTGAGAAAGAGACCAAGAATGAGCCCGGTGAGGAAGTGTCTAAAACCCAGCACTCAGCAACCCCTCACCGCAAGATGCTTCGTGACGAAGAGGACGAAGCAACAAGAAAAGTGAGATATCTCGAATTTGTCCTCTCACATCCCAAGACCCCCGAAAATATCAGTGCCAAACTAGTTGACAACATCAAGAGTATCAGGCGAGATATTGCTGATAGAGACAGGCTTTATGCCAGAGCGCTGCAGGTATTGGAGGCTCGCTTCTGGAACTATGGAGGATATATGAGAGGTGTGCCGAATGAGGTGAGGGAGAAGTTGAAGAGGGGATGTCAGAGATTGGTGAAGTGGGAGAATGTTGATGTGTTGGTCGAGTGGGCGATTGAGGGCTGGGAGTATGAGGGTGCGAGCGCGGGTTGTGCTGGAAGGGCCGACAGCGTGGAAGTTGAGATCAAGGAGGAGGATATGGAGGTGAAAATAAAGAAGGAGGATGTGGCTTGAGGTTTCTGGGGACGAGTATTGCACAGATGAGTTGGAGAGAGAGAGTTCATCGCCGAAGTGTATGAGTGGAAGTATTCCCTTGGGAGGAGGTTGGGATTATTATTAGATATAGCCTTAGAGGAATTGACGATTGAAGTAGTTGTTAATTAAGCGTATCAGAGGCTCGACTTGGTCGTTTTGACTTAAGTTGATTATGATTACTCGGAAATTCCATCACATTTAGTGACAAAGCTTTGTCATTGACCGAACTCTTATCATCATATGGACTTCAACCATTCACCACAACCACAATACACACTGCAATCTGCCCAATGCCAATTCTCAGAAATGCCTCTTGCTTCACGAAGTGATAGCTTGAGGAGAGTATACGGCATCGGCTGGATGTTTCGAAGGGAGAGCGGAGAATTGAGGGCTGCGGAGCTACTTACTACCTTTGCAGCGTAGCAGATTTGATGAGGAAGCAGGATTTAGTTGTTTGAAGTGGTATTTATATTTATAGGTTTTGGGTCACACAGGTATACAAGAAGTTAAGATACATTCCACGAAAAAATTGATCTAAACGCCACGACTTCTTGTAATTCGGTTCATTCAGACCGAGAGGGTCTTTCAGTTAACGTGTTTTGCGATTACGAGATACAGTATTGGTGTTCGTTTAGATACGGGGTGTGTATGATTCTATATTTAGGCCATTTGTTAGTGTTAAAGTGAAGGTGAATAGATATGGGATATGTTTCTGGGTTTGTTTTCGTCTGCGATGGTAATTTGGTGGATGGAGAAGTGATGCGTGGAGCTGTGGCGTAGAAAAGTATGGAAAGTTATTCATAATCAAGGATCTTGAGATGAAAAGATGTGTGTGGGAATCCATTGTATATCTCGTCACGCCGGACGTATGTATGATCTCTCCTTGCCTATGTCGTAGCTCATATGCAAAGCCAACCAACCCACCCATCCATGCCTATAAACCATGACCATGATCATTGTCCCGTTATGCATTGCCCGATCCACACCCAGTAGAAGATGTTGCCGATATTATATGAAATTGAAAAGAAATGTTCTTGGGGTATTGTAAAGGACCGTAAAATTCCAAAATATCAGATGGTTTCCGGCCCGCCGTGTCTCTAACGCCAAAATTGCAGATGTTGTAATGTGATGTGATGCATATGATGTTCATCTTCAGGATGCCTACCCGTATATGTATAGAGTGTGTTTAGCGGACTATTTGTCTGCTGTTATCATGATTCTGGGATATGTTAGTATTGCTCAAAAGGTGATTCGAGTTGAAGACACTAACGGTAAACTGTCGAAAACGACCTCATTCGCTTCATAATGCACCACAAATCCCCTCCGAGAAATCTTCGGAGTGCTTGAAGTCGATGTAACTTCCACCATTTGTCGATCCTCATGCTGCCTGTCTTGTGAATTCTAATCACTAGACGAGATCCGAATTCTCTACCCGTATCTTTGTCACGAGCCATGGAGTATCTGGGTCCGCGTGGAGGGTGTTCGAGTGTGTTTAGGATATCGGTGAAATTGATGTGAAGTGTTTTTCGGTCCTTTTTTGCGACTCTGCGGGAGGACTCGTTTGCGAGTTGTGATAGAGTGTGCTCCAGTTGACCTTTCTGACGATAGACTTCGTAGCGCTTCACAAATCGAGAATCTAGTTCACATCCATCATCACCTTCTGCTTCACTTGGGCTTGCTGGCCCATCCTCCGTCTCTCGTGGTGTATAGCTCTTCTCGTATAACAAAGCGATATTCTCTCCAGCTGCGATTTGGACCGAAGTCTCACTACTTTCTAGTTGCTCCACGAATGCATCCATCGCTGCTTCATTTTTCTCCTCTATGTCATCTATCGATGTAGCAAGGAATCCCCAAGCTTCACATGCTGCTGTGACCACTTCTCCGCTGTCTGCAGCTTCGACTGAGTTCCCGTCTGACTCGATGATTTCCAAAAGTTCGTCCATGATATCCAGGATCTCATCGTCGGAAGCACCACCGTATATCGCTGCTGCACTTAGAGAATGTATTGCTGTGGCCTTGACCGCATGAAATTCGGAATCCGTGTACGTATTCTTTAAAGTCTGGAAAATGGCATCGTAAACGGTCTCTGAGGGATTCGTAATGATTGAAATGGCGATGGCTGTCGATTTGTTAGCACATAATTTATTCGTGATTTTGTAGAATTTCTTCGACTGACCTCGTAAAGCCAAACAAATTTCCTTTTCACTGCTACCTGCTTTGACGCTCTTCAGCAGAGCCGGGAAAAGTTCCGAAGTCTTCGACTGTATCTCATCATATGAATAATGGCTCATGAGAATGTGGTTGTATTGCGCCAAGGATGTTTCCCGTCCTTGGACACTGCTTCTCTTCCTGTCTATTATCTCCTCCATACGATCGGCGAGATCTTGTCTCCATGCCTCGGTCGCATCTTCGGGCACATCGAGGGAAAGCATGTCGTCGATCGAGTTAACACTTGGAATCTTGTCAGTGCTCTGCTTCTGTCTCCACGGCAGGACTTTGCACATACCTCCAGTTCGTGCTGTCACTCATATCCGCATCCTCATCGTCTGAGGCGTGGCGACTCACATTCCTGCTCTGTACGCGCGAATTTGCAGCCGAAGAAGCGCGTGAAGACATTCGTGACTGAGCCTTCTTGGAGACTGTCTTTCCGCTCTCCAGAGCCTGTCGTCTTAAATCGTGCATGGCGACGGTGTTGTTGCGACTGCAATACAGGCGCAGCGAATTTTGAGTGACGTTGTAAAATTCGAGTGTGTGCGGGGTACAAGAGTACTTTATTCGGGAATTCAGGGAATGTGGCCTCGGGTGCTATCGCAAAGCTCTATCGAACGGAATCTGGGGTGAGAGATGTATTAGTTGCTCCATGTGAGTCATCAACGTCGCAGGTGAGAAGGCGGGATTATAAATGCAACAAGATAGGGCGATCAAGAGTGATATGGGATTCTAGGCGCACAAACACATCACAAATCCAGAGTGCAAAGGAAGATGCACAAGAGAATCATGGGGCGATCGACCGTGGCATGTCTGAGTCCCCGGCCAAACGAATCATCCGAGGCGGCTAGAACCAACTCGGCCTGGGCGGGAGCTCAAGTGGGACCGCACGCAGCGTGTTCAAGCTGTGGCGGTGGGGACTCCGTATGTCCAGCACTCGATGTCCGGTTGCTGCTTTGAAGGACAAGATGAGGTATTTGGTATGCTTGAATTCACGTCTCCAAAGGCATCTTACAGCTCTCAGACGCCTCGCTATTATCCCGAAAAACAGCCAACACCGCAGTGAATTTGGTGTGACTCAGGTCGCCGGTACAGGCGCGAGCCTTATGAGAGGGGCAATCTGCCTGGCCGCCCTACGAGCGCCTGTCCTATCGCCTTATCGATTGCTTCGCTTGTAATCGTGAGCTGGTGCTGCCTACCTTGACGACAACCCCTCCTTCCACCTCGTTCCCCCTTACAATACCTCTCCCTTTCTTTGCGACACCGACCATATTTGTTTGCTGGATTTCCCCGTCGCACTGCTCAGCTAGACGAGCGCTGCTTCGAAAAACCTCGATATTCTCGCAGTTCCGATTCTCTTGTCCGTCCTGCCGGCAATCAAGCGTCGTGTTTCACCCACAACTCCCCCTCTGCGATCACTATTGAATTCATCCCCCACCACCAACTTTGCAGGTCCGCTGTGCGTCGACTTCTTCTCGAGCACACTGGAGGATTCTACGCAGTCTCGATATCTGCATCTGCCGCTGCCATGGACAAGCAAGGTATGTTAGGTCTTATCTCCTGTTGGTGTGAGAGCGAGGCTGCCGTTTTCGGTCGAGGAGTCTGCTGGAGCCTCACTTCCTAGAGTTGTAGGACAAAGTTGGATGCTCTTCTCACACTCATATGCTTCCTACTATACATGCTTCACACATTTCGCATCGGTCAAAGCTGACCTCGTGCAACAGCAGTTAATATCACCCTGACGGCTCTCTCCGGCGATGTCTCTATTGCCGAACGCACCATCGAACTGAACCCGAACCACCTCACGATTCCCATCGGCAGAGCATCAAAGAGTCCTAGCAAGGGACTATTAGGTTCTCCAAATAATGCGTGGTTTGACAGCCCTGTCATGTCACGAAACCATGCCGAGATGTGCCTTCACCCGATCACAAATGTTTGTTTGCCAACCTTTGAGATGCTTGAATTTTGCTAATATATCTTAGAATATCACTATTCACGACATTGGATCGATGCATGGAACTTGTTTAAATGGCAGAAAGCTGGCCACGAAGGAACCAACCGTCGTGAATAATGGAGATGAGTTGGTCTTTGGGGCTGAGGTCAGACGTGGCCCGGAGGTCTTTCCTGCTTGTGCGTTCCGAGTCAATATAGACTTCGTGCCATACAAGTATGATATGCCGATTAATTCCTACGGATCTATCGGCATGCTAACAAGTCATTTGAATAGGCCTGCTAATACCTTTGCTTTCCCCGATTCTTCCGAAATCGACGATGAAGAGGAATATGGTTTCAGTGATGCCGATATGGATGGCCATGACCCGTCGAGCGAGGACGATGCTTCCATTGAAATGCAACCAACCGTAAAGGTTTCTGCGGCCATTAACGCTATCGATCTTACCTTGGAAGACTCCCCGGTCCCAACATCATCGGTTAGAATCGATCTTACAGGTGAAACTCCTGTGGAGAATCTTAACGAGGCTCGATCTATGGATCAGATGAATGGTCGTGCATCCGAAAACAACACCGCACCAGGTCCGGTAATTAGTGCCTTTTATGCGGGCAATAGCCCGATTGTTGTGGACAGCGAGGATGAATATGGGCATTTCTCTTCTGACTCCGAAGATCAGTCCGAGATCATGGATTCCGAAGACTCCGATTCGATGGAAGAAGATGAGACACCACTTGACTCTGACTCCGACGATTCCGAGGACAATGAAGAGAACGATGTTAGCGAAGAAGTCCTGGATGCAGAGGAGGAGCACATCGACCCTATTGCTCAGCATGAAATTGAGCCCATCTTTAGGGCCATGGAGAAGGAAGTTGATACAAGTGATGAGGAGAGTGAATTTGGACTTTCTGAGGCCGGTGCTGCTGGACTTCGGGCCCTCTTCGCGGATGATGCCCCTACGAGCATGTCCGAAGACTCCGATATTGACCTAGATGCTGGATCTTTGGCCGAGCTTGGCGAGCCAGAGGCTATTGACGACCTTTACTCTGAAGAGCCAACCACGAATAGCATGTTTTCCAGCGAACCTTCGGGGCTCAGTCATTTCTCACCCTTAGCCCAAAATCCAGTCACGGAGGCCACGCCAAAAGCCACAGCGTATCCAACAACGCAAACGAGTAGCGCAACCGTCAACCTACCCAGCTCTACACTGAATGACTCCTTCATTGCCGCTAGACAGCCAAGTCCTTCTGATGCCGCATTAGTCAAGTCTGCTGCACCACCTCGCGCATCGCAAGCTACTCAAGACATTACAATCTCCCACTCCCATGGTCAAGAATTTGGTCGACTCTCCCAGACACTGGGTGACAAGACTGGCAAGCATGCTTTCTTTGAGGCCAGGGAGAATAACAAGGCTAAACTTTCTGCTGCAGCGGAAAAGAAGAGCGAGAAAGCTTTTGAGCCATTTGCGGTAGCTTCATTTTCGCTCTTTGCTGTGGAACCGAGACCTGACGACAATGCCCAACCCTCCAAGGCAGCTTCGTCGAGACCACCTTGGGCGAGCGCCAATCGAACACGAACAACATTTGCTGGCTCATCGCTTCCATCAAGCGCTTCTAATCCTGTCAAGTTTGGTGAATCTTCCAACTTCGCCGCGTCGGGCTCGTCGACTGTCGTCAAGGTGGACGATTTAAGCATCCCTAATTTGACCAGATCATATGAACCTCCTACTACGGCTTTTCCCCCACCGCTTACACCAGAGGTAGCTCCAACTACCCAATTTATGGGCCGCATTCCAAGTCCCGAGTATGACATGACAAGTGCTGTTAAATTTAACGAAAGCAAAGCGAAGTCTGTTCGATCAAGACTTAGCATACACGATCTTATCGATGTTGCTAACCGAGATCAAGCACCTCGAAAACCAGAAGCAAAGGTTGGAGACAAGCGGAAGGCGAGTGAGATATCGAATGTGAATGAGGACGAGGTCAGAGCATGGGCTTCTTCACAAGAAGCTTCCAAAGCTCTAGAACTAGTTCCTTCAAAGATGGGCAGCACTTCAACACCACAACAACCTGATGTTGCTACTAAGCCGGTGAATATCGAAGAGCGGCCTACAAAGCGAATGAAGACTTTCCTTGAACGTGCCGCGTACGTCACAGTTGGAGGACTTGTTGCGAGCGCTGGTGTTTTCTTGAGCTTGGTGGCAACCGCTCCGGACTTTTCTTAATTGCGACGTACCTCCCATTAACGTAGCACACATTTCATTTCAAGAGCTCCTCGTAGCTATCATTGCTTTAGGGAGAGGATTGGGATCAATCAAGGGCACAGGAGTATCGCAATGGTAGGGGAATTTGTCAGGATGGTCATCATATTTCTTCCTGCATTTTGGCGCTTTCAGGGACGGCGCTGGCTTATTTGTGTGACGGCTTCTTGTCTTATCCCTTGGCTTCGAGGCTCTAGTTGCAGGAAATAAATGCTTCCATAATAATGTGTTGCTGCGCAAATCGTATGATGTCTTGAAGGTCGACCTCGCAAGTGGTCAACGCCACAGTAAGTCAATCTGCTGATGTTTATAAATGCTCTTGTCAAGATGCTCAAAGACCCATGTGCTGCGTAGTACCAAGGTTTATTTTTCATCTCCGCGCTTTCCCATTTGTTTACTATTCACGAATAACCGGCCACTGCTCCTTACCAGAATGATTGACTCATCGCCCATCAAATTTCCGGGTGTAGGTCAAGCGTACTCGGTCACCCCTGCCTCGCCGATACTCCACGAGCAAGTGCAGAAGGGGGTTCTGCAGCTGCCATATCAGGTTGTACACCACTGCAGCATCGCACTTTCACGAAAGGCTCATAGCCGTTCTTCGTACTTTATTCCCCATGGATATCACCAGCCTGTCACACCTTTCAACTTCTGCTCGTGGTACTGACAAGCCCTCGTTCGGTATCTCTTCCGAATGCCCTAATCAATTAGCGGCTCCGGTGCCATACCTGCCTCGCCTCGTCATCGCAGCCGGTAGTTGGGACATGAGCAGTCACCTTTGCGATACACATGCAGCCGTATTTAGCTGTACCTCAATCTTCTCGTGTCTTCCTCGTTCAGGAACATTTGACGTCTCAATCGTCTCGATAATGCATGGCTGAGAGAAGGTTAGTACAACCCCGACACAATATAGCCTAGAGACAAGTCGTCAACGTGGAATCCTTCAGAGGCTGAGGTATGTGTCTCGGAGCACCCGTTTAGACTTGGCTGATTGCTTGACAGTGTTGCCTAGGCCCTTAACGGACACAAAGTTTCGTGCCTTGGAACTGTCAATTGGGGAAGCACAATGCCAGCTGACACCTTCCACCGAGTCCTAGGAGCTTTCCCTCGAACCAGAAAGCCTTCCGTACCTCTGTTGCCGATCTCTACTAGGGTCATATCTTGACGATGTTGCACTTCGCGACATCTTTACCGACGACCAACACATCTACCGTCAGCTTCGACCAAGGCAGTGCAAGTTGGCAGAAGGCACATGGAATCTCAGGGTTGGATGGCTTTTGCAAGAAAAGAGGTGTTACACAAGGCGCCTGCAGCTAGCCTTCACTAGCGAATACTGCACCTCGAGTAAGCTCCCATGAAACACAACCACGACTAAGTTGGCAATTGCCCACACCTAGCCATCAGAGACCAGCAAGGAGCACAACAGTACAAGCGGGCTATTGTTAGCTGATAATAGCATCAATGATGATCCGTACATCTTCTTTCAGTCCGGGAGACATTCCTTTCGGTCTTTCGGCAGCATTGGGCGAATGAGTCGCCGAGCCATCCTGTCGGGAAGAAAGGACAATGGCACCTCATGAGTCCTGAGGGGTCTGGAACACCTGTGCACCAAATTCGGTTCACGATTCTTCCTTCCACGTATCTTTCACTAGCAGGTAGCCATTGAGCCTAGTCCTTCGGATCGGTCTTTACCATATCTTCGGTACCCTAAGGTTGCTGAAGCCGCCAAGGGTTCGATCGTGCTGGTGCCTTTCAATGCCTATCTAAGGATCAGCAGACCACTATCTCATAAAACTTCCTCATGCAGAATGGCTTTGCTGGCGGCCAATTGTAAACAATGCTATTTCCATGTCGAGGCGCTGTGGGACTTTCACGAGCGAACGTTCCATTCTCACTACATGGGTGGTAGAAGTCAGCCCGACGTGGTGCCCAATGTGTAGCATCGTGAGATTCTCTGGGTGGGCTGAGAACACGCTACGGGATTTGGTCACTCGGAGTCGACAACATGAGCAATATCGGCCCAAATATAAGAATTGCATCTTCCCCGGCTGATGTTCATATCCCACACCAACTTCAAGAACCACCTCAGATACTTCATCGTCAACATCCGGAGTTGTATATATAATACATGACTGAAGACAGCCATATTCAACGGTTCTACACACTGCTTCACCTACCACGAGTTTCCCAGGAGATTCATAGAACCCTCATACGTTTGCACATCGATTGGCAGCTTATATACAGTAAGAAACATGGCTAGCCAATCTGGATTGCAATCCTGTGGCGATTGTGGAGTAAGCGGAAAACATCTTATCACTTGCCCTAGTTGTGGTGGCGGCCCAAGATTGTAAGAGCAATCTCCATTTCCTGTCAAACTGGTTTTCACCCTATCTATGTTGGAATTAAAAACTGCAAGACTCTCATCTCGATCTTGTAACCTTATCAAGACCAATTCACTCCCTCTTATAGGCGTGAAAACTGCAAAACGTGCCTTGGGTCAGGATGCACGTGGAGTCCATGTAATTTTGCAACATACGAAACCACTATGACGGAACCCACCGCTAGTCGCCGTGATGGTAGCCACGGTGGAGGCAGCGATCTTCAGAGCGGACAAGGCTCCGGTTCAACTACCCGCCAGTAAAGTAGCCCTCATGGCTTTTTTATTCGCCATTTTTGAAGCTAGAATCCTCCTTCAGCAGCCTTGGAGTTTCGGAGAATTGGAGGTCTGGTCGACTGACCGGCAGTGAATAGAACCCGGGAATGGGTCTGGGATCCAGGGAGCAATGTTCGGCGCTTCTGTGTTGTCATTTCTTTTTGTCTCTCGTTGCATTCCGACTTGTCCCATCCTCTTCCTTCCAACCAGCGTCATCGAATAAATCGGATTTGCAAACCTCACGAAATACTCAATCTCAATTATTGGAATTCTTTTCGACACGTTCGCTGTACTGCGACTATCGGTTATGCGGACTCAGTTTGTATGTTCAGATACTCTGACTAGATGCTGCGGTTCATTCATCATCCTTCTCCCAGAGGTGTTCTGATTGGAATTCTTATTCCTTTCCTTGTTTTTCTTTTCTGCACAGGAGGAGGGGTTGGGCTTGACAAGGATGAATGAGGGGCAGGTGTCATGCACTGCACTGCACTGCGCGGCGAAGTGCGGTGTCAAATGTCGCACAGCATGGACTCTTGGGAAAGGTTGGACGGTGTCAAAGGCTTGGGACGTTTGGTGCTGGACTGGATGGGCAGAGAATTGCTGACTATCTCCAATGCGTCGATCGTTGCTACTTTCTTATATTTGGCACATTCTGTATCTACTAGGAAATATATTTATACCCTTTTCATTGAAATAGTCAAACTTTATCTTATAACGGGAAATATTTACGTGTTTTAATATCATATCAGATGAAATCCCGACGATAAATTCTTGATTTCCAACGATTATCTGTGGCTGCAGAGGAACGAGCCACCAATCTACGCTCTGCAGCAAATATGCATCAAGGCTCTCGTGTGGGGGTTCATGTGCATTTGAGCACGGTGTGCAGTGGGTAGTACACGATGCGCATCGCAGAGTGCATTTCAGGTAGACGGCCATGAGCTAGTTTTCATTTGTTAGGCGTACTTTTCTAGTTTGTCGTACAGAACTTTGCTTGGGTAGATTTGTTTGGGCAAAACATCGGTGATGGCTGTGGTCTTACGAATTTTTTATTTTGCTTAGTTGAGTATGATGAACTGAAATGGAATGTTGTCGAAATAGGCGAATATTCGCTTACTGAGGGGTCAGGAGAAGGGGGTACTGAGGGGAGTGCGCCAAGGCGTAATTTACGGACGGCTTTGGGTGTGCGTTCGGGAAGTCTCAAGCTGGGACATGTGGTGATCGCGACCGCGATGCCGAGTAGCAGAGAATAGCGGGGAGGCAGAGTTGCGATTGGATGCTGAAGATGGAGGGAAACACAAGTCTTAGCCCGAATTTCGAATTTGGTGTTGTTGATGTTGGCCCGACGATCTCTGGCTCGCTTATCCTGAGTTGTAGCGAGAGACAAAGTGCGGCAGCACAAGGCTGAGACAGGCTTCGGGGATACCTCCGTACGAACTGTCACACAGGTGGCGGTTGGAAGCAGACATCCTTGGATGAAGATCTTTACTCTTGTCAGGAGGACAGTGAGCTGTCATTTCTTGGAGGGGTAGCCATAGATCTCACTTGCTCCCTGCTGGTGGCAAAGTGGGCAAGTGACTGGGTGGTTAAAGCTGTGAGTGGTTGATTACCTGAAGATTTTCCAGCCTCTGATAATCTGTTAGGATCCTTGAATGTGATGAACTGATAGGTAATGCAATGGTACCTTAACTCTGCCTGTTAAGATCTTTAATGATTACTTCTTGCCCTCGTCCGTTATCTCACAGGCGGTTACACAACATGCCGTTGCGAACGACGGGCCACACGCCTGACCTTCGGTAGCCCATCGGAATTTGATCTAATGTTGTGCTCCCCTAAACGTGGGGTCATGCTGCTTCTACGGATTGATAGAATTTTGTTGGGAATAGGGTTGGGTGTCGTGTAGCCGTTTATCAGATGACTAGAAGCGTGGGATGAAGGAGGAAGTACCTCACGAGGTGAAGACTTCGGCCCACGGGGAGTAATACGGCGAAAGAGCCGATAGGGAGCGTTGGGATGGTGATGTGTTATTGTGTGTAGAATCGTGGTTGCTGAAGTTCATGTAACCATCACGATGGCATGATATTTGTAACGACGGGCACTTGCTTTGCACACGTGGTGATTTACGACCCGAGGAAGAGGAACACCTCGTACAAAGTCTGTAAATAGGCTAGAGAGTAGAAACCGAGCCGGAAAAAAGGCACGCCCTCCCTCGGTCTTTGTTGAACAGTGAGGAGCCTCCAAAGTCGAGATACACCCGGCTGCCATGAACAACGATACATTGTGCTCTCTGAACACAGTCTTACACGGAGACTAAAATGCTGGCGTATCGTGCATATCCAAATCCTTGAGGCTTCTCATTGGAGTGGTACACACTTCAAACCTGTATATCGTCTAATCCCTGCAGATACTATCGCCCTTATTTCAATTTGAAATTGCAATGACCAGGATAATAAGTTTTTTCCCCGTTGATCGCTGCGATATGTAAGGCCTGAATGGCGGGATAGCAGAGCATAGGAGACCCATCACAGCTCTAACGCTGATGCTCTTTGACAGTCTCGTTCGATCTCAATGTTTCAAAATCCCATACGGTTGGTATTGTCCTCTCAAAGCTGAGAAATACGCTGTTCACTTATTCGGTCAGAACAGTGAACACCCATGGCACATTCAAGTGCGCTGTTCCTTGATTCGTCTGCGCAGCGAGCCTAATTACAGAGGATATGGTGAAAGGTGGAGGAGGGTTCTTGAGGTGTTCTGAGCTTACTGGAGAGGCTTTTGAGAATGTAGATATCTGTCAGCCTAACGCGAGAAAATCCAACTCCGGTTTGTTGTTCTTACGGCTTCCGCGAGACTGCTAAGTAGATGTCAGTAGTTTTTCCTAAGCCACAGTGACAGGGTGCTTGGAATCTAGTACTTGTTCTGCGGTGGAGCCCTCGAACAACTCTAAGAAGAGTCTCATCGACGACGATTCTGATAGGACAATGTAGCACCAAATCTGAATTGTTGACTTGGAGACAACAGAGAAACCGAGCGGTGCATGTTTTCGGGAAGATCTTCTCACCGCCATCGCGTCGTGAATACAACCACGACAACGAGTAACACTGTCAATTGGGGAGTGTTCCATTTCAGTCAACCATACCCGATTGTTCCTTGTCGAGGATCCAAAATAATCGTTGGGCAAGGTTTTGTGAGACATTTCTTCTGCAAGGTCCTTCACCGTGAAGCATGATCGATGATGTGGCGTAGAAGGTTGAGCCGCTCTCAGATGCTGATTGAGATAGGGTAGATCGATGAGTTAGTGGTAGCGAATGTCTGCCCACATATTCCGAGGGATACCATCTTCCGCTTGATAACGTTGTTCCATTCCGTTTTTCGAAAATGCCCGCCTGAACCTAGCCAAGTGATTCTTGTGGACTTCAGTGTTTTGGGATTCGGAAGAAGCAAGGAGGCGGCTCTGAAGAGCCGTGAATGGATTCCAGGCAATTAACGGACTGAGGAGGTAAGCGGACACGAACTCTCCCGTAAAGATCTCTATCGGACTCGTGATGATATACAAGCGCCGTCGAGCTATCTGAAAATCCTTCCTTCCATCTTCTTGTCTTTCAGTACTGCATCATAGAGCAGGGAGATGAAGACGACGTAAGTAAAATGCTACCCACTTAACCATAGCCTCTCCAGTGATTGCAACGTTGACTGGTAGGAACAAAGTCGCCGAGATCCACGGACGCATCTGCGAATTCGCACCTCATCTAAGGGTCTATCAGATCGTTGCTGCATGAGCATTTCTGAGGGTTTGGTACTGGCGTTCCAATTGCGTGTTGTTCGGCAGCTGATGTTGTGGAATGACCTTGACCGGGGACATCTCCATACGGCGATCTGAGAGGACAGAGCCTCATACCGTGCAAAGGCCCTCAAAATGTTTAGAATGTTTCAAAAAATGATATTGAGCATCTGGCCACCTCAGCGAAGTCGGCGATGCTGCGATACGTGTCATCTTGATCTGATTAGGGGTGGTGCCAACAATGAGGAAAAGAGCAGTGTGTGCGGTGGTCTCGAGTGTGACGGCAGGAGGTCAAGTTTTTTCTTCCTGACGATGAAAGCATGACGAATATGCGATCGCGATCGAGAAGGAGCAACTTCCTCTTCCCTCTTTTGCAATGTAAGTACTCAATGGCGTTTTAGGCAGGACCTCAATTGGCAGTTGCCTTTGCGTTTTGAAATCGATGCTGGCACATGCTTATTGGACTCTGGTGTGACTTCGATGCGCACTCTTCAAACGGCGCGCGCCAGAGGCCATGTGCTGTGTAGCATTGTACAACTCACCGTCAACGGGATTGCCGATGACAGCTTGGAAATGCGATGAGAGTTTGACATGAACATTTCCGCGCTCGTTGGCTGTGCAACAAGTTTGTTGCCTCTTCCCGAGACCCCTCTTTTCTCATCATGCTTCTGGATAGATTGGCAAGTTGTCAACGACGGTCAGTTTCCCGTTGTTGGTACCTCGTGGGCCCGGCACAGCGGACAAGAGCTTCGAAAGAAGTGTAGTCCTTGAGCTCTTCTCGCTCCAACGTCTCAGTCCAGCTACGCCCCAGGGCAATGTAGCCGTGTGACCACTACCAAAACAAACGGCATTCTTCCAATTCGTACCTGCTCTCAACCGAAGTCCGAGGTCTGTTCCTCAGCTTTGTTACACAACCCTCATGACCTGCGCTGTTGCTGTCACGGTCGTCGCCATAGGCTATCTTCGTTCACCGCCGAAATGCGAAGTCGCGGGCAATTCTAAGGCCGCCCGAGATTGCGGGGAAATAGGGCGAAAGACTCGCAGGAGAGCGTCTCTCGGGCTTCTAGCTTGAAAACTGCTTGAAAATGTCGAGTTGGGCGTTTTGGCCTTGCCTCAGCGGTGCAAGAGGCGGGAAGGACTTTGCCAATTGGGCAAGGAGCGCCCTGTTTCGCGCCAGGAAAATTCCCCAGAAAATCACATCACCTGAAAATCCTTCGAAACCCCGGCTACCGGCGGGTGACTGGTCAAATGCACAGATTCAAGCAGGTACCTGAAGATCCACAGCTAGGAAAAGCTCTTTCAGAGTTTTCAGTGGTCCTCAGCCAAGATCCAGTGTCGCGCTGCTAAATTTGGGGCATGGCAAATTTGGGGAGATCACAGTGTGCAGACGGACCTTGCAGGCGCTGTCAGGCTGGGCTAGAAGGCTTGGGTTGGTGAGCGACTTTGAACTGGGAATCACCGCATCTCTGCTCTTCTGGAAGGTCTGCTTGCGTGATCAGCGTCTGGATGGCAGGCTGATGATGTTTCCCAGAGCCATGAGCACGTTTTGCCACGACCCTGCAACTCCTGGAACCTGACGGTTGTGTAATTAAGGCACCGGACAGGAGGTGTCATGGGCATAATTGCGGTGTCGTGAAGGTGTCATGGACCCAGGAAGAAATTCTCACCACAAGCGACGGAAGCAAGGAGCGCGAACGAACACGCCAGAAACGCTGACGACATCTCACGATGCAACTCGAGACATCCATTCATCAATTTCCTGGGGGTAACAGATATTGGATCTGGGACCGCGTGATGTTCTCTGCTTCAATGTGTTACGAAATCACCGACGCTTGGCGAGCCACTCACAGGCCTCGCCATCGGCACGGCTCTTGCTAGGCCGGGACAGCCTGACTGCCAATTGCCAAACTATGCCCGTTAACTGCAAAGTGCCAAAGTTGCGAAACATCGTGAAGGAATAATGCAAGAGTTTTCAATGTATGACTGTGCCATGGAGAGGGGACACGAGCAGAGGCTATAAGAGCCTGCCCTCCACCACCCTGTTGATAAAGAACCATCATCCACAACACACCTCAGCAAGCAATAACAAGACAGCTTCTACTCACATTACCATCAAGAGTCCTCTATACAATTCAACCTTTCAATAATCAACTCTTCGTTTGCCACCTTCAAGTCAAACACATCTTCAAAAATGCCTTCCTACCAGATCACCGAGCCACACCCAACCGTCCGCACCTACACACACGCAGGACGAGGAGGCGCTGGCAACACCTTCAAGGCCCCAAAGACCAGCAACGGCTCTTCTGCTCGCGGCCCCGCCTCGCTTGTGCCTTTGGAGTCTACTGCACCAAGATTCAGCTCAGGAAGGGGAGGAGCTGGCAACATCCGCAGTAGCAGCGAGAAAGCCATATTCTCCTTCGATGAGGAACTTGCACGCCAACAAACCCGAGAGGCAATGGACAAGAATGGCGCATCATGGCACGTTGGACGAGGAGGAGCTGGAAACCTCGCCAGCACTATTGCGCCCTCTTCTCGCAAGGACTCATCCAGCTCGACCGGCTCCAATGCATCAACACGCAGCGGCTTCTTCGGTCGTCTCAGCCACAGCTTCGAGCGTCACTGAAGGATTACTTCTTTGACTTCTCTTTAAGCATCTCTTCGGTTTAGCGACTCGGCTTCTTCATCATGTTGTTATCATAGCGTTGGGCGGAGCAAGCGGGCTGGTTCTGACTCCCGCACACTTCTTTCTGCTCCTAACGATAACGGCCTCCTCATCTCATCTCTTTTTGCTACATCATCACATACGGCGCGGATGAGAAACTCAGAAAAAAAGCATCATGCATCACACGGCGTTTATACCACCTGTTTTATCATTATTGTTGCAATAATACTTCTTGTTTGGTGGCGGACGGAAAAAAGCTTGGGACCTCAGGACAAGATCTGGCTGGTAGACTCCAGATCTTCTTGTCTTGGTGAATATTTGTTCTTATTAGCGGCGAGAGCGATGCGATGGATATACCCCAATACTTTTATATACCCGGAGTCTTTTTTGTGTTATGGTTTGGAAGCTGGTTGGCTTTGCATTTGGGACGGATTTCTCTGGGATGGAGGAATCGGTGCATTGTCATGGATGCATAGCGGATAGTAGATTAATACATCACTGCCATATTTTACCACTCACTTCAAGTTCTTAATGCCATTGTGATATCTCTCTTCAAATTCGTCTTTATTAACATGGAGTCAAACAACTTCCAATTGTCTACAGTTTACCAATAGTCAGTCACATCCGCAACAATATCCACTGGTTACTTCCCTTTCAGGAACGTTTTCATCTCAACGTCGCGAATTACTCCTTCACACAACCAAGCTCTTCAGACTCACCAAAAGCTACAGCCTTGCCATTTCCCAACGTTCTCAAAAACTCTCACCCCTCGCATACGCACTACCGTGAAACAAAACACGCTCGTTATGACTACAGATGTCTCAAAAATATGCCTCACTATCACTCAAGAGTCATGGTTCGCAGGTTGCTCACTGCATGCCTCGAACGCAAAATACCTCACAGCCCTGTGATTGAGAAGTCAAAGGCTTGTTGGCAAAAATGTCTCTTAGGTCCGGTGCTCCAGCGCAATCCTGCGCTTTTTCTATTTATATTTGCTTTTATAAAATTTGGATGACGAGCACGTTGAGGATTGAGAACGGGGTTGGAAAGCTCGTTATTTTCTGACACATTCCCCTGGGGCAGAATCTGCGCAGAAGGCAGGCGCGATGATTTGTGGTTGAGATTTGGGTGACTCAATGGCAGGCACTTCTTGCGCCATCTCGCGCGATGCGTTCGCTCCTTCCTTTGCTCTCAACTCTCTCCCTCACTACCAGTTACCTTCCAGACTTGACGGAATCACTTGCTCCTACGCGGAAAACATCTTCCCCTCTCTCCTTTCCAAATACACCATCTCCATCTACCAAATTTCCCCAAATTCTCCTCCTCCTCCACAACTCTCCGGACGTCCAACAGCCCCATCCAGACCCGCCCAACACCGTTACCAACCTTAACGCACGATGTGTCAAAACTCCTCTACCCTCCTTAGCTCTGCATACTCTAAATCCCCAAAAGGCATCCTCGAGACACTTAGCTCAAATGGTGCAAGGACGATGCCGTAACAGAAACCATCCGGGTAGATCTTGAGATACCCGCTGCGTGCGGGGAAGCTTAGGTAGCGGAGGGGAAGGTTTCTCGTTTCGAAATTCGCGAACAAAAATGCACCAAAAACGAAAGGCTTGAAAGCTAAACAGAAATGACCTAAAGGGGGAATTTTCTTTTCGGAATTAAAATGGAAGGAACGTGTGCTGAGCCCCGATAATGGGTGGCTGTGATTTGGTGGTGTGTAATGCAGGTGAGGAGTGAAAGCCAAGAGGGGAATCACTTGATTTCCCAAGGCGGGCGCCTTGGAGCTGCCTGGCTTTCGCATGGAAGGAGATTCTTCTCTGTTCGAGATCGAAGGGTTCATAACATTTTGAGAATTAAATAAAACGAACCTGATGCTGAGAAAACTTCATTCGGAAGGAATATTTTTGATGGCCGAGCAGATGTTGAAATGGAAATCCGGTGGGGCAAGCTGCTTGCACTTTCGTTGCTTGCTGGAGTGCTTGAGTTTATCTGGTATAGCCGCAATGGCTTAGAACATATTTTCAAGTCCTGGATCGAATCGTTGAGCCCGACTGGGACATTTTTGAAGGTGTTGATGAAAACGAGAAAAAGAAAGGCGACCAGCTTGCTAGTGCTGAGATGTTCTCTCGGAGCATTCCTCTGCGCATATCTCAGTACCGGCAATGGCCGGCTCTCCACAAACTTTGAAGCTACCCCTGTCCACGGCAATTTAGAGCACAATCGCGTCCGCCAAAAAGGTACGCGAGCATCTTCATCTTCAGGGAGAAACCATACCGCGACGTCGACCTCCAAAAGCCGCCTTTACGACCGTAATCATCCCAGCTACTCCAGACCCCCCACTATAAATACATAGTTCGAGAGATCAACTACATAGTCTCACCCTGAGCCTCAGGGTCTCCATCCCCATCCACAACTTCAACCATGACCGACACCCTCCACAACGCGCCCATAGTCCTCGACAACGGCAGTGGCACCATCCGTGCCGGCTTCGCAGGCGACGACCTCCCCAAATGCTACTTCCCCTCCTTCGTCGGCCGACCCAAACATCTACGTGTGCTGGCAGGCGCATTAGAAGGAGATGTATTTATAGGACAGCGAGCACAAGAATTAAGGGGATTACTGAAGATCAGATATCCGCTTGAGCATGGAATTGTGACGGACTGGGATGATATGGAGAGGATTTGGGAGTGGGTTTATGGGGAGGGATTAAAGACGTTGAGTGAGGAGGTGAGTTCGGTGGTTTCTTTGGGGTTTGTTTGTTGAGGGTTGGAATTGGAATTGGACGTTCATGGATTTGAGAGCGGGATTTGAGGACTGAACTTGGGTCCTATCATGGAAATAAACGCTGACGGAGTCTCTCCAGCATCCAGTACTCCTAACAGAACCACCTCTTAACCCACGAAGTAACCGCGACACCGCCGCCCAAGTCCTCTTCGAAACCTTCAATGTCCCCGCCCTCTACACCTCCATCCAAGCCGTCCTATCCCTCTACGCCTCCGGCCGCACTACAGGAATAGTAATGGATGCCGGCGACGGCGTATCCCACGCCGTCCCTGTATACGAAGGATTCGCCATGCCGAGTTCAATACGAAGGATAGACGTAGCAGGGCGAGACGTAACAGAGCATATGCAGACGTTATTACGGAAAGCGGGATACGTATTTCATACTAGTGCGGAGAAGGAGGTCGTGAGGATGATTAAGGAGAAGGTTAGTTATGTGGCAGCGGATCCGAAGAGGGAGGAGAAGGAGTGGGCGAGTGCGAAGGTGGGTGATAAGGCGGTGGAGTATGTGTTGCCGGATGGGAATAAAATCAAGGTCAGTCAAGACCGCCATATAAAACCATACGTTTTCTTCATCACATCTAACACTGTCAAAGATTGGCGCCGAGCGTTTCCGCGCCCCCGAAATCCTCTTCGACCCCGAGATCATCGGTCTCGAATACCCCGGCATCCACCAAATCGTCGTGGACGCCATCAACCGCACCGATCTCGACCTACGGAAATCCCTCTTTGGCAACATCGTCCTATCTGGAGGTAGTACATTGACGAAAGGATTTGGTGATCGGTTATTGCATGAGGTGCAAAGGCTGGCAGTTAAGGACATGAGGATTAAGATTTTTGCGCCGCCGGAGAGGAAGTATAGTACTTGGATTGGAGGAAGCATTTTGGCGGGGTTGAGTACGTTTAGGAAGGTAAGTTTTGCATTGAGGATGAGAATGAGTGAGATGAAGCTAATGGTGGTATAGATGTGGGTGAGCATTGATGATTGGCATGAGAATCCGGATATAATCCACACGAAATTCACATAGTTTCGTTCTCTGGCTTTTGTGCTCTGTAGCATATCGGGGGCCTCAGAGTTCGGCGTTGGGGAAGCAATCTAGTAAACCGTCTGTCCCGAGTCTCACCACTGCCGCAACACAAAATTCTGCCAAAGACAACAGGGCTTGAGATTTTGCTTTTCCCACATTATCTCTTGGGGCAAAATCCAGCTCGCGACGTCGACTTCTTATAGGGTCCGGAACCACTACTTCTTTCAAACACTGTATTATACGTCCTTCCTTGTCTCCGCGTTTAAGCGCAGCATAGTATTGTGCTCTATCACCAAGATGGAAGTCTCGGGCAGACGATTGAGCTTGAAGTCACTTGTGCGACAAAAGCCTGAATGGGTCTAGGAAGGGGTGGAATAAGGTGTCATGAACAGGGAGAAGGTGTTGATATATCGATGTAGGAAAATGGGCAGTAGATGCGAAGAGAGGGAGTGTAGAAGCAATGATACCCATATTAATCGATGATTGATACCTATGGTCCCCTAATCAAACGTGCAATGCTTAATTGCTGATGCAGCCATAAGTGGCACCTACGGAATCCATTTCCTCCAGAATTGCCAACCGGAAAACCCCCATCAGAGTCTCTTGGCTAAGGTTCAAATCTCATTAGAAGATTAAATAGTAGCTTTGGGGAGTTTGGCTAAGGGAACGGGTTACGAGACCGTTCGACGGGGAAGGTGGGTAGTAGGTGATGGGAAGGTTGGACTATAATCTCCATGATGTGCTAATGAACGATGCTCGAAGAAAGGTATTAATCTTTGATAGGGATGAGACGGATTGAGAAAATTAAGAAAGGTACATAGGTGAGCTTAGAGAGGCTAGAGTGGTGATGCCCGAAAGTCGTGTGGAGGCTATACAGGAGGATAGAAGGTTGTAGTAAATCACGGCCTCAGGATATTATGTGAACCTATGTGTCCCCCCGGGCTCTGCAAACACTTCAAATCACTGTCACACAAAAACCCGTCAAGAATTTCCATAACTCATATCATTATCTTCCTACCCCACCATCATGTCTACAGTGCGTTTTTTCTTACTTCTTAAACACACCCCCCTTGTTCTGCGCCCAAGGCGTACTAACCAACAACAACTTCCCAAAATCCGGCGTTCCCAACCCCGTAACCGCATCCCATCCAACCGTCGCATTCCAGCTCGCCCCCGGAATAACCGGGCTCCCATTCGGCGCAATATTAAACCTACTCAGACCATTACATCCCGTCGCCGCACCCTTAACGATATCCGTGAGACCAAATTGTCCAACGGTATATAGCCATGGGTTCAAGAATCCCAAGGTTGGAAGACCGGATTCGATGCGTGCGGAGTTGAGTTGGGCGATGATGCCGTTGAAGGCGGGTGCTGAGCAGGAGGTTCCTCGGTAGCCTTTGTCGGAACCTTGGTCGATTACGCGGAAGTTTTGGGCCTGGGCTGCGACGTCTGGGAAGCCTCGTCCGGTGGTGTTGAAGTAGCCCTTGTTTTGGTCGCCGATTTTTGCGAGATAGCCGGAGACGGCCTTCTCTTGGTATGCTGGTCTGGCCCAGATGTTTGAGAAGCCACCTGAAGAGAAGAAGACGGCTACTTCGGGTTGGATGTAGCGGGTTCCACCGACAGAGGTGACGTACGGGCATGAAGCTGGGAATTGTGGTTGAAACTTCAAGGTGTTGAGGCCATCGTTGGAGAGACAGTAGTCTCCTGTTCCACTGTCGCCAGATGAGAAAAGAATAGACTTTCCTCGTGCTCCGAGCTGAGCGAAGAGCTGGCAAACCTGTGTAGCATAGGAAATGGGAATTTCCTGCTCATTCTCACCATAGGAGATGGAGATAGAGTTGGGAATGTCCTTATTAGGAAGCTTGGTTAGCGCGAGGAGGAAGTCGAGATATGGCTCGTTGGTGTTGTCAGCTTGAGTGGGAGAGTCGCCATCAGGAATGAGGAGACCGCGGCCTGCAGTGCTGAATTCGGTGACTGGAGTTGGGAAACCAACCGCTAATGCGTACTGATTATCCAGATTTGCTTCGCCAGAGTCTTCCGTGGAGTTCTGATCGTTGAGTCCGCCATTAAAGGATACCACAGAGAACTAAGCGAGATGTCAGTCTGCAAATTTGAAAAGTTGTTCACTGGGAATAACTTGCGTTCTGGCCAATGGCGTAAGGAGCATAGACTTGCTCGAACTTAGCCAAGTCAGTGTATCTCGCATATTCTTCCAAGAAAGAGGCATATCCAAGGCTGTTCCCATTCTTGGCATCGCCTTTGTAGTGAACATTGTAGAGATCGAGTAGGCATTCGGGTGTGATTGTCAGGTTGCAGGTGATGTTGACAGTTGGGTTTCCATAAGTAGGTGGTGACCACCACTTAGAATGTCCCTGTGTCTTGGCTCCCTCGTCGATGACTTCGGCTGTTGAACCGAGGGGTTTGAGGCTACCGAATCTGATTGTTGGCTGAGAAATGTTAGTGATACTTGTTCCCAATGGGAGAAGCTTCTAAATGTGCGGATCATGACCTTGGAAGGGGAGCTTAGAAATTACCACATACCTGAATGAAGTTGATATGGCCTCTGACCTCGTCAGGAACAGAGTATGCCAAGGTTCGAAGTACTTGGATATCCGACTCCTCACTGACATACCAGCCAAACTCAGTATCGAGCAATTTGCTACCAGTCTTGACATCAGTCTGGAAGAGGAGATAATCTCCATCATCCCGAATCGCCGTAACATTGTTGTCTTGGAGCCAGCTAATAGCCATTGATGAGGTCTCGTCAGTAGGCTTGAGTAGACTTCTCAACTCATGACCCTCGTAGTGCATTCCATATTGCTTGTGGTCAGGTGTAGAGACATCCAACAATTTCTCGTACAGCGAATCGACATTCTGCTGTTTGAGGGAAACGCGAAGTTTGAGTACCTCGTTTCCTTCGGCGGCACGAACGAACTTCCAGCCGCGAGGAACTGTGCGGATAGACTCGAAGACGGCTCCGTGAACGACAGCTGTGAGAGACAGAAGTTGTACAAAGGTGGGGAGGGAGAACATTTTGACGGATTGGGTCGGCGATTGAGGGACAATGGCTCGACGGACTCAATTGAACTGAGCTGGAGAGGAAAGAAGGAAAGCTCGCGCGCTGGGCGACATAAGAAATATTTATACTTACCAGAGTCACTTACCCTGATCTACCTGGGTAGCTGCAGCATATCCCATAGCTTTGTCAAGCGGCCAGGTACGACTGTACGAACAATCAGGGAGGGAACTTGCGTGACTGAATTTCTCCCGCTGCCATGGCGTCCAGACTGCATTACCCGGTCGTGCTTCCAGGTACAAAAAGTCTTGGTACCTGCTTGATCAGTCCTGGTTCTTGCAGCTTAATAGCAGTTGCTATGAGGGACGTGATATAAGTGGAGAGGAGTTGCATTGGTAGTGAGGGGTATTTTGCATGTTATCTTCCTTCCCATGCTGGACGAGGTCGTCGCGTGCCAGGATAAGCTCATTTAAGCTCATTTGTAGCTCTTTGCTAGCATGCGCGGTTGGAGGCGTGTGGGGCGGGCCGGGTTCAACGGGCTGGATAAAGACTTGAGAAGGCGATTATCTTCAACGAGGATATAATGACCATTGTCAAAGCGGAATAAGAAAAATCGTATGTTCTGTCTAGGATGATAGAAGAGTCCTGAGCGTTCACACAACAAATGAGATGAAATAAATGCTGTTGAAGGCCATCATGTTTGTTGATCGTTCTGGAAGAGTGCTCGCCAATCGGAGATGGCCATTTTGTTCTACAGTGGTGGCGCCTTCCGCCGAGGTGATTTCGACTGCCAAGCGTTTAACTCCTGCCTCTTTGGCGTAGTTAAGCTTCCGCCATATGTGCGATCGCCTGTCTAATCTGGGGTCAAACCTCTTAAAGATCGTGATAGGGCCATTGAAGCTTTTCTTATCTTCCTCGCCGAGGCGGAATATTTCATAAAAGGGGTCGTTCTGCGTCTTGGCTGTTGCTTGATTGTTGCACATCAACCTCCATCCTTCTCTCGGGTCTTCTTGAAAGTCTCGAACGAGAATTTCACGATTGGTTCTACTGTAATGGCTCTTTGTTGAGAGGGCGGGGACGGCAGAAAAATGGAACAAGGTTTGTTTTTACCTTTTCCATCAGTGGGAGTATGCACTGGACTGCTCAGAGCATAACCTTATTACTGGCCAGACCGCTTCTATTGTTCATGAGATGACAGACTATCATCATGTTAGGAATAATGGTCGAGCGGCGAAGAGTGAAAGAATGTGAGAGGACCTTTTATATGGGCCTCCCAGAGCTTAGTCCTTATGATCGCAGCTGGTGGTGTGGGCAAGCCAAGCTGGAAAGAACATGAAAGAACGCACCTACTACTTATGGAGGCGCCGCCACGACTTCCTCCCCAGATTGAGTAACTGAAGGCGTGGCCGCAGCTGCATTTTGTTCGAACGGAGTACATCTCAGGATCCTAAGCTCGTTCAATTCTCTAAAGTTGATATCAGAGGGAACATCAATCTTGAGAGGCTTTCGACAAGTGTCAAATCGAAACAGACGAACATGATGTAGTTTTAATTGGATGCTCTTTCTGGCACGAAACCTCTCTCCCTCCTTCCTCTGTACAAACTCGATTCCCTTAAGTGGGCTTTGATTTTGATGGCCAATGCGCGAGTAGCGGTATCGAGCAAAGAATGGAGGGAAGAGAAGAGAATTCTAGGCTTCTCCAACGAAGATGAGCGGTTGTCTCTATTGTTCCCATTTGCACCTTTTCAGCAACTCTGTGTTAGTTTTCAAGCCTTTAGGAGTGCGAGGCTCTAGTCGAGTCCCACTTGCAAAGCATTGTTTTGAAAAGAGGGATGTTAGATTTCTCCTTGTGGTGTGAATAGAACAGCGTCTGGTCTCGTGTACTGCAACGCTGCTTACATGACGTCTAGTGTCTAAATGCTGATGCTGGATTTTGATAAGCGGAAATAAGACGAGTGTGACACGTTTGAGCTTTGTTATTATTGTTGATGAATGATTTTCATCCAATGGCATGGAGCTGTCAACATTTTCATTAGCTTGTTGCAACTGTTCAGACAAAGGACCACTGCGGTACCCGGGAAGAGAATTGAATAAAAATTTCTCTATTCGAGAAAGCTTTCGTCTGATGTTATACCTTCTGCAATTTCTGCTTAGAAAGTATGTCTAGGACGGAGCTGTGCTAGTCTGTCGAATTTGGTGTTTTCGTTTTAAGAAGAGAGATGGTTTTGTACTCAGCGAGGATATCTCGGCAGTCGTTGAAAAGGTAACTTTGGATGAAAGCTTACTATCAAAGTCTGGTACTCGAGAGAGATACTGAATAAACTCTTGCTTATTAGAGAATACTCTCGTCCGAAAACGTTTGTCAATCTGGTATACCTAAACTTGGTTGCGACATTTCCAAGTGGCAATTGTCACCTCTAGTAATAATGCGCATTGGCCGATGTTGAAATCTGGCGGAGAAAAGTCTTTCCGACGCTCAAGTCATGACAAAAAAGTATCACTGATTGATCCAAAGGAGAGAGATCGATAAATTGTCATCATCAATTGCCTGAACATCAAAAAGTAAGCAGCATTGAGCGGCTTGCATTGAACAACAGCTGTGCCATTCTCATGAGAGCTTCAGAAAACAGCATAGCCATGAACCCACTGCCTATTCAAGAATTCGCAACATGCCAACATGAAGTTATTCGTATTTGCTTGCGATAGCATGGCAGGCTGTGTATGATCTGCGACACAGAGGTTTTGTTTGATCACAGCAAGGAGAGAATAGCAGCGCCACACTCTTGGGTTTCCAGAAGATAGGGAGTCGTGTCATTTCAAATCATAAAACGTGACATATGATACTAAGCCGCTGTGCCTTGCAGAACGATTCAGCGATCAAACGAGAGAAATTTCCGAACTTTTTGATAAGATTGTGAAATTTATGAGGTTCGCAGCGACTCGACGCCTCATCTCGGGACGCCGTGCTGGCAATTGCAGCATCCCGAGTCCCTGAATTAGGTCATTTCCCGGAAGTGAAGTCATTTGAAGAGTTGAACTCTTTTCGCGGAGATGGCTGGGCCAAGAGTCCAATCCGAGTCCGAACTGGCCGAGTACCCCGCTGTGAATCTCAGGAATGCGTGGTGATGCTGATGATGCTCACTGCACAAATCAGATGAGATGAAACAGGATCACCAACACAGAAAATATGAGATGACGGCAAATTCTAGCGACATTGCGGAAGGTTTCCAAGCTGCCAAGGGCTTGCTGCAAAGTGCACGTTCATGTTTTGTGTCAAGAATCAATGCGAGGGTTGGAAAGCCATGCGTGTTTAGGGCTTGGGATAATTTGAACAATTTGATAAGAAACTCGTGGAATCGTGGTAACAATCTGTTTCACGTGTTCCGGAATTGAAAGGCATGGGAGGCATGCTGAGGCTTTTCGGTCATTAGAGATGAGATTGAGATGACATGATCGGGTGGGGGCATTTGAAGGCAAACAGAAGTCGAACCCAAAGTCTAAGACAGTGACACGTTGAAGACGATTTATCGATAAGGATGACGAGGCGGGCGAGCTGCACATGCGAGCAGCCGCAGAAAGGAAGCCGTCAAACAGCTGTAGAGAAGTCGATGGACAGGTTTCTCTGCCTCCAAAACCCAGCTCACGACGTTGCAAAACATCAGCGGCGGTCATGCCCCTGTGGCGCCAACATGGGCCAATGGTGAGTGCAGGTCTCCTGTTTCGAAATGCCCTTTTGCCAATTCTCCTTTCCCTGGATGCCCTGGCACACACTTCACGATGCGCCGGGAGAACACTCTGATCTTCGTCCGATCAGGACCTGCCGGTAGGATCATGAGAGTGCCCGCGGTTTCAAAGGCGCAGATGAGCTGTGCTAAGGAACGATTGCGTTTTCGAAGCTCTGGAAAGCTTCCTGGTCGCTGGGTTTCTGTAAACCCGGGATATGGAGCATATTTTGCAGAATTTATTGCAGATTCTTCGCTGTGCAGGAGAACGGGGAAGTGACGAGTAATGCCAATCGAGGCCCAGAATTGCCCTGATTTTAGTGTGCATCGTTAGTGAGGCACCGATTGCCTCTGCCGACTCCACGCTGTGTTGCTGGCGACGACGGGGTGCGGATGAGGCGCAAATTATATCTCTCAAGACAATCTCCGGGTCGTCATCAGCAGCGGAGCCGCTGAGGACCAACGGTGAAATTACGTCGATGATGCTTCTCAGCACCGCAAGGTGATCTGAATTTGGTGTTTTTGTGTTCTAATCGTAGGGCTGTCGTTGGCCAAAAGATGCAGTCATCCAGCTGTCATGCTGTTCCACAGGCTCAACAGCGCATCAAGCTTGCCCATCGTAGGATTCCCGGTCATTTTCGTCGCTTGGTGTTTCTCGAATCACGGCCGTTTTCTGCGCTCTTTTCACTTGGTGTGTTTGAAGTTGACTGCGCCCGCAGGGGACGGAAGCTAGGCAACGCCAATCAAGATCCCTGAGATGGGGCCCGACAGCCTAGCGGGCCAAGCGAGCCCCCTAAGCAATCTAAAATGACCCTTTCCTGGAGTCCACGATGATGCGCAACCCACCATCTCACCCTCTTCCGCCACAGCCTCTCGCTGCCCTCGCTGTCCACCCCCTTGGCTTCTTCACGACGAGATTAGCTTGCCACTCGCACCGCCGTGCGTACCTGCGTCAACCGCTGGCGAGCAAGGTCTCCTTCCCAGGCCCCCTGGGCGGCGCCTGTACGATCCTGAATTTAGTGTCAAGCACCCATGGCGGTCGTAATCCAAACCTCCCTTTTGTTCGCCGCTCCCGCTACTCTTGCTTCCTCTTTTCCTTCTCTTTTCACCAAGATCTCTCTTGACCACCACAGTCCTTACAGTCGTTCCTTGCATACAAGCTACGTTCTCATTTTCAAACTTCAGTCATTCTTTTACTTGAGATATATCTTTTTGCGGAATCGACTTTCGCTCGCTCACTCACTGTCCATACCGAGAATCTAAACGTCCCACGATACCCGAACAAACCCCTTTCGACAAGTCATTAGGAAATTTGGAAGGAGCATTGATTGCTTTGGAATTCATTGAAGAAAGAAATATCTGAATTGTTTATACATCGCATCAACCACCAAACACCACAATGCAGTTCTCCACCCTTGCTGTTGCCTCCTTCGCGGCCTTGGCCACCGCTCACCAGAACGCTCCTCAACACTTCCACCACCGCCGTCAATTGAACACCACCGACTCTGGTGTCTCTACCACCTTGACAGTGTTCCAAACTCAGGTCCACACAATCACCAGCTGTGCCCCAACTGTCACCAACGTAAGAAGAACCATGGTTTCTAAAAATAAGTTTTATATACTGACAGTTTTTAATAGTGCCCAGCTCGCAACTCTGCTTCCGCTGGAGTGGTTGTCACTGAGATCGTTGCTCTTACCACAACTGTCTGTCCAGTTGAGCAAGCTGCTTCCGTCAGCTCTGCTATCCACTCCTCGGTCTCTGCTTCTCTCAGCGCTGCCTCCAGCGCCTCCGCTATCCCAACTTTCGTTCCTTCCGGAACTGGCCCCAAGCCAACCAAGTCGGGACCATCTACCACAGGTCAAAACGAGGGAGTTGTTACCACCCCATCTGCTCCTCTCTCCACTGGTGTAAGCGGTGCTGGATCCTCTGCTGGTGAGGGAGCTGGATCAGCTGTCCCAACCAAGGACACCACTCTCACATACACCATTGGTACCGGTTCATCCACCACCGTTATTACCACCACCATCAAGCACACCAATACTGCTACCGTCTATGCCACCAAGTCCGCAGGTGCTGCTGGAGGAAATAACGCTGCTGAGGTCTCAAGCGCTCAACCAACCACCACCCTTACCGGAACTTCCACATCCACCAAGTACATCACCGTTATTGCCCACTCTTCCAAGGCTTCAACTGGAGGTGCCAACTCTGGCGCTGTTGCCACTGGCGAGGCTAACTCGGGAGCTGCTGTTTCTGGAGCTGCCAACTGTGCCCCAGTCACTGTCACTGAGACCATTGCTCTCTCCACCGTCACTGTGGTATGTTCCTCATATAAACTTTCTAATACTCAATCACTAACTTCAAAATAGACCGCCAACCCAACTGCCGCCGCTGCCAGCGGAGCTGCTGCCGTCTCAGTCCCAGTCAACAACGCTGCCGTCTCAGGAGCCGCTGAGTCCAGCGCTGCCGGAACCTCAGATGTCATCGTCAGCACTGCAACTGTCGTCCCCATCCCAGTGACCACCGCCGGCCCATACGGAAACGGCACCATCGCCGCCGTCACCAGCAAGTCTAAGAAGCCTTGCTCCAGCGTCTTCCCCTCCGGCTTCGTCTCCAAGAAGAAGCACACCGGAACTGCTCCAATTGCCAAGGCCACTGGCGCTTAAATAAACCATCAACTCGCTAGCTGATTGATGCAGGGGAAGAAGGGAGAAGGAATCTACGTTCTTGTTTCTACTTTAGACAAACATTTTTTCATTGTGGATTTTTTACTTATAAACAGTGCTGGTTTTTTGTTGCTTTGATTGAATGACGAGCTTGATGAATGGAGAGAATGGCGAGGCGCCCTGGTTACGCGGCGCATGGCCAGGCCAGGCATATTGGAAAAAGCCGACCTGCACAATATCCAACTTACTCAAATGATAGTTTATATTGTGTAACTGTTTCTATCCTAAGCTTTTTATGGCACATCTTGCTCTTTCTTCAAAATGGTCAGCGATAGTGGTGGCATCTGGACTAGCTGGTATGGGAACTCTTGGCGTTCAGATCAAGTAAATGGGACGGGCGGGCATTTTGGAAAGCGAAAGCAAAAGTTCAACGCATGACAAAGATTTATTGAATTATATGTATTCAAACTCCAAATGCTCGCTGTATTCTAAGATGGACACGTAGAGCGATGCGCCGCAATTACTTTCTTCAAACTTATTTATGCTTAAATTGCCCCTTGGCGGGTTTCTGTGTTTATACTAGAACTAGAATTTAAGCAGTACTTTCAACTTGTGCCTCACTTTCGGTGATCTGGGAATACGCCGCATGACCGCAGAGAATATATTATATGGCAAGGGTATTTCGGTCAATGAACGAAATAGTCACCATTTTGACGAACGAGTGTAACTCTGAGTGAGATAATTTCGATAACAGAACATGAACGAAATGAACAACATGACGTTTAGATATTTACGAAATACTTATTGGAACTGGTTTGAGAAACGAGTGGAAGTCATCATTCGGTGAACAAACTCAAGTCTAAAGCCGGTTGCACACCTAAATGAATAATTCGGTAGACATTCACCGTGGCGACAACTGGGAGGTGCTCGTGAAATCATGTCAGGTGTAGAGGGGTAAGCACTGAGTAATTTCTACACAGAGGCTCGAGAAGTCAGTTCATTAAACACAACTCCTGGTTGGAAAAGTGAAGATATACTTAATCACGTGCATTCGCATATTCCTAACCACCAGACAAACAACCCAGCACTTCTTCACCCGAACCCCAAATTCAGTCTCATTCCGTGGCACTTCCGTGGCACATTCATTTCCAGATGATGATGAGATGCAGAAGGAACAACCACACCTCAATATAAAGTGCTTTTAGAGGCTATATCCAGTGTTCTATTTCCAGGCTTAGTAAACGCCGCTTTCTTCCATGGAACCAGCGAGATCCTCGCTGCAGCGAATCCTGGGCGCTTCAAATTTGGCAGAATCCGGGCGGGCTGTCCGTGTCGAGGGGTTCGTGGATGCCTCAGAACGAGACATGTTTCTTCCAGGTCATCGCACCTGATAGTTTCAAGGATGGTCACAGAACAAATACGATGCAGACCTTGTACCAGCAATGTGATTGGAAACGCATGTGATTTTACATTTGGATCTGGAGCAGAAGATCGCAAAAGCAAAGCATAAATCGGAAAGGTTCTGGCTGCTTCTTTTTGCCCTGAAAGTGCTCTGTCATACTGGAAGCTTGCGACGCATCCAGCCTAGCGCCTAGCGTTCACCATCCCGCCTTGTTGCGTGCAGAGATCCGAGTCCAGCAGCTTCTTACGACATTCCCTTCTACTGACGCCTTCGAGACGTTCGTGCCTTTTCACCAACCTCCTCCATTTTCTTCCTCGGCGCTGAACTTGAATTATTCCCATTCTGCGTAGGCTTGTTGACGACGTTATTGTCAGCTTTTCCGACCATTATTGTGCTTTGTCGCAAGCTTCTCTCGTTCATTACTTCGATCAACAGAGTTCGTTCAGTGTAACGGGATTTCTGCCAAAGATAGCCTGCATACGTCGACATACTGCCCCGCATTGTGTATCCCACCAGATATACCCCCTCCAACGAACCTAACGAGCTTTTCCCATACCATTCATGATGCGACGCGCTTCAGAGAATCTGAGCGATCCCGATCGCAACCTTGCTGAGTCGATGGGCCAACCCGACATGTCCCAGAACCCAGATATAGATCTCGTCGATATAGCCACAAACCCAGACTTGGATCTCATCAACGAAGAATCGAACGATAATAGAATACATACTCCTCCACCCCGCATCGCAGCGCGATTCTACAAACCCACGAATAATCGTCGCAAGTCTTCTGCTGCCTCATCCCGCCGAAACTCCATCTCCTCCGTACACTCGCATCAGTCGCATGCCTCGAGCAATCATCGCCATGGCGGCGGACCACAGAGCAATTACATTGCGCAACACTTGCGTCGCGCATCAATACTCGAAGACCGTAAAGCAAGGCTGGCAGATAGAGCAGCACATGCGGAGAAGGTTAGATTACGGGCAGCCCTAGCAAAGGCAGCTCCAAGGAGCACTACAAACAGCGAGGAGAGAGCATTGGCTGCCCAGCATGCCAGAGAGAAGAATCTTGCGGAGATCGTGGCAAGTTGTGCCGAGGAAGTGAAGAGAGCAAAGGGTATTGCCGAGAGCATGAAGGAGAAGAGGGAGGCTGAGGGAAAGAAGCTGAGGAGAGAAATGGAGGAGAAGCTCGCGGAGGCCGAGCGCAGAAGGGAAGAGATCTTGAACAGAGGAAACTCGAAGAGAGGCCGGTCCTTGAGTCAACCTCGAAAGAGCACCTCCCCGATGCCGAAGATCCGCGAGTCAATAAGTGAAGCAACAGCTGCTGTAAGGATTCAACAGAAATGGAGGATATATCAGCGCTGGAAGTCTCTTAAGGAATTCTCGGACTTAGGCCTGACAATTGACGGAGTGAGGGAGACCTCTTTCGAGAAAGTTGTCGATTTACTCGCACAAGAAAAAGTCCTAGTGAGCACTGCGCAAATACTAAGAATCTGTGGTCTAAAGGAAGGTGAAAGCGGCTCGGTTAATGAAATGACTGCTGTTAGAACCTTCCTTAGTGCATTCCTCATCTTGGGACATCCAACACAGGTTCTCAGCAGTAAAGGCGACAGTGGAGAGCAGGAGCAGGTGGGAGTATTGCCATTGAGAAGGGATGATCTGGCTAATCCACAGTTGCAGGACCTTGTAGCAAAGGCCCGAGATTTGCTAATATCGTTCGAGAATGTTTTGTCGAGGTTGAACGCGGGGAATAACTATACACCTCCACCGGCGCAACTTTCGAGTCTATCAGAGGTTTATGCTACCTTCTACAACGCCTTTATCGCATGGAAAGCACGCGACTCTAGTACTCTAATCGATATGATGGTTCTACAGTTTGTCGAGCTTGATTCGATATGGCAAACTGTCAAGGACAGTACCGAGGAAGCTGTCACAGATTCATATAGAGACGGCATTCGAGAAAATCAGCTTAAGTTGATGGTCAGAATCAAGAAGCTTGCTGGTCCCACCCAGGGGAAGAAGCTGATCACAAATGCCATCCGAGAAGCGCGCAAAGCTCGTGCTGCAAAGCAACCGGCAGGAGACTCGCGGCCACGTGCCGCAGGCTCTGTGCCACCGGAGGCACCTCCAGCACTAGAAGATCTCTCAGTATCTGAACAGAAAGTGGAGACACATTTACAGACCCTGACGCCTCCATCGACACCTCGTAGAAATCAACAGCAGCAGCATACCGCTGATGTCGATACTCTCAGAAACGCCATCACTATCCTCCCGGATAATAGAATCATTGCTCACGAAATTGCTATCAACAGAGAATATCGGATCGCTGATGATGCTCACGAGCAGAGGGATCTACTTATGGAAGCTGTCTTTGAAGCAATGCGCAGGGATGTTGCCCGGGGGAATAGTGATCATTGGGTACTTGCCATGGCCGAGAACATCAAAGGGAAGTTTCAGCGCCTGCTCAAGCCAGGCAACTCCATGTATACTCTCATCACCGAAGCCCTGGACACTGATTTCGTTGCACGGGAACTTCGTAACGGCTCTTTCTCTTATGATAAGTTCTTCTCGTTTATGGCAAGCATCATTCCACGCCTGTGTGCTCCGTTCCGGGACGCAGAAATGAAACAGCTTGTCGACAACCGGATGCAATGTAGAGATGTTGTGGATCGTCTTCAAGCCTTGATGCATGCCACACATCTCATGCAGGTTGACTACGCAAATTTCATGCTTCAACAAGCAGCTCCAGAGCTCATCAAGCATGCTCCAGCTTACGAGACTACCCGTTTTGCCGAGCTTATGGAAGCTTCAGGTACCGACAAACTTCCAGCAACTGAGGCAGCATGGCGTGAAGCTAGGATGAAAGTCCTAGCTGAAGCAGCCAGACGAGATCCCGACAATGTGCAACTGGCAAGGAATCGATCAACTCCAGAGAAAATATATGGCAACATGATTGTCGATGTCTTCACTAGCCTGGATTCGTCAGTCGGAATTCCCGAAACACTCAGTATTGATAGCAAGCGCATCTATCGTATTCGCGCCGATGTCCTTCGCATCGTCACTGCCGGAGCAATCCTGCTTCAATGTAAGAACATGCTCAAGCGTGATGTCCGTAGTCAATGGAAGACAGAGGCAACTCGAGTCTTGTCGGTTCTCGAGAACGCAAAAGACGCAGGAACAGCAAGTCAAGGCATTCAAGCTGCATTGGAATCCTCACGCAGCATGCCAGCTGCTACAAAGGGCCACATCAAGGACCTAGTCTCTAGAATCGTCACAGCATCTGCTTCAATTTCAATCCTTCCGTCAGCTGATCAACAAACCACCAGCACGGAACTTCGAGATCCAGTCATGCGTCTCCTGATGACTCGTCTGAGGGGCCACATACTTGCACGTCTCACTGCCAGTACGGAGAAAGAGAAGGTTAAGAGTGCTAGTACTGCTAGCGAAAGCCTTGCTACTCTTGGTCTACCTGAGTTTGTTCACAAAGTTGGTGCGATTGTTGAAGAGCTTGGAAGAGTTAGCGCGTTGGATAAAGTGTCGCATAGGGTTTGGTATGAGGTTGTTGCTAAGACTGTTGAGGATGAGGAGGAAGAAGCTGCTTCATCTTCGGTAGTAGCTTAAGGAGGATGAGGAAGAAGGAAAGAGGGAAGGAAGGGGGAAGGTTGTGTGCATATTTGGGAAACACATCACAGGGTTTTCATCTCGGCGTTCATAACGGAGAGGTTGTACAGACAAGGCGTTTGGGATTTCATCACATGGTACATTGGTTGAGGCTGGAAGGATGGTTGGTCATGGACGGGCGGACGTTGGGACGATAGATGATTCCCCTTGGTACGATAGGAGTTCCTTGTATGCTCGCTCGGGTCTTTCACTGGCGTTTTAGGTGAAGAGGGATTGGCATTTACGCATTGGCATGTATTTGACATATGATATAGTTTGGCTTACTGGGAATTCTAGATATGATGGTATGGGAGAGCAGTGAGCGAGCGAGCGAGATCCCGATCCTGGTTATGAGCTTTAGTCCATTTGAGGAATTGAGTCCTCTTTCAGCGTTGAAAGCTATTCGTATATTCTCATACTTCTTCATGACTTCGTGTTATCGCTATGTATGTGAATGCTACTGCAACATTAAATCACATTTGACTCACAGGTTTCGATAACTCACTTATTTAAGGCTACTCTGCTACTTTTTCAACTCACCCTTGCTGGAGAACATACTATCCGATTTTTTACACCGCGCTCCCACTCTCTTAAATTACCCTCCTCTTCTCGTATACGGTGTTGAAGATGACCACAAGTTTTAGAGAGGCCGGCTCGCTAACCAAGGGGCTGGACCGCCAATTCACTCGCCGGGCTCACCTTTCACTTGCCAGATAAATAATTATTTAAGCACAGCATCTTCAACATCAGCCTCCCTGGCTCAGCGGTAATGATAGCCCCCTAACAACGCTTGATCCGCTGACCTGGAGTCTGTTGCCACAACCAGCTGGTTCAAAGAAAACTGCATTGACCGTCAGGAGTAGTCATCCAGCCAAGGTTGGGAGTTCAACGTATTCGTATTGATAGTATAATCTAAATACGTTGAATTTCTTGCTCCTGGGAGCTATGAAATAGTATATATATTTACGCTTTATTTTAGTGGGGTTTTAGGTTTTTTTGGTTTTATTATTTTGAGATGATGGGGTGGCTTCGCTTCTCGAAGATATTTTCACTCAGAGTAGCTCCTTGAAGAGAAATGGTGCTGGATGTATCTATAAGGCAAGACGTCATTAATCTTCTTTCGTTGAATAATCATCTGCGCATCTTTTTTTAAATGCCACGTTTTCCACTTCAAAGCATAATTCAAGAGTATTTTGGTACCTTCATAGAAGTTCACAGCTCGAAGAAGCTCTTGCTTGGGATACTCTAGCTGAATGTTGAATTTGCAATACCTGCCTTTGTAATGAGACTAGTGCCAGAGCGATGAAAGGGAAGGGGACCTGGAAATTTTTAATCTTGAAGGAAGGAGGAGCAGCTTAATCCGGATTCGGTCGTCCGGATTAGGAGCTGGCAAAGATACCAGTATTGTGGAGATTCGAGCACGGCTGATGTTCGAGTTATATTGCCGTTTGGACGGTTAATATCCTAGTATCTGTGGGAATTTCTTGATACCTGTGAGGGAAGAAACCCTAGAGATTGGTGCGGTTGATGCAGGTAGGTTGATTTAGCAACTCGGTATGTGTTTTTGGGAAGGGGTTCGTAACGTTGGCAACTGATGGAATAGTGTCTGCGCGTGGAGCAATAAAGAAGCTTGAGCCTACAAGAGGCATTTCTAAGCAGCGTATCAATAGAACGGAAGGCTGCTTTCACCAGAAGGTATGGGCCAAGTGTAGGAAACCCAAAGGGAGGAGAGGGAAGAGGTGATCTTGTTCAATTCGGGGCTCTATGTGAACAAGAATCAACAACGATGACGCAAAAAAAAGCATCATTGCAAATATTTTGATTTGGCATTACATTCATTCTAGAGATAAGAACAGGACTCATAATCACACCGCAAATCGCTGCAGACCCATATCTCTAATCTCGGAACGCCTAGCTATGATATATAATGACAAACAGCTGTACAGTCTCTTTCTTGACGAGGCTCGTTACCATCGTTACAATTGTCCTTGTTATCCGTCATACTTAGACTGTGTCAGAAGCAGTCTTCCTCCTCCTAAATTGGAACTTGCTTCCTGCCACAGGTCTCTTCTTCTCATCGCTCTCCACATTCCCATAAGCCTTCTTACTTCCCTTTCTCCTTCCCGTCTTGACATCTCTCCTGCTCGCACAGCAGCAGCTCAAGCAAAGATGTATCAACCACCCAAAAATGCTAAACGCAGCACCAATCCACATGAACGCGAACATCTGCGTTCCCACACTCGCGCCGATATTCAATCCTTCTTGGGAGGTGATGACATTCCGGAAGATGATGAACATGACGGTTGCGATAATTGCAGCGGCGGTAGTGAGGAGAGCAGAGATGAACATCCAGATTGCGATAGGTAGTGACCACCAGCGGGAATAAAGCGGGAGGAAAGCAAGGAAGATGTTAACAAAATTCATGCAAACACCCGTCAAGAAAAATCCAAACATAATATGACTAGCAATCTTGATCAAATCAAGAATATTATTAACCTCCGCCGGTAGCGTAATCGTCGCTCCTGCAAGCAACTCATTGAGAAGAATCTCGACAGGATTAAACCAGTAGAGAGCTTTGTTCGGAGAACAGTGTGTGATTCCTTCATCGTTGTACCCTTCGCAGAAGTTCCAGAGGCCGACTTGGTAGAAATCGTGGAGGCCGAGGGAACGGGCAAGGGAGTTGACGAGGGTTATGCTGCCGCCGGCGGAGACGGGTATTATGTTTGTGAGGTTGAGGTGGAAGAACCAGGTGTCGCGGATTACAGCTTTTTTGTTAATGTTGCCGATTATGGTCTGAATCCTGATTAGTACTTTGATTGATGAATTGATTCATGGAGACGGAGAGGACTCACGAGGATGAGGAAGATGACAGAAACGAAGAAAAAGAAACACGATATTAGAATCCAGGTTTTTCGGGTTTTTGTGGCTCTTTTGACGTTTACTCCAGGGTTGTAATTAGGTGTTAATGTGCGACCTGAGGATGTCTCTCCTGTAGCTGGTGCTCCGGCTGGTGCTGGACGTGCATCAATCACTCCATCTGCGTTGTCCAATTGCTTTTCCCTCCTTCGAGCCCCAAGCGATTTGAAGGAGGGGAGAACCATGGTTGCTAATTATGGTAGAAATGAGAGAGATGAGAGGGAAGCAGAATGGAGAAAGGAGAGGAGGGAGATAGGATGTGAGAGATGAGGGTATTGATGGAAAGGATTAGCGACGACCACACCAAAACTAGTGATGGAGGTAAGAAGTGTATACAGAAGTGCGTTAGCCTGCAAAAAAGGCCTGCGACGACATCATCGAACAGCTGTGTCAGGGGTGTTGCGCGTCTCGAACGTATTAGTAGCGGCAACTGAAGGGAACGGGCAGTGGAACCCGTTAGCCACTGATGCTCGATCTCCACTGCTAGCGTTGTCTGGAACTGCGGCTCACTCACACTCGTAAACAAGTCAAACATCGTTGTTTGGTGGGAGCTAGAAGATCCTTTTTCGAGCTCAGAGTTTCTTCCCGAAACTCTGATGGAGTGGACGTCATCCAAGGTCTTTTGTTTCTCTCGCTTGGCGTCTTTGGAGAGCATTTATTCGCTGGAATTGGTCCGGAGAAAAGGCGTGGCAGCCACAAACGCTTGGTCTTCGAGCATCTGCCGGAGTCGTTCCCTTGAAGTGGAGTTCTGAACAACACCACCCTTGGGCAGATCTTGGGCTCTCTGCTTCACGAATCCACACAAGAAGGCACAGTTTATTTGTTGAGCCTTGACACGCTACCTTCGTACAGAAATGCGACGCGACTTTATGCTTCCCATCTGAGACACGACTCGCATCCTTACTCCAAACCCGTACATCAATTGCAAAGCTGAAGAAAGCGGTTGTCAGACAACTTGGGAAACGTCCTTCAGGGATAAAGAGTGCTCAGCCTCCCCGCTGACGAGGAGTCCAAGAGCTTGCGAGACCCTCAGCAACGAGATGTCAAGAATTGGTAATTGGCAGCTCTACAACATTTGTCAATTGATATCTCCTCAAGACCTTCTCCTTTTCTTATTTTGACAATTCCCAATTCCGCAGGCAAGTTCAAGCGATCTAGATCTGAAGTTTTGAAACGATTCGGCATGAAATTGACTTCCGGGTGCTTGGGATTTGCTCCGGCCAGCACTCCCGGCGCCAGTCGACGTCATATGCCCAATAGCTCCGATTATTTTCCACTTTTTAGAGACAAGAACCTTTGCATATTTCCGCCTTCGGACTGCCTTCTCAGGATAAGCAATGTTCGAGAGTTGATCTAGCCTTGTTGACCTCGACCATCGGCACGTTCTCCAAATCCTCTTGAAGTTCAATATCCCCATGGGCATTCACTTGTAGTCGCGTTCTCCGACCCATCCCTCTTACGCCGTGTTGAGAATTGCGTGTTCGTTGTTGGATACCTTCAGCATAGGCATCAACACCGCAATCATGCTTTCTTCTTTACTCTCATATGGGCTTCTGTTAGCCATCACGACAAATGCCCAAGATATTCTCACTTTGTCGGGAGGAGGCGCGAGCAGTTCGAGCAACTCCGGCTCGTCCAGCAGCAGTTTGACATCGTTGACTGGCATCATCGAAGCAGCAACTCCTACTGGGGACTACCTTAGCTTGACGTCGACTATCACCGTAACCACAAGTAAGAGCCAAAGTTCTTCAGCAATATCGACAAGAGCGATTGTCTCAACAATCAGCAGTGGATCAACGACAAGGACGACAACCGTGGGTTCGACAACATTATTTGGCATTGGTACTGCCATTGGGAGCAATGCCACTGGCACTACGAGACAGTCAACGACTTCATCTCAGATTGTTCTTCAAGGCTCTGCGCGAAGTTCCTCGATATCATTGAATGGCACTGCGAACTCGACACATACTGCCACGTCTTCGTCCGCGGAACCAACCAATACAACGCCATGCAATAATTATCCAGAGTTCTGCGGTCGGAAATATGGCAACATCACGGAAGTCTCGGCACACAATTCTCCTTTTGTCAAGAAAGGAAACGCGGCTGCAAACCAAGCATTGACAGTTACTCAACAACTAAATGATGGAATTCGGTTGCTACAAGGACAAATGCACTTTGTCAACGCTACTCCTCACTTCTGCCACACCTCCTGTGACGTTCTCGATGCCGGACCAATTACAGACTATCTCGGCCTGGTGAAGAATTGGGTCCAATCGCACCCTTACGATGTGGTCACCATTTTGCTCGGAAACGGAGGGTACGATAAGGTCGAAAAATATGTCCCATTCATCGAAGAGACTGGTTTGGTACAATACGCATACACACCACCCAAGATCCCGATGGGTATCAACGACTGGCCAACTTTGGCAGAAATGATCCTGGGTGGCCATCGAGTGATCTTCTTCATGGACTATGACGCCAACCAGACTTCTGTCCCATGGATTTTGGATGAATTCTCTCAGATGTGGGAGACACCTTTCGACCCTACCAATAGCTCATTCCCCTGTACCGTTCAACGACCACCGGACCTTTCTGAGGCAGACGCGAAGAACCGCCTGTACCTCGTGAACCACAATCTCAACTACGACATCAACCTTCTGGGAAATAGTATCCTCGTGCCAAACATTCCAATGCTGAACGTCACCAACGGCGTCAATGGCTCCGGATCTCTTGGGTTGAATGCCCAAAATTGCAATGCCTCATGGGGCTATGCTCCTAAATTCCTCAACGTGGATTACTACAACGTTGGTAATGGAAGCGTCTTCGAAGTTGCGGCGAATTGGAACAATGTGACTTACAACCGACCTTGCTGCGGCGTTGCTTCGACCAGCGGTGCTGAGAGGACTCTGAAAACTGCTGGCAGAGGAGCGATGGTTGCGGCGATGGTTGTGGTGGGGCTAAGCTGGATGATGCTGTGATGGGGATATAAACAAATGGCTTCTTGATGAATTGTTTGAATAGGAATGAATTTTAGTGCATCTAGAGGAATGATTTGCGTAGAATGTATGGAAAGCATGGCATGGCGTTGGGGATATCATACCTATGTAATGATTTGAAGAATTTGTACCAATGAAAATAATGTCTCAGAACTGTCTAAGACCATTATGCCTAGAATAGAATGAGGACGGAGCGCGGAGCACGGAGAATTCGAGGAGATTTCGCCCATCCCGACTATCGATATCATTGTTAACATTCTCTTGAGAAGTGAAGAAACGTGTCTCGTGTCATTCTTATCATTATCAAAGACCCCTTTGTTTCGTCACTTGAGATGAACTCACCCTCTGCAGCCAAGCTCCTCGCTGACCGAAGCAGGACATTTTAAGACAAGTCACGTGGTCCCTTAGGAACCTGCGGATGCAGGCCGGCCGGTCCGAGGCCATTCGAGGTGTTTCTCAACTGCCACTCGGCATTTCGAAATAGAAACTCAATTGATCACGATCTCCTCCTGAATGGAGACCGACACCATGCATCAATTGAAGTCACATCCAAAGAACACATCGAGGGTGACCATCTCCATAGCAACGCAGCCCAGCTTTTGCCCAAACCCCGGCGCTTGCTGGGCCCGTAAGCCAGGCTCAAGCTTGACGCTTTTCACCTTGGTCTCCCGAATCCCTACCCCAACTACCGTAATTAAGACCAAACGAACAGCCGTTCCTGTATTCCCTCAAACGGTACAACTGCAACAGAAGCATTTGATAAGCTGAAAGGGCCTGAGGTCGAGTCGTGGTTGGACTCGATTCCCGTGGCCGAGGGAAAGTTTGTCTTCCAGAGCACAAGCGGGCTCAAACAGTTCTGCAGGTGAAGACCGACTGCTGCATGGAGCCGCAGTCCACACCAAATCTACAAGGCCACATGACGATATTATTGGCTTTCGCAGCCTTTTGAGGGGCGAATACAACACTGCCACAAAGCAGCCAGTCTTACGAGGACGGCAGAATCCGCAGAGAGCTGAGGAATTGAGAGTGAATTGGGCTCTGCGAAGAGCTGCGGAGAGAATTAAGTTGCGAAAGGTGAGGGAGCAAACTCATATAACCTCGTTTCCTGTGAATGTGTCGCAATGACACCAAGACTACGGCAGCGAATCGAGCGAACAAGCAAAAATATACGGAGTATTGAATCCACCGTAACACCCCGATTAGAGTGGGCATCCCGCACTTGATAGTGACGCCGCCCGAGCTCCCAAAGCAAGAAAAACACAAGGCCGCCCTGATTGGCTGCGACCCCCCTGCGATCAACAACTTGCGCCAACGCACACCGTTCTCCCCTGCCGATTCCTCTCCATAACACTGCTGATATTGTCTGCTCCAGACTTGCAGACTTGCAGACGGACACTCCTCGCAATTCGCCCTCACGAACGACTGCAGACGAACGCATTCGCTGCGGCTTGGATGTGTGCGAGGACAAAGTGCTGCTTTTTTCGTCGCCTGTAGCACCACCGGGCCGCTCAGCTGGCGAATCCCAGTTGCTGGGGTATATTGCCTTGCCTTCGACCATCTCTCCAGCCTCCTCCGAATTCTGTACTCTAGCATAAGCAGCCCACCTTACACCCCTGATGCGTCCTTAGGGCATCTTCTTCGGTCTTCGAATTTTCATAATGGGTGTCGAAGGTCGCAGAGCTCCTCCGTTGCCAGCGCCCACCGAGACAGATACTACCACTGGAGGCAGCGAGATAGGTTCGCGGATCACAGAGAAGAGCCAGTATACTCTGCCCGAGGACGGAAGCCCTGTGACAATTGCCACTCGGCGCAAGGACAAGAAGGACGGTTACGGTAATCTATCATCGAATAAGTCGCAGACATCACTCTTAATCGAATACTTTGAAGGAGGAAAGGACGGAAAGTCAGAATCTCGGCGCCCATCTGTCAGAGTCAAGGTCACACCATCTTCGAAAAGTAGAAGTCGATCGGCAAACGACCACATCCAAATCACCGAACGAAAAGGCACCAGGAAGCCATCATACACCAAACGGATCCAGCTCTCGCCGAGCAAGTCAATCGAAGCAGACGGTGATGACAACAATAGCCTACACTCCTACCGATCAGCCACCGAGGAATCCAACGTCACCTCTCGAGGAGGGGGGCCAATTGAGGTTGAGATCATGCCTAGACGTCACGGAAGTCCTCTGATTCCCAGCGAGAGCTCCAAATACCATCAACAAAATGCCTCAGACATATCATCTATGCCTGCCGATAGCTTTCTTGATGGCAAGACCACGCACACAAAATCTCCTGAACGAAAGCGGAGTCGAAGCTTGTCGCGGGGCGAGGCTCTGGCTGCGGGCGCTGCCGCTGGTTTAGTTGCTGGAGCCGCCACGGACAAGTTAAGAACACCATCACGGAGACGAAGCCGGAGTCTAAGTCGGGAACGGATAGTGGTACAAAAGGCGGCGGAGAAGGTCCGAGGAGAGAAATCTACAAGTGAACGTCGACGCAAGCATAGAAGCAGAAGTCGGAGTGTGAGCGCAGAGCAGGAGAGTGGCGTCAAGTCTCCCAGGCGGCGATCAAGCCGAAGCCATCATGAAGACTCGATGCTCTCTGGCGGAGATTCCAGCCTGCTTAATTCTCACCTGAGCGGCAAGTCGGGTGACGCATATTCTTCTAGGTCTGGCACCTCGAAGTCATCAATCAACAACCCAAAATTATTAGAAACAGTTGAAGATGCTATTCGGCGCCTGATATTGCCGGAGCTGACAGCATTAAAGAGAGAACAAAGCAAACACACTCATCGCGATAGGGATCGTAGAGGATCAGTCACATCAGGCAGTGCCTTGTCACGAGATTCACGGGAGGAAACTTCAAGCACACGGCGACTCTCTGAACGTGGAAGTGGAACAGATTTGTCTAGCAAGCCAAAAGTAACCTTGAACGACTCTGAAGTTCTATCTGGAAATTCTGTCAAGCATCGCAAAGACAGGAACATCGATCGAGTTAGGACGGAGGATTCCCCTAGAAGTTTTGAACGTGGTTCCTCGGAAGAAACTGCTATTCAAGATGGTGAACGTGTACGAAAGAAGAAGAGTCGAGGCCTTGAGGCTGCTGCGATAGGTGCTGGAATCGGTGCATTGACTGCCGCAGCTCTCCACAAGCATCAATCACAGGACTCACTTGAGGAGAAGAAGGAAAGACGTCGGCGAAGAACGAAGAGCCGGAGTCGGGGCGAGAGTTTGGCTGAGAGCTATGAGGAGCAAGAGCATGAGACTTTGCCGCCTATGCCTCTCATGAGCGAAATTAATGCCTCCGAAATGACAAGAACCTCAATTCTATCAGCAGAAACGGACAGACCTCACTCAGCAAGCCAAGAACATAGATCCACACCAATTCGCGAAGTGCCTCGCGGTGTTGCATCACCTTCATCTCTAACTCCAACCAGAACACCGACAAGAACACCTGTAGCTCTCCAACAAGGTTTGGGAACTCAGCACTCCAACTACTCTCGAGGAAACTTGAGCCTGCATAGCCAACACAGTGAGCAGCAATTACGTAGCCAGGAATACGAACTGGATGAACACGGACGAAAAATTCCAATGCACAGTTCACCTGAGGAAGAGCACGAAGATTCATATGTCGACGAACGAAATCAGAGCCACACATACAAGAAGGCAGCTGGTCTGGCTGGAATCGCAGCTGGTGCCGCCGCAGCATCTGCCGCATACCATCACGTTGATGATGACCATGAAGATCCGGAGCTCCTTGAGGATGACCACCCAACTTATTACCAAAACACTCAAGAAGTTCCTCCACCCCTTCGATATGTGCCGTACGGACATGAGAGACGTGGCTTGAGCCCAATACAGAGCGTATCTGGGTATACGGAAGGCGACCCTGACCCACAACAACGGTCTTCGAGATTGACAAGAAGCTCTGGCTCGTATTCATCACTTGGCAAGTCCATTCAACAATCGCCTGGAAAGTCCATGAGATCCGTCGACTCTGTTGGAAATGTGCACCACAATCGACACGACTTCCCCGAGGTTCGCCAAGGTGGTTTGACCGATTCTGAACTTACACAAGATGGTGAGTACTGGGAGGAGCAGCACCAGGAAAACGATCGAAATCGCGATTTGGATGCAGAAAGCTATCGCAGCTCCAATCCAAATGTCGACTACCATCGCATGACGAACTATACAGATGATAGCATGGATGTGGATCGTGTTGCTGCAGGCCAAAATGTTCGTGGGGTGGCTCAAAATGCCGAATTCGTTCACACTCCCGTGGCCGTGGAATCTGCTGTAGCTTCACTTGTGAATGCGTCAGACTTGACAGGATATACTGGCAACAACGACAAATATGGCCGAAGATCTTCATATGCGTCATTCGATGATGGCTCTGAGCGACACTTTACCAGTCGAGGAAACAGCCCCACAAAACAAAGTATGTCAAGAGATGTGGAATACGGCTCGGATCGAGGCAATTCCAGTCAACGAAACAGTCCTTCGAAATATCCCGAATATGATCTTGATGAAAATGGAAGGAAAATTACCATGCCAAAGTATGGCAAGACATCAACTGCTGAGAAGGCTGGATTGGCCGGAATTGCTGCTGGTGCTGCGGCTGCTGTTCTCAGAGGACGAAACAAGAAGCCAGAGGCCGACCAAATCAGCTACGAGGATGTTTCAGAACATACTGGTGCACCATTACAGAAATCATTCAAGGAACGTGCTTTGGAAGGCCAAGGACAAATTCCCTCACCACGTCAGAGTGTTGATGCGCATTCACTCAGTCAGGCTGAAAGCCATGAACAGATAAAGATGAGTGCAAATGCAATGCCCCTTGCGGACAATCCAGAGCCCGAGATTGGACATATTTATGACGATGCCTCTGATTTAACCACCAACCCTTCAGTCATCAATGGCCCAATTATGGAAAAAGGATCCAGAGACCATTGGCCAGGCCACCAAACTCCTCAGCCAAGACTCGATACAGATATCCACTCTCAAAAGTCAGACTCACATGTAAAGGCTGCCGAGGCGGCTCTTGTCGGTGCAGCAGCTGGTGCAGCTGGAGCGGCTGCTTATGCTAATCACAGCAGAGAAACGAGTCACGATCTTCAGGATGATGAATGGCAGAGAACTTCTGGAGACCGAAAGAGAGACACACTTGTTACCAACCCATACGAAGGTACAAGCCCAATCGCCGCCATCGGCCTTGACCCAGGTCTTCTCGCCCAATCAGGTTTCCAGACTTCAGGTCATGAATATGGTCCACCCAAAATGAACTTCCAAAACGGCAGTCCATTATTAAGAGACGAGGGATACATTTCCTCAGCACCGAATGCTCGTTCACCTGGCGCTGCTACTCCTGAGCCAAAGCTGAAGAATGTTGGATTCATGGACGAGGAGATTGGAGGAGCCGCTGATGCTCTGAATGGTGGAGATCCATTCTACAGTCCCAAGCACCAACGACATCTTAGTGGCATGTCCCACGGCATGGGTTCGCCAATTTATGACAGTGCTACAGGAAATGGCATTGATCGAATCCAGTCGAAGGATATTGTCGCTTTAATGGACCACCTCACTGTTCGTGATGCTCAACGTAGTGCCCGTGATACCGAAATTCTAGTCACATTGGTTCGGGCTGCTGCAGAGATGCGAAACTCATTCGAAGACATGAAGCGTCTTTTGGCTGATACCGAGGATGTTATCATTACCGAAGTCCAGGGCAACACTGAGAAATCTGTCCAGAAAGTCATTAATGGACCACGACCCTTGCCACAAAGTGGTGCTCGTTCTCTTCGCCAAGGTTCGCAGGATGAGATGTATGATGATATCCGTGCCAAGAAGAGGAACGTTTTCCAGCGAGCACTCAAGGGCCTCAGCATGAGAAGTTCGAATGATCTGGGCAAGATTGAGGAGATGCTGGTTACGTTGTTAGGAGAAGTGGAAGGATTGAAGGCCGCGCAAGGACTAAAGACCGATAGCCAGCATGCTGGTTCATTCATCGATTTGCACCAAGAAGGCAACTATGGAGATGACCGTGGGTATGAGCCCGAAGGCAACGCTGGAACATCGACAGCTAGCCATGGAAGCCAATCTGGTCATCTTTCCTTACCACTACCGCTCTCACGAGGTCCTAGCGCAACAAGAGGATTTGACGGTAGAAAATTCTCTGATCATCGGATTAGCACTGTGCCAGAAGGAGACGAAGAAGAGCACGAGGTCACATATTCTCACCATTCGCAACGATCGCGACATGCTCAATCTCCGCATATCTCTATTGATCCTCACAGTCCTCAAGATCACCACGACCAGACTATCATGGGCACTCAATTCGAGGATTCGGATCGCCTTCAAACACCTACTCGGGAATTTACTCGAGGCGGTTCTGCCCCTCTTGGTACCCCTCCTCAACAACAACTTCCTCAAGCGTCGCTTAGTAATGAGAATACACCAAGGACAGACAAGAGCAAGAAGCACAAGTCAAGTAGCTCATCTGGTTGGATTCCAAAGGTTTCCCGCTGGTCTGAGACAACAGCTTCGACTGTTCTGCGGGGTTTCCGGAGTAGCAAAGGTAGCGGTAATAAGAAGGGTGAAGACCAATACATGGAGCCACCTTCGAGGTCTGGATCTGACCTCGGTAATTACGCTGAGCCGAACCATGACCCATATGGTGAGGACAAGCTCCACTCAGGCTTCTCACAGGATCAGATACAGCAGTATGATGAGAACGAACCACTGTCGATGTTGCCACCCGAGGATCCCAAGTACAAGGCTCATCGAAATTCTTTGAACCTGCAACACCCTCAGCCTCGTCCTGGTCCAACAGTCCGCTACCAGACAGCTCTCGAGTCTCAAGCTCATAACTTTGACCAGCCAATGTCACCAAAGTCCATGGATTGGGGATCTACCACCAGTCTCAACAATCTCCCACCTCAACAGACCAACCGCTACAGCACTGGTACTGGCGGCACTGGTGGTGGTGCCCTCTCACCAATCACTGATGGCGGCTACTCGAATGGTTCAGCTTCCAACCAACAAGCGCCTGCTCGTCCACCAAAAGAGCCTCTTGCTCCAGAGCGACCACCAAAGATCAGAAGTGGAAAGCTTCAAAAGCCGAGCCCACTGAGCCGCGAGCATCTGCAGACTGACGAGGATCGTCCATATAGCCCTGGATACGAACCAGGTGGATCGCCACGGTCTGCAGCGAGGAAACTCTCAGGAACAATGGGAGGTGTACCAACAAGAAAGCCAACTGGCCCAAGACAGATGTCGAGTCCGTCAAGGAGCGGAGAACTAAATAGAGATGATGGAACAGTCATCCGAAGAAACAAAAATCGAGGTATGTACCACAATAGTCTGACGCACTTCACACATGCTAACTCTCAGAGCAGACACATTTGGCACGATAGCAAGTAATAACAGCGCGGAGTCTGAAACCTTCTGATCGAATAGACGATTGATTCCTAATAAGATATCTCACGATACATACCATACCACTCACATACTTCACGCCTAGCACAAGCTACTGGTTAGCCTGTGCCATTTACAGATACCTACCTTTATACCGCCATAGCCACCAACATAACATAACATAGCCATACGGGGAAAACAGGACAGCATACCAAAGCTAGGATATTGAAAGGGATGGATGCTTAGCACATGCATGCTCCCAAATTCTTGTCTATTTTTCGATTTTCAACACTCGATTTTGAAGATAGAACTGGATCTGGATATGCTAGAAGAAGTACACACATATTGAAATTTTTCGATTTTTCAGCGACTGGAGAAAAACGGGGATTTGATGACGATGCTACGATGGATATGACCTGGCTTTTTTATCTGCGTGCGCATTTTTTCCTGTTTCTTCTTTCGGATTTTGCGAGATCTCCTTGATTTGGGGAATGTGTATGCATGTGTTATAAAAAGCGGATTTTGATGCTGAAGGGTGAGAAGTGGGGAGGGGAAGGGGGTTAGGAGAGAAGAGTAAAAATGCACATAGCAGCGTGCGGTACTGCTGAGAAAGTGCGTATTACATCATATTGCATAGGTAGTGGTAGTCAAGTCATATTTTACGGCGAGAAATGGATGGAGAGACTTTTTAATTCCTGAACTTACTTTTGTTCCTTGTGCGTGCGAACTTGTATATTTATGTAGTGGTAATCGTGAGTCTGATTGATATGATGACCACATTTAAAGCATATTTAGAACGACACCGTAGGCTTTCTTATCATCCTCACTTATAAAAAACATCAAATCCCAAAACATGAAAAACGCCCACTCCCGCCAGGTTCCTGCTGGGTAGGGCAAACTATAGAGGAAGTGATGGACCACCAGACGAACTGGTTTTTAGTATTTTATTTGATTTCGGATCTGAGATCTTACATTCATGGGCGCCGAAACGCAAGCCTCAATAAACCTGGATTTGACCTGATCCACCCGCGCCGGAGTGGTCGCCTTCCATGTTTGTTGCTGGGTTTTACTTAAAGTGAATTATATAGGGATTTACTGCGATGAGCCGAGATGTTGCAGAGAGGTGGGTCCTACGCCTCCCGGGGAAGGCGATACAATGAATAGCCGTGGATGGGAATTAGATATGGGCTTGCTATAGTGAATCACTGCGAGATGAACATTTAGTCTCTCATCGGTGCTCGTTGTGTTCTGTTTGATATCACCTTTCGACCTTTTGGTAATAATGCGATTTGGACGGATATGGTTATATTGTTACATTCAAGGAGGTATATCGAAAACCATATGTTGTACGTGAGTATATTAGAAGGTAAATGCAGTGGTGTAGATAGTAGGTTGCACTTACAGTTCAGAGCGAGCACCTATGGTATGCTCTCCTCGTGGCCGTGCTTAAACTCCGGATAACTGCTCCTCCTACTAAGAACCTTAGGAGATTTCCACCCCTGTCGGTGATCCTCCCATATCTCCCTCCACATCCTCTGAGCATCATCGTCTAGTGCTCCTTTTACTACACGCCCATGCGTATGGTGTTGCATGTAATTGAGCCAACTCTGGTCATAGCCACCACTCTCGGCATTTTCTTCTTTCTCGTTCCAGTCTTCTATTAAATCGAAGACTTTCCAATTCCCTCTCCTTGCTGCCCATTGTTGAGCGCTCAGCCCTTGGCCGTCCACCCACCCCGTTCGGGCACCATTTTCAAGTAAGAGCTCCGCGACGCGTTCGTGGCCGTTTCGAGCGGCCCAGTGAAGAGCGGTCCAGCCGTCAAACTCTCTTTGATTGGGATTCGCTCCTACTGTGAGTAGTTTTTGCACCACGGCATCCATGCCGGTTTCTGCAGCCCAGATGAGGGTTGTATCTCCGGACACGCATTCGACATCTACTTCTATGCTATTAGAAGAGTAGGATATGTAAAAGTCAACAAGCCATGGTAGATTGAAGTATGCAGCTAGGTGAAGAGGCGACGCCCCCATAGGCGTGATAATGTTTTTACTACCTTTCATGTAGTAAGCGAGTTTCATGATGATATCTCGGCGGATCTGAGTAGATAATAGTTCTTGGACCAAGTGGGAAACATCTTCGTCTGGATTGCCAGCCTCTTGTATATGTAGTGACCAGTTTTCGATCGAGTATGTGGCCAAAGGATGCCCGAATATAAAGTCGTCGATAATCCTCGTATACTGCAGAGGGAGATGCCTTGTTGCAAGAGTAGTTTCGAAGTCCGTCATGAACTTGCTGCACAACAAATATTGAAGACAGATTCTGGCCATATGTGTATGTGCGGCAGAGTGTTCGAAATTTATATCGCAAAGGTCTTTAGGGTCAGCTTTTCTTACGAAACCATGGAGGTATTCGCGTGTTGTCTGGTGAATCAGCGCTACTTTCCCGGGCTGTGTTCCAAGATCGATCAAGGAGCCACAAAGCATCCGCAGGTCTCCTTCGAAATCCGGCCAAGGACCACTCTCGAGGACAAGTGCTGTTTCCAAGTCGACTAGTGAAAGTCCTCGGTTGGCATACAAGAGCCAGCGAATTATCCTCCACATCTCCTGCATTCGAGGACCTCTCTGTCGCTGTAAGATTGCTTCATAGGTGTTGGTAAGTGTTAATGGCACGCTTCCGAGTTTGGAAATTATTGTTGCCTCGGTCAACCTTTCATTGCGCTGTTCTAACTCTTCGAGGATCAGCACAACCCAAAGAAACATTCCTCGAGAATTGTAATTCAGGAATGTTTTTATTCTCTGAGTCGTCTCAGTTGAGAAATTACGGCGCTTCGCGAGATCGGACACTCGTGTAGATATGAGAACTTCGATATCCTCTCTCGTATTGAATCCTTGAATCTCAAAACTAGAGAAGTCTGATAGTCTATACAAATCTTGCTTATTAGGGCGACTTGTTATTAGGGCTTTGACTATCGGCATGGTGTTCTCAATTTGCTGCCGGGTCCGCAAATTATCGAAAAGGATGGCGAAGTGCTCAAGGAGGATTTTCCTCGAATCATCTTCGCACTCATCCGTCGCATCCACAACGAGAAAAATATTTCGCTTTGAGGGTACCTGTTCTATTATCTCAAGGAACAGACTCCAGAGATCTTCCCAGGTCCATTCAAACACTCCTCTGCGTGAAAGGCTTTCAAAGTGTCTAATCACTGTCGGAAGAAGATCTGGATCTTGTTCAATCAACTGGTTAATCAAAGTTCTGATTGCGGCCGAGGCGGTTCTTGTGACTTCTCGACTGGACGATTGGAAGAAGAAGTATAGTAAAAGCGGTTTTTTGGACTGCGCTTCCGTCTCCGTTGATACCCAGTCCGATATATGAGCGGCTAACGTGCTCTTGCTACAGCCAGGTCCAGCCGTCACGACAAGCACGCTTGTATTGGACTCTTCAATCCAGTCGGTATATTGTGAAGTATGACGAAACCAAGAGAAGGCGTCCTTAGAACGACTCAACAATTGAAGTACTAGGAACTTCTGATTTGTTGGATTGAGGCTTGCTACACACGAGCGTACTCTCTCGTCGCTCAACCTGTTAGAGCATAGCGATGTTTCTCCTAGCTTCTGTAGACCAGTATAATTAGTCTCCTATCTGACAAACTTGCAGATCCTAAAGACAACTTACCGCAAGGGACTCAATAGCAGTTCTGATTTGAGGTAATTCATTGGCAGTATCTGAAGAGAGGGTCTCCATCTCCCGCTGGATTGAAGAAAGCTGTAAAGGAATCCGATGCAATACAGCACTTGTTTATTTGACGTCCGTTGTTAGTGCTCGGTGTTCTGCATGTATACTTGAAAGTACACACTTACCAGTCAATTGCAATGATTGCAATGAGCAAAGTGCTCTTCTCCTCCTCCAAGTGCCTCATGGCTTCCGCAAGCCTATTTTCCATCATCGCTCCACCGAAAAGACTTACCATTCTTTGGAATCCCTTCCTATTATCTAAGAGCTTTGATATAACCAATTTCAAACTTTCTGCGCCTTGAAGACATCGGCCCAAGCTCGAATGTACTTCAGGCGTTTGAAGTTGTGCATTTTGACTAATCGTTACAGTAATGGCGATTAGGTTCTCCAATTGCTGAACTCGTCGCTGAACATTGCTGCGTGCCTCTCGTAGCCTCGTGGCAAGATCATTGAGCGAGATAATGAGGTTAAGACTCAGCTGTGCGATTTGAATGGCAGCAGCTACGACTCCAATTACTTCAGCCATAACGTTTTTGAGGCGACCTCAGACATTTATTGGCGATGGAGATGATAATTGTACTATTGCCTTCTCTAGAAAGATTGGGTGCCAGCCCCATGGAGTTTGGAAAGCCACCAGTTTAAATATAGCACATTGCGCATCTGTGCTGAACCCATCATTGAAGTCGAGGTCTAGTGCTTTCCAAGACATCAGGGAAATGTCCCATTTTTCAGAGAATTGTTTTGTGATAGTGACGTGGATGATGGTGCAGCATTTTCGCATGTTTCTAGATGGTTGAGCTTCTGTCACCTCAGACACAATAGGGGGGAGAAACACGTGCGACCGCAAGTTTATGTACCCCGCGACCCGCAACCCGCAACCACCGACGTATACGAGGCTCTTCGTAACTTCGTACACTCTCATCCACAACCAACCATGTCGACCCCCCAAAAGCAACAGCAATCTCCCAAGTCAAAACCTAAACACCTCCGCGACCCGCCTCCCTCCCTCTTCCTCGGTCCTCCCTCTCAAAATGCCTCGCACGTCTCCCTGCCAGGTACGATCCCGCCTACTATACCAAATAATCCCTCGACGTTGAACCCGCAACGAGCTCCAATGTTTCGTACGAGATCTGGTTTGGGACCTGGAGGGGGCACTGGAGCTGGAGTAGGAGGGGGCGGGCAGGAGACGGCTGGAGGACTGGGTGTAGGAGGTGCTGCGACTGCGAGTGGAGTTAGCGCAACGGGGTCAGGACGGTTGGGAGTGCCAGCGTTGCGACATCAGGAGAGTGAGGGGAAGAGACAAGCTGATCGTACGGATGCGCTATGGGCTGAGATGCAAAGTACATTGGAAGAAGTCGAGCTCAGCGCAGTCAATGGCACACATGTGTTTGGCCCAGAACATGCGAATGCGCTTGAGGAATTACGGGCAGCACAGATTGGACTGGCGCAAGCTTGGGCGAGAAGTGAGGCAGATGATGTGGTTGAGGGTGCGGATAAGGAGAGTAAAGGCCTTACTGGATTGACGGCAGGAAGCAAGGGAATTGGAAGTGAAGGGAAGAGTGTACTTGATAACACTGCTGGGAGTACTGTTTCGGGAACTGGGAGACCAGGTAGTAGTGGGGCTGTGGGAGGAATTGGGGCAGAGATAATGGGGAGTAAATTGGAGGAGGAAACGGAGGCCGATATATTGCTTGCGAGAAGGAGAAGAGAGGCCAATGATAGGTATTTCCAAAGGGTTAATGGGGGAGTGCTAGATGTGGTAGCTAAGTTGGAGGAGGTCGCCGCTGCCATGAGGAGAGTTGAGCAGGAGAGTAGAGATATCTGGGGAGAGACTGAAAGTACGGGAACGAGTCTCCATGAATAATTTGCAAAAGTATTTGGAACTTTAGCGTGGGCGTTAGGGAAAGGGCATGGATTCATAAAGAGCTTATGAAGCCTCCAGGCGATTTGGTAGAGTAGATAATGTAATAACCCATCACCTATTCCCTCATAGTCCGCCGTCTTTGCTGTCCCGAAAGTCTTTATGCCCTTCTATATCTTTTGACTTCGTCGCAGCGCAGTTCATCGGCCTTCGTCCTTTTGTACAATTATCGTATCGTGTCATGTGTGTCCGCTTCCCAAAGTGAAGCCTGCCTGGTATTGCCATTCCCAAAACGCCGCAAAGCTCCCACGATCTTAGTTGCCAATGAACAGAGAAACCTATAGATATTAGCATATGCGACTATCATAGAATTGAAGAACACCCACAGCCATAATGACACAGCATACACTTATGTATGGGCTCAATCGTTCTCCTATCCGCGCGCACTTCCAGAAAAGACCTGTGACAGCCCTACAGACTCGTCAGTCCCAAGCTCCAAAGTTCTTCAAAGCTCAAGGTAAAGCCTACCCATCCTTGTTTCTATCCATAAAACCGGGAAAAAGTTGGTGGAAATATGCGCTGGTACAGATGAGGAGGAGAAGCACTAGAAGCGCAGACTGGAAGTTGAAGAGTGCAGACTGTAATGGAGTTAGCGAAATGCATTAGTGAATTTCAAGGCCGCAGAGGAGATATAGTAAAATACTTACCATGTTGTCGGCGATTGCGCAAACCTTCTTGTTGTAAAGTCAAGAGTCGCTGTCAGCGAAAATGGGCTCGCAGCTGTCAAAGCCAGGACACAATGTCCCATCGGAGAACGGAATATCATCAAGCTCCGATGGCATTGCAGGGGAAGATTTATCCGAAAACGCTAGTGCGCCGGCTGCTGTCGATCTTCAAGAGCTCTTTGCGACACCAACACCACCACCACCAGAATCTGCCATCCGTCGTCGACGCTCCTCAGCGTCAAAGAAACCTCCAAAGAAGGTTCGGTGGAAACTGGTACCCCCTTGACGACTCAGCCAGCAAAACGGAATCTGAACGTCTCAATTCCACAACCCTCAAATCCTTCAACCATCCTCCAAACCCAATCTACCCATAAAATCATGGAGCCTAGAGCGCGTGTGGGAAAGAATCGTGGACAGCAAAACTTCAACGATGCAGAACGTCAGTTGTTGTTGTATCTCATCAATTTTGCATTTACTAACAAGCTACAGTCCAACTGCTCCTCTTCGCGTTCGGTGACGTCAACCAACCCCTCGAATCTACTCGCAAAGTCCTCGATGAGCTCCTCACCGACTTCATCACTGAGCTCTGTTTCGAAGCCGCGCGATCTGCCCAAATAGCTGGACGCCAAAAAATCAAACTCGATGATATAAAGTGGGCTTGCCGCAATAACCCAGTCTATCTTGGAAAGGTTGAAGAGATGTTCACCAAGAAGGAAATGGTTGATGGTCTCCGAAGGATTGCGGATCCCAATGATGATAAGATTACGGCATCAGGTGTGAAGCAGATGATAGAGGAACCTTTGGGTGATGCTGACGATGATGCGGATATGGATACTAGAACTGCTGGTGGAAAGAGCAATGCTGGAGGTCGAAAATGATTGCATACTTAGGAGGATTTCTTTTATTTCTTGTTATCTTTGATCATGGCGTTTCTGGACTTGGTGCATTGCGGGGCGTTTGGCAATGATACCCGGCTGAGGCCAGTTGAATTTACAGACTGAAGAATGAACAAATGCGCTGTTATCCGGTCTACATCAACATCTACCGGACTAGAACATTCTTCCGATTTTTACGCCTTCGTGTATGTCCTCGGACTTCATGGCATGGAAGCGGCGTCGTCATGTTCTTCTTCCTCTCATACGTACGTAGAACTGTGCTTTCCAAGTGGATGGGCCACGCCAGTCCAGCACCTGTTGCCCTATTGTGTACACCATTTAATTCCATTGAATGTTCACGTCTTGGAAGAAATTGCCATTTAGACCACGGTTTTTGATAACGAATGGTCAACCTCAAGGATCACACGTGGACATGCGCAGTGGTGAAATTCAGTCATGAATGACCACCTACTCGAAGGAAATACCATTCTCAGGAAATATTTGAATATTCTGTATTCTAGTCTAAATAAGGTATAACCAAAACTTCCCAACTCCGGTCCCATGTATTAGAGTGAATGACAAGGCTACCTCTTCACATCTACTCGGACCTCGGAGTCATGTCTCTCAACCCCACCAACTCCCCTCTTTCCACATCCACAAGCACACTCTCACGACCCCTATTATCCACTTCATCATCCTCGTCAACGCCCGACCGCTCCACATCCCTCCCCCTCAAAATGCCCATCTCCTCCTCTTCCGTGCCGTGTTCTCCGACAGCGCCATGCCTAGCTTCACCTTCTTCACTTTCTTCTATTCTGGGAACTTCTTCCTTGCCCTTCCTTACCGCAACAAACACCGCACTCCCCAGAATCAACCCACTCCCCGCCAGACTCCATGCCCCAGGACTAACACCGAAAACCACCTTATCAAGCGCAAGCGCAAACAGCATATTCGTATAAATAAAATGCGTTGCCTTCGCTCCTCCCCCTCGTCCATTCACCGCCAGCCCTTTGGTTAATAAAAACTGCATTACGAATCCGCATATCCCCAAGAAGATCAACATTGACCATTGACGGAGGGAAGCGGGGAGTTTGAAGCTGAGGGTAGAGGAGAGGTGGAGGGGCTGCGCGAGTAAGAGGGAGAGGGTGGAGATTACGACGCATAGGAGGGAGAAGTAGTTTACGCTTATTAAGGGGTGGGCTCTTTTGCCGATCCAGCGGATTGTTGTGAATGCTCCTGCTGCGCCGAGGACGCCTACTAGTGCTACTGCTACGGCGGAAGCACGTTGGGCGGATGTTGGGATTGGGAAGGTTGCGTCAATGGGCTGTGATGTCGTCGAATTGGTTGGAACTGGTGGAGGTGTTGTTGATGATGGTGAAGAGAAGAAGGATGTGGGGCGGGCGATGAGCACGACGCCGAGGAGGGAGATGAGGGAGGCGTATTGGGCGGAGCGGGGGAAGGGTTCTTTGAGGAAGAGATAGCAGCCGTAGGAGGCGACGGAGGGGGCGAGGAAGGTTATTACTACTGCGTCGGCTACGGGGAGGTATTGGAGGGAATCTATCTTTACATAAGTTTGGTCCTTCCACATCCATTGAGTCTATTTTACAGCGCACACTGGAATTGTCTTGTGCAAAGTGAAATATTGGTATAAGGGAAAACTCACAATACATCCCATAAATCCCAAAAAACCCACTTGCCCCCTCGCAACAAGCAACCACCTAATCCCCCTCGCCCCAAACGGGAAATCCTCCACCCGCTTCCACCGCATCCACCCACAGCAAAAGATCATCGTCAGAAACATCCGTGCAAATAGCACTTGCAGCGGGTGCATGCCCTCCCCTTCAAGTTCTAGCAGTCGAGTTGTGACATTCATTAGTGCTCCGAAGAGCTGAGAGAATGAGACAAGGAATAGACCTTGGTTTCCTTTCCAGAAATTTGCTAGACGGGACTGGAGTGTTCTGGGTGTTTGGGTTGAGGGGATGGGGTATGGTGAGACATTGCGGGAGTGGTGGCCTCCTATCGAAGAGATCGTGCTGATCGATAGTCGTCGGAAGGTTTCTGGGTCGAGTAGCTGAGTTGAGTCTGCTGTCTTATGTATTTCTGGCGAAAGGAATGTTCGATTCGTGCCGCCGTTTAGTGCTAAGTCGAAGTTCGACGGTATGTTTTGGAGGGATTCCAATAGGTCGTCGTCTAGATCATCGAAGCGTTTCTTTGTGGTCGAAGACGGCTGTGAGGTAGGGTATTCGGACGGAGACATGGTCACTGAGCCTCATGGCAATTACAGCTACGATTCTAGAACTTTAATGAGGCTATAGACGTCTTGAAACGATGAAAGTTCATGAGAGGTTTGAATTGTAGGCAGAGACTTCTAGAAATGAGGTTGCAATCGCGGAATCAAATACAGAATGGTGGGATGTCGAGTCAGCAAATCGTCTTCCGCTTTTCAGGTTGTGGAGTGGGTCAAGTCTTGATATGGACTAAGTCGTCGAAAAGCCACCAAGGAGTTTGGAAGCCTCATCAAAATATCTTCTTTTGCACTTGCGATTCGCATTTTTAGATTCTGTGAAACTTGAGAAATAGCAAACGGAGAAATAAAAGAAGAGTTAGAAAATTTGATTTTGTAGCCATTCATATCTGAAAACTTGATAGAGAGGTATGAGGCTTCATGAATAGCATCTTTGCAAAATTCTTGGCTCGAAGCGTGCAAAGAGGGAGCGGGGAAAGATATCCGGGGCATCGTCATAGGTGCGGGCAGATATCGAAGGTTAGGCGATTGGCTTGGTGGAAGCGCCGCCGAACAGCGCTCTAACGGGGAAGCACTGCGCTCCGTTGTCGGCCTCAGTGTCGCGTGCTCACTAAATGTGTCAATATTTTGATGCGACGTTGTTGGTACTTATGGATGTGACTGAAGTGCAGTTAGAGTTAGAGATGAGACATTCGGGAGGCCGGCTTCGGTTCCGATGCTTCGGATGAGACCCGGACCCAATTTTCTGGTCTACCGAGTTGTACACTGCTTGTCACATGGCTGACAAGGGATCTTTGGGAAAGACATATGGCGACTGAAAGCTGGACGTGCATTATTTATTTTTGTGTCCCCTGATTCTCATCGTTTTAACTCTCAACAATTGTTGAAGTCTTCAACATTCGCTCTCTGGCTCTGTATCAGACTTTAGTGCATTGCATTGCCTCCAATGTCAGCCCGCGATACTTGCATTTTGCCGTCAGCCACTTACTCACTGTTGAGTGAGGGGTTATACACAGAAGACGTTGGGAAGCATGAGTATCATTTCGATTCGTCCAGTCCAGCGTCATTTGGATCACCATACCGCTGCATAGTATCTTCTGTGGAGCCAAGTTCGCGTCGCTGTGATGCCTTCAGCCCAAGAACAGGACCCAGGAACGGCAGGGGTAACAAAAGACTTTTAGATAATAAGAAAAGTTTGCTCTGAGGATCCGATATAAGTGTTATAGATGAGGGTAGAAATGAATGTAGATAGGAGAGATAAGAATTGAATAGCCGGGAAGTATTCTGGTTTAACAGAGAAATTCCTAGAACGTTCTTTTCGGCCAGAGTGCTCAACTGCAAGTAAGCACGAGGAGTCTCGTCAAGTGATACATTCATGCTTTTCTAACCCTCTCATTATCGGTAAAGAAAGGCGAAAAGGTCGCCTTGTCAGTGTCTCTTTTCGCTTTCGGGTCGGCCCTGTGCTAGATGATCTCATGCGTTGGGAAGTGCGTGGCCTCCCACTAATCGAGCTTGAGATCATTGCGTCGAAACTGTCTGCAGGTTGGAAGTGCCGAAATGAGTTGGTCGAATACATTGGAGCCCTACGATGTTGTTTGGGTTTCGCTAGCTAGGAAACTGGAGGATGTCTGACCTATCGAGGAAATGTGCCTTGCAAAGGCGTGCCTAGTTTGCAGATGGGACATCTGCTCTGCTACTTTAGTGACAGAAGGTTGCATCTGAGGCTATTGATATCAGGAGATGTAGATCTTACGCTGTTCGGTACTTTCCGCCTTGCTTCCAGACCTGCATACAAGTGCCGTAAGTTCCTGAGCGGCAGCTTTCGAGCATTACTATAATCCGCCTGAAGACTTGGTTGGACACTACCGAATCTGCTTTTCAGTGTCGATCATAAGCAGGTCTTTTTGAAGGGAGGAAAATGCCTTTCGGGGATGAGGCTGTAGCTCTTCTGTGATAGTTGTTAATCTGCTGCAAGACTACGGCCCGTAGAAATGTCAATAATTCCTAACAGCGCCAATCTCTTGTGTTGATTTTAAGGTTCCGGACTTCCAGGAACGCGAAGTCCAAAGGAATCACGAGGCGCTCTTTAAGCAGTCTTCCACTTTTGAAATACCGAGATCCAGACCTTAGACATTATTAAGCGACAGAAGAAGAAATCAAGGGAGGTCCAGTCGAAAAAGTAATACCCTAGAGAGACCTTTCTTGCTTTTGAAAGGAACATTCGATTTGCGTTCTTTGTGGAGAAGTAACGCCATCCATCTAGATCATGAGGCTTCAAATTTTTTGTCATCGTCCTCGGGGATGGCTTTGCCACTATGATGTGCAACCCCCTATTTCCCGGGATTTTGCTACGTGACTAAGCAGCAATCTCGCTCGCCTCACTTTTATAAAGTGCGTCGAACCAATTTCGATACAATTCCTGCTCACTAAAGCAAGTTTCAGTGCCAATAGTGCCGAACTACCGCTCGGTGCTGCTGTATTTCATTCTTGGAAATATTATCAAGTGAACACTTGATGTTCCAAGGAGCTGAGATTGCTCGGCAACTCGGCGACTGACCTTCGAAACATTTGCTCAAACAAATCTCGTTTGTGGAGTAGCTTCATTCCGAAGTCAGTGAGGACAACACCGCAAAGACGGGCGTCTTGATGTCGCGGGCCGTCCGAGGAATTGATATCTCCCTACACGGACAGTCTGTGAGAGGCAAAGAGGGCGTTTGATGACCTGCAAGTGAGACGAACGGGATACCCGATGATGTACATGTACAGACTTTCATTCCTCGGGGTTTATGTCGAAGGAATTGAGATCGCTACTGGAGACTGGATTGGGTTATCAAACCGATTGTTTCCCAGATTTCTAGTGGGATGGATATCCCTTTCCCGTCATGAGGCGCAAAATCCCACTGTGCCATCACGGAGGGTAATTCTGTGACCCCAATTCAGGACAAAGACTCCGGGAGTATCGTATTAGTCCTTTTGGAGACGGATGTAATCGTGAACAGGATTCTGAATGACCTGGGTGTACGCCCGACTCACGTAGCCAGCGCTCGTGTCGAGTCTTGGATGGAAACTTCGCATCGCATGCTGAAATGATGGGTGGTTGCAGAGCGGACATGTATCTGCAGACTGCACGTCACTAGAAAGGCTGGCGCTTTGTGCAAGGCGAGGAAGTTGAAGATCGTGCGGATCTCTGACTCGGAAGCTAGTATTCGCAAGGTGAAGCTCAAGCAGTTCAGAAAAGGTCGAAGGGTGAGGTACTGGGAAGAACCCCCTATATAGACAATCATTTCCCGAGTTATCATAGCGATGCTGCGGATGCAGCAACGGCGTTGATTGCCTGTTGCGTTTGTTGCTGTTGGACGCCGCAAACATGACTCCATAAAACGAGATTCAGGGGCCGGCTACCTGTGGGGGCGGCGGGTGAAGGTCGCTCGGTAACGATTAATATGTGAGGCGACCCGACCTGACTGCTGGGATGCACGCTGGCCATGGAACGTCTGCCGATGCATGAGATCCTCGAGCATCAAGGACTGGTCCCATTTACGGAGGTATGTGACCGCCGTTAGGGCAACTCGAAGCCGTTGGCAAGACTTGGAGCTGACCCTGCGCGTGGTGTTGACGACGCTCACGCTGCGGCAGCATCCACTAACGTCCTGTCCAGCTCATCAGAGGGCTCGGTCATCTCGAGGATTCCGGTATTGCCGGAGGAAGCATGAGCTTCATGCGCTGAGCGCTGAGCACTTGCTATGAAGAAGGTGGGTGTTCGAGAGGTGGCCAAGTCGCTGCAGGTGTATGTTATTACTGTATGTGTATGCTTTTTTGAGATTGGTGACGAAGGGGTGCATGGCATAGCAGTGCAGTTTGTTGAGCCCAGTGAGAGTGGATCGCCACTACTCGCCACTAACATCGGTGTTTGCGGTAGTTGGTCTGCTCTCAATAGAACAGTGATGGAATTCCACTAGAATCCCGCATGCCAACGAGGCGTCCACTAATATATGAATATCAATTCGCCTTACTCGTCCGCACTTCCACAGTGTTGGAGACGGAAGGGAATTATACTTTCTCGCCCACTATAAATTGCTTTTTGATAACGAGCTCTGGCAGCATCTCCTGAATCTGTCTCGCCCCAGCAGGCATGCTTCCCGACCCCGGGTATCAAAATTCCTTCTGTGGCAAAGTCAGTGGCAATTGAGACTCGCATTGTGGCTAGATATTAAGCCAGACGACCCAGCGCATTTCGTCAATTTTATTTTGCGAAGGGATACCTGTCATATCTACGCCAGCGAATTGGATCGTGGTTGAATGCACGTCCGTCCCCCCTGCGCTTGCAAGATTCTTGTCTCACGCTTTGTACATACCTCCTGCCCGCAATTATTTTGACTCTGGTCCCCCTTCTGCGTCGTCCTTCCTCACATTTCACTTTTCGGGCGGTTCTTTGTCACCTTCTTCCATCCAACATTTGTGGGCAAATTCACCCCGTTACAGTCCTTTCAGTCGTTCATTGGTCGGTTTCGAGAATTATAGACAGCAAAAGTCACGGTGACGGTATAGGGTAGAATCGAAAACGGCACCGGCAACACAAAAAAACAGATGTAAGTCGCACGCACCCGCATTGCAGCACCACAAACATAGGATTTCTTTGGTCAGTGGTGGCTACCCGCAAAGCCTCGAGACATCCTTTCACAGCTCGAAGGATACAGTGGCACAAATGCTGTACTCTCCCGTACCAGAACCCACGAGATCATGGAAGTTGAACACAGACCCGACGAGCAATTGTTTGTCAAAAAAGATCTATACTGATATCTATGGTTCCTAGATTCATCGAATCCTCTCCTTATTGCAAGAGCGACGTTCCCTTTAGGATATTGAACGGTGTCCAAAATCATCTGATTCCAAAATCAGGGCATAGTTGATCACAGCAGGTCTGGGAGAAATAACCATAATGGAACAGGATTCAGGAAGGAAACGGGAGAATAGTGTGGTTCGGCCGAGTCCAACAAATAATAATGGTGGCGCCATACCAAGTTCACAGGTGGAAAAATCAAGACCTCAAGTTGACGAGTCGACATCCGAGGCCAGAACAACAACGCCCGACCCCGAGATAAATCATCGGGGTGAAGATATCCTGGCCGATACACAAGAACAAGCATACGGGATTCAAAGCCAAAAGAACCAGCAATTTGAAGACAGTCCACCTCGAGACGATAGGTTGTTTCCGACAAACCCTTCGACAACTGCGGAACGACATTCCAGGCCGAACACGACCTTAGAACCTCCTGTTACTAAAGGGACACTGAGCGAGCTCGATGTCAACAAAATCGTACACAATCCCAAGCTTAGACATGACATCAACTTCGATCCAGATCTCCATTTCCGGCCAAATCTCGATGGCGACAAAGGACGGAGAAAGACTCAGAAAGCAAACCACTTTTGGGAAACGATGAAGAACCAGCTTCGTGAATACATCACGAATCGAGATGAATTTGAAGCCCATCTTGGCGATATCGAGTGGTCTCTACCTGCAACTTTGAAAGCAATTAAAGGCATCCTCGAAACTCTGGTGCCTCAGCGAGATCGTGCATCGGTGGAGGAGACTTTTAACGTTGACCTGCTCATGCAGCAGTTCCGAAAAGGTGTCGCTGATCTTGTGAAGCTGGCTAATTGGCTTTCACAACTGTTGAAGTGCCATTGTGCTCCAATGCGAGATGACTGGGTGGATGAGATGGTAATGCAGCTTAGTAATGGTGACAGCAATGGCGATGTTGTTATGCTTGTTGCAGGTATGCAAAACTTATTGGGTGTCTTAGAAGCTATGAAACTTGTAAGTCTCTCAACTACAACACGGCGTTTGCCCAAGCTAATTATCTTCTAGGATGTGGCTAACCACCAAATCCGCTGCTTACGGCCACTTCTTATCGAAGATACTGTTCATTTTGAGCAGAAATTCTTCATGAAGAAGATTGCTTGTGGCAGAGTAGACGTAGCCCGAGCCCACGCCTGGTACAAGACAGCAAGCAGTTTACCAGATATTGTTCCTTTGGACGCATCCATGCGGTCTCAGGGCAACACCTGGGACTTCATGAAAGCTCTAGTCAAGCTCACGCTACCAACTTCTAGCCAGCAGGATGTCCCTCATACCTTCCTCTTTGACGAGGAACGACTGACGAAACTTCGTGGGGATCTTCTTGATCTCATCAACCTCGAGATCTGTATGCACCTCTACCGCAGCCTTGAGGCCCAAAACAGACAAGACACGAGATATGTGCGCGACGATACACCCAACATGTCGTATACCTCTTCTCCAGTCGACCGATCCTTGTCTCCTGTAGATAGCAGCATGCTCTCATCCCCAACAATTCCGCTCCCTCATCATTTCAACGGCAGAGCTAAATCGTTCGCACAAGAACGTGGGCACTTCATTCGCACTTTAACAGGCAGACAAGTCTGGGTTCCTAATGTTGACGAAGATCATGTACTTTCATCGGCAACATCTAGTCCAAGATCATCACCATCTTCAACGGCTTCAACACCTGAGAGCTATCCAGAAACACCATTTTACCTCTCCATACCCACATCAGACTCCACTTCCCAGGCCCGGACATGCTTCCAAGCCATCCTCGCATCTGTCTCTTCTGCAGACAAGTGGAAAACCCTCTCACCTTCTATTGCGCTCGAAATACTTCGTTTGACAAACACTCCTCTCACCCGTCTTCCTCAGTTCGAATCACATCTCGCATTCCACATCTCCAACAACCAATCCAGATTATACGGGGAAGCCGAAACTCGCGTTCTCAGCCAGTTATTCCCTATCCTACAGAAACTTGTCGCTCAGTACACCCCGTTGACCAGCTTACAAATGTTCGAAGCTGCCACTGGACCGAAGACCGCGCCTGGCACCACGAACATGCAACAAGCTGGCGCCAAGGAGGAAATTACGGAAGTCGCAACGAGAATAGCCCATATTGCAATTCTCCATTGGAGAGTATGGGCACCTCTGGCCTACCTTGTGGATCCCGATGCTGAGGAAGAGACCGACTCTTCAAATACTCGTGCAACGAGTATGCCTTAATAATACGTTTCATGCTAGATACACCGAAATTCATGAAGCGCCGAGCCGGGAGGCATACGTTATCACCAATACCGCTAGAGCAGTTTGGTGACAAGATTGCAGAGAAAGAGCAGATTTTAGCCGCTTCGCATCATTTAGATGTGGAGATCCCACATGGGTGCTCTAAGTGGAGAGAAAAAGATGATGGAGGGAGAGCAGGGAAAAGAGAACACATCCCACCACCGTCATTCACGTTACAGGCACTTTTCATTTGTCACTTGCATTTTCCTTGGTGTTACATATTGCATTGGTTGCTTGCTCTGCTTTTACTGATAGATACCCCTCCAACGTCGTGAAAGACACGTATTGTAGTATAGACTGAATATTTCTTCTTGGGGCGCTCACGCGTGGAAATGGAGGGAGGAGAGAAGGAATTACAAACCGAATTTGGTTGCTTCTTCGCTTGGCTTGTATTGAAATTTGGATTACTGTCAGGTCTTGCCGCAAGGAGTGCTTCAAAATGGTAAAAGACGGTTTAAATATATCTATATCAGCGCCGTCGCTTATACTGTATCTATCTTTCTTCTTGATTGCTTTTGATCGATGCGTGCAAAGGATTTTATAGACGGGTTTGCTTGAATGGAATGGACGGATCTGGGGAGTTTGAGTTAAGCATTAGTTAGGTGTTACTGCTGAATAGCGTACAAGGTTGGCTACACACCAGAGTGTGGCGTAATAACTTGTTTGTGTCGTATTTTAAGATCAAGGCTGCGCTATACTTTCCGACGTGTTTGTGTATTCGGAGGTTGTGAGACAGTGAGTTGGTAACGCGTGATCAATCATCCGTGGGCAAATACTCAAGTTGCACAACCGGTAAAAAGGGGTGAAGGGTAAACGCAGCTGATGGTGTTTTGGGTTGAGTGTGTGAGGCGGTCGGGCGTAAATACGACGAGGGCGCCGAAAACAGACATATGCGAAGGAGGACACTCACTTACTCTCTTGTGATGACGAGAGACTGGGTGCGGTGAGCTGTTTCGAACTATTTGTGAGGCATGATTGCATGCATCAATTGATATATTGCGATCTTACATCTTGTACTACCCATTGGATTCATACCTCATGACTTCGCGTCGTGAGAATGGGACACCATTTCGCTGTAACGTTCTCGGTGATATGATAAAAATATCGCTATTATTAATGTTAGCATTTCGGAGTTAAGATGTTACAGATTCTTCCATTCCATGGCACGGTATGCATGGTAAGCTGATATCCTTCCAGGATGTAACCTGGACACAGGTGGTACTGCCGATTATCAAATTTGATAAGAGAGGTGCTATTACCGGGTCGTCGGGTAACTGGAGTTGGACAAGCTTGATATTTTCTCCGTGGATCGAAAGAGATGCAATGTTGGTCAAGCGTTTTAAAATATACAATTAAGAATTGTTCATTTTGAAGACAAAGTTCTTGGTGTATTCATCGCGAAGCATTTAAGGTCCTGTGGCAGCTTCCCAGGAGTGACTTTTTCCAACACCCTATAGTTAGCGGTTACTTTCTATTCTTCACAATCCATTCGTCTCTCTTAGTGTCGAAGTCATTTTTAGGCATTCCTCTCTAAGTATTCATCTCGTTATTTACTCCCCCCGGAACACTTATTTTTTCGCTACTTTTTAATGACAGTAATACCACTAAGTTATAAGGTGATTATACGCTCACCGCCTTCACTTAGAAACACAAACAAATAGGAAAGTATATAGTTTCTTGAATGTAAAATCTAATAGGACCGCCCACCGCCGTAGGCGTCTATTATAGCTTATTACCATCTCTACTAGCTATTATATAAAGTCTAAATATACGATTTAGGTATAGCATTCTAAGCCTCGATTTTATCTCCCTAAGCCTTAGGTGAGGAATTTTCGAGGCATTGTAGACCTCCTAATAATAGTTCTTCTAAAAGCAGGCTAGCCCCTTTCGGCCGTTAATAATTATACCGTGAAACATCTCCCGTGGTTATCGCGAGTATTTATGTTAATAACTCTCTTACGAGAACCGCCCATTCCCGTTAGACTTCGTTATAATGTACTAAGTCGTGTAGGCTCCTCTTATAGCCTAAACTTCGTCTGGAAACATCTGGTTTTATAGCCTCTCGCATGACCATAACACGGCCCTCTCGTAGAATCTAAGTCGAAGGTCTATTACGTCGGGATCATCACTAAAGCCCTTCTTGTGTATAGTGAGGCGTGAGTACTTACGAGACCTAAAAGCTATCGTAATTGCCTTTGTCCTTATATGGTCTAGAATTACGTCTTCGCCGAGTGAGAAGTCAGAACGACCCAGGACACGACGCTAAGGGACGAATTTGTGGGATAGTGACGCCTGTAGCCACTCCTATGGCCACGGCGAGGCCTGCGGGGTCGTGCAGGTGCATGAGGGTGAGGGCTGATATTTTGAGGCCTAGGGCCATTCTGCGAGTCCTAGGAGGCTATGAGGAGGCTGTAGTATCGTTAGCTTCATCTACGTCATCAATTGACTCCTGTAGCTGCTGGGGCGTGTGAGGTAAGGAGGGTGATTCAGGAGAGAGTGTAGGAGGTGACTCTCCTTCCTCCTCCCACATCATACATTTGTCCTAATTAAAATTGTCTTAATATCTTAAGTTCCGTTTTTGACAATTTTGAGAACGGCATTCGCCGCCCAACGCTCTCAATCTACTAGACATTGTTTTACAAGCCTATTGATAGGTTTTGTGGTCTCTTTCGGCAATTTGCAAACATGAAGCAATGGACAGGTGCTATTTCCGACCGTACTGTGCTTATTATGGTACTTGTAGCTGTGAAGGTAATAGTGAAGCCAGAAGGGTCAACGATAGAAGTGGAGTGTAAAGTTGCCAGTTATTTTTTAACCTTTATATAATACACGAAGTAGGAAAGAAGACGGTAGTTCGATTCATTATGGTAAGTCACCCCTCTGTCCATGGCGGGGGTGTTCGGTAGGTTTCCACATTGCACCTCAACATCACAACTAACCAACTAACTAAAGACTTCCCTACATTTTAGACATACGCTCCATACCGTACTTCGGCTGCTCACAAGTAGACAGAAACCCCCAAGATTTTCCGCAATTATCGATACTCATCTGTGATGCATATTTAGGGTTATCTATTCCACTCCCGTCTTTCAACAGCACCGTATCCCAGCCCTTCAAGTTCGCATACTGCACCGTCCCAAGCACACACTGATCAATATTTACCCCCCCAAAAAGTAGCGTCTTGATATCCTTTCCTTTATCGCTCAAAAATCCCGACAGATTGGTTGAAGAATCACAGACTCCCGAAATATGGTTCTTGTGAAATCTTAGATCAGGTAGCTCAGTACCTAAAGAGGCATCAAACTCGTCTCGAAGAGGCTTATGAAGAGCCGTGGTCCATTGATCCCGCATCATCATACGGCCCATATCAATCTTTGTGCCATCTGTAAGCATCAATTCTCCAAGAGGAGCTCCCACGCCACCATCTGTCCACTTCTCTGCCTGCTTCAACTCTTCTCCTAGGGCCGGAACCTCAAGGCTGTTGACATTGTCGTCGAACTTGAAAATCTGCAGTGATGTTGGTGACATGCTTTCCAGATCGTCCTCCGTTAAGACCCACGTAAGCCAGATGACTTGGATACTGGGGCTTCGAGCAGCAGGAAGGGCATGCTTCAGGAGTGCAGCGTCAGCATCGTGGCATTGGCCCTCGCGGCCAAGTGAGCGAGAAAGGAAGAAGTTCTGCATATCAATGATTACTAAAGCTGTTTTGAGAGGGCAATGGTAATCGGGATATTGGTGGTCTGGAGAATGGTTCTTGGTTGGATTGGAGTTGGGGTGCGAGTTTCTGGGTGTGTTAGGTCGAAGCTATCTTGTTCATGCCACAGCCGGAAATTGGATTGGTTTCCTATGACCTTGACTCCCGACTTTGTACTGTGTGCAGAAACCTTTGTCGTCTATAGAGACTACGAAATCGAGAACGCTTTACTGGTTCTTAGTCTGCTTAATGGATGAATCGGTCGACGATCTGGCTGTAAGACTATAAAAGGCAGGGTTTGTTGGGGTGTAGAGGCGGAAACGGAGGGGGGCATGTTTCTCTAGGGATTTTAGGCGGAGAATTCTCACGGGCTGTTCCACAGTTTTCAAGAAGTGGATTTCCACCCACTGATACACCTTCACAGAGAGATTCTTCTCTATTCTTCGAGACCAAGCCATCTCCCTTCGTCTCAAGTCAATTTCTAAGCATTATTCTCTAGACATCTATCTATACTGTGCTATACCTTGCAACGAACATTGTTTTCTCTCCTCACCTGCCGACTGGCTTGGTACTTCTGCAGGAAAATTTGATCCTCTGTTCGTCCGATGACCATTTCTAGAGCCTTGTTTGCAGGGTACGATTCTCACTATGCAGCTTGTATGCCCCTTCGAATAACTCTAGAGATAATTGTTCATGTCTAAGATGTCTAAGGCTGTAGTGGAATGGGGAAGTCTCTTTCTCGTTTCCCTGTCCTTCCTGGGCCAACTTCTCTACTTTACCAGATAAGCAGAATCACTTCAACAAAATCACATATCCTCAATCGCCTGGAAAGCTCAAGATTTCTACTTGCTAGTTATCAGCGTATATGAGTTGAACTGAGAGTTGTATCTGTGAGAGTAGTACCTTCGTAATACAGGTAGAATATCCAGGTTTGATCCCTGGTTGAGGAAACTTTTTATTCTTTTCTTTTTGGTTGTTGTTGAACTATGAGGTAATTCTGTAGATTCTTATGTCCTGGTAGTTTGTGTTGGAGTCCTAAAGACCGATTTAATTATTTTGCGTATCCGCTCGACGCTTGCTTTGACTACATCCTGTTCTGGAGATTAGCGATTAAGGCTCGCAAGAAGAGGCAAGAACTCGCATACAATCAATCTACCAGTTATTAAATTTTATAATAGTCCGTAGGAACAAAGTTGTCTCACTGCCAGGTTTCTTCCAAGACGTGCTGGCTATTACAGCACGACCCTTCAAATCTCAACAAGCTCACTTTCCGACATATGTTCGAAAATGATATATGAATTTTTGAAATTTTCTTCAACCCGGGGAGACATTTGGGCATGCCCGAAAAGACAGAAATACATTTTTTCTTGGCAGTACATTGCTACTTATCTTACTTGCAACTTTCAATCTGGGTATGTCAAGAATTGAAACTGAGTTGAAAGTACAAATAGATTATTTATATCCAATAGAACCGCAAAGAAGCAAACAAGATATTAACGTTATCAAGATCGCAGATAATTATTTCCACAACATGTTGGATTGTCTGGTGGATCCAGACCAGCGTCACATCTTACACTTGAAGCAAAAAACAATGAAATGAACGATGACTACCTGACTTACAGGGACCTTGCCTCCATAAGGACTTTACAATGTAAAGATTCATTTCAAATCGAATTGAATCTCTCAGAATGGAACCTTCTGTCGACCAATGCAGAAACCCAGATATCTCCACGTGAAGACTGATTCGCTTTTTGGAGTGTAAAGGAACCAGGAAAAATACAAGCTTTCATGTCTCTCATCATCATTACAAACGCACAGTAACAATAAGAGTGCGCCACATTACCCAGATTTCTTTTTCCAGTTTAAAATCTAATCATGACTGGAAGAAAGATACGAGACGTCGAGGTTTGAGGGGAAGGTTCGGAGATACTTTTCGCCGATCAGAACCAGACCACTTACACGTGATCTTGATTGGGGCTTCTCGCTAAACTTTAGCGCAACCAGCCGCCCACCAAGGGCAATTTTCAAGAATCCAAATCGACTTACAATTTTCCGCCGACGACAACGACGACCCCAATTCTCGACAACCCCATCATCGCATAAACCGGTACGTCGCCCAACTCCCATTCGCAGACCTCATCTCGAAAATAATTCTAACTTGTCACTTTCAATAGCAATCATGGGTAAAGGAAAGCCCCGTGGTCTCAACGCCGCCCGAAAACTTCAAAACCACCGCCGCGAACAGCGATGGGCTGATCTGTCATACAAGAAGCGTGCGCTGGGAACTGCTTTCAAGTCCTCGCCTTTCGGTGGCTCGTCTCACGCTAAGGGAATCGTTCTGGAGAAGGTCGGAGTCGAGGCTAAACAACCTAACTCTGCTATTCGGAAGTGCGTGAGGGTACAATTGATCAAGAACGGAAAGAAGGTCACCGCTTTCGGTATGTGTGCATTTCTTCAGCTTCGAATATACACGGGAGGGACATAGCGGAAGGGATAAGGATAATATTGGATGTGCGAAGGATGATAGATATGGTGGCTAATGACATCGATCACAGTACCCAACGATGGTTGTCTCAACTTCGTAGACGAGAACGACGAAGTCCTCCTCGCTGGTTTCGGTCGTAAGGGAAAGGCCAAGGGAGATATTCCTGGTGTTCGATTCAAGGTCGTCAAGGTTTCCGGTGTCGGTCTGTCAGCGCTGTGGAAGGAGAAGAAGGAGAAGCCAAGATCGTAGACGCTCCGAATCTTTTGCTGTGCTGTTACGATGGGGATCTGGGATTTGGTGTTCATCTGCGGTGCGGTTGCTTAGCTCTCAATCAGATAGAGGGGTTTAGCTGCATTTTCGGAATGTTCTGACAAAATGAAATAAGAGCATATCACACCACACAATACTTGGAGGGCTTCATGGCCATAAAGGGTGATTGGATACGTGCTGTTTAATTACGGTTTCTCTCTGGCTTGAGACATAAGAGTCGAAGCTCCATTGACTCGAATAGGTGATGCAGGCCGATGTACAATTGCATGTCGATTTCTCAGCAACTCCAGGCTTCTCAGTCCTGCACACATACATATCGGCTTCGAATAACTCATAGAGGACGAAAGCACGAATACCACAACTAACAACGTTCAAAGCCCAAACCTAAGGCTGGTGACATGGATGCGCCACACGAACAGCCCAGTGATAATATATACACCACCGATCTGCAATTTCTCGGAATCTATTTTCTGTCGCCGCCCACACATCATACCGCATGCTCCTCTTCTTCATGATACGTAACTAAAACCCTGGGAAACAAGAAGTATTGTCTGAAGACTCCCTGTGATATCACCGAAATTTCGTTGCCGATTCTAGTACTGGCTGACGACTGAGGGATATTTCATACGGGGGAGATCCCTTATCCATTCTCCTGAAGATCAGATGTCGTTGGAAGCAAGCTGTGACTTGACGATAGGGTTGGCAGGTAAAAGGTAATTAGACTTCAATATAGAGACATGAGAATGCCTCAGACGTTCATGGAACCCAAGCAAGTTTCCTCATGAAAGTGGAAAACAAGTCACTCACTAATACCAATCGACTATCTCCATCCACCTATTTCCTCACACACAAATAGTACAACTCCAAGGGCTTCGACAACGAGACTTAACTTTTCTGTGTTTTCGAGGCATCAAACACAGCCGCCTATTAGGCTTTTGCATTTCCTTCTCTACCAAATTCTAGAGCTGCCACCCTTGAGCCAACCAATTCTCATTCTCCTACACGCTCCACTACTTTCCTTGTACATAGGATTTCGAGGCTCATGTCATTAGTATTTCATTCTCGCATGTGAAGATTATCCTGAAAGGCACCTTCTCAAGGCTAGCGCTAATCACAAAGCCCAATATTAAGAAGGTAGAAGAAACTACGAAAAGTCTGCCCTGTCAAGGGTATAAATCGTTTCTCATGGTAATGGCACCTGGTTTCAAAACTTTAGTCACACTCCTTCGAGCTGTGGCCCCAGTCGCAGGGCTGAGAGATTTTACGGAAGACTTGACAATATTGGGATGGGATCATACGACATCAACTCGTACATAGGAATAACCTATGACTAAAGAACAAGGCAGTCATCAGTACAGGGTGACGTCTTTGCCGTTCGATTTCTGCTTCCTTGTATTCGATAGCATTCCCGAGGTAACTCATACCCTGTTTCCTGTTCTTAGACCCCAAACTCGAACCACTACAAATGCCAAGATATACACAAATGCCGAGCTGTAAATGAGTAAGTCCTACTCGGCATTATGAAAAAGCAAGTTTGCATTGACATAACAAGTTGAGATTCGAAATCTTAATGGTTGGTGCCATTACCAGGGTTCTAGCCCGAGCTCATATGGCAGATTCCTCAAGGCCTTCACTAAAGCCACCACAAATGCTAAGCTATGTATGGACTCATCCATGAAGAACAAGAAAAAGCAAAAGTGGCAAGGCGGAATACACCCGCGGGTTTTTTGAAACTCTGCAGTGTGCTGAATTCGTAAGATCATACTTGATTAAGGTAAGGGATCCTTGAGGCTGTAAGGATGGCATGTTATGTGCTGAGTTGTTGGAAGGTAGCCTAACGGCGCAGGGAAAGGAAGCAAGTTAGTGTTAGGCTTGCCGAACATTCGAGTACACTTTGCTTGAGGGGTTAGGTGGAACATCTGATTACTTGTGTATAGAACGTCTGACAGCCTCTACATATTCAGGAAGAACAAGAGCGAAGAACGGAGTAGAGAGAAAAAGAGCAGACAAACCTTTTGTCACAAAATGTTGCAGGTAGGAGACACGATAGATTCAGAGTTCGAATAATCATTTCAATGTAATTATGTATGTATAAAGTGGTGCATATCTACACCTCCTCCGAACCAAAAGCAACATCATCTCTCGTATCCGCCTTCTCACAATTCTGTATGCAAAAGGATAGCTTCTTATGAAGAAGGAACGACAAGAATGGTATCTTTGTAACGCAGCCAAAATCCCGTACCCAACCTCTTAATTAAACACAAATACATAACACATCCAAGATCATCCTTGGCCAGGCTGAATAAGAACCTGCTCCGGCTGTCCCGGCCCCCTCCCAATCGCCTCCTTCGGACTGAAGTAACCTTGAAGGGGTTGCACTTTCGGCACACTCTCCACAGCGATACCATAATTGCCCACTTCTTTGCCAACCAGACTCTCTTTGTCTCTCGTGACGGTCCCATTAACAGCCTCTACACTACGGTAATACAACTCCACATCACTAGTCTGCCCATTGACACCCACGCCTTTGAAAACAAAATCTTGCGATGTGCTGCCGAAGCCTGAACTTGTACCAGCGGAGGGGGAGCCGAAGTAGTGCGCTGAGCCTGATTGTGTGGTATGGAGGTTTGTGCCTGAGAATCCTGAGACGAGTGAGGCAGATGAGGGGATGTATGCGAACGGTTGGAGGCCCGCTGGGAAGACAGGCGAGCCCTGAGTTGTAAGATCGAGACCAAAGGTCAATGTTGCGTCGATAGTGAAGTTGCCACTGGGTTGGACAAGGTAGGTGGTATTTGCGTAGAGAGGGTAGGAGTACGACGATTTGTAGTATGTGCCACCAGTGCTTTGGTCAAGGCCGGTTGTGATTTGGTTGTTGAGCTGCACGGCGCCGAAGTCGGTGTATTTGCCATAGTTCTTGACGGAGAGGGATTGTGTCCATGTTACGAGGCGGGTGCCGGCTTGGGTAGTGAGTAGGGAGGAGATGGAGAGTTGGCGGGTTACGTCTGTGGTGTATTCGAGGGTTTCGTTTGCGCCGGTGGAGTTTTGCGTGAGCCGTTGCGAGAGGGAAATTACTGGCGCTGGAAGGAGAACGGTGGGTTGTCGTCCGGTAGTGATGGAAGAGACTGAATCTTGCCAAATAAAGATCTTGCCGGTCACATACCAGGAACTTCCCACTGTTTGGGTAAGTGTGCCACTAGTCTTGCCATCATCGACAATACCAACAACTCGAATTTCAAATGAGTGTTCTTTGCCGTCGCAGAGAATTGGAAGCCAAGGAGTGATATCGATTTCATGCTCGCGAAGATCAAACGCGTCAATGCCAACTATTGGGCGCCAGAGTCCTGGGACAACGCCACCAGTGAAAATGACTGGGAAGGGCCACTGGACACCTGCCAATTGTCCATCGACGAGAACCTGTACTTCTCGGAACGGAGAGTATCCGTAGAGTGTGCCATCGACGGGAACGAATGTGTTGATGTTTGATTGTAAGACATTACCCCACCAAAACTCTTCTGCGGCTTGACCACAGGCAGAGATTGAGAAGATAGCACGGTTGGCATTTCTTGGGATAGATACTATATTTGTTGCGTTGTCTCCGGGCACCATAAACACACTTGCGGAGTTGGCTGAGCCTTTTCTGGCTGATATAGGAATAATCAGAGATGCGGAATCGGCTGTTTCTTGGCTAGTGAAGAATGTAGCAGTAAGTGTAGTATTGAAAGGACCAGTGTATATATCGTTTATAAGGTTACCGAGGTCGAAAATGAGCGTTTGGGGAGAGTTCCAGAAGTAGAGATATTCCGTCATATCTTTGACGTATTCCCATCGTATACCATTGACAGTCGGCTCCGCGGTGGACGTCCTCCATACTTCGGTATCATTGAAGTACATCAATGCTAGTCTATCGAATTGACGACCTCTAGACGTCACAGTAAAGTTCATCACTACCCGGTTAAACTTGCAATTCGGGGGACTGTAACTTCCTAAAATGATCGTCAGTCTGAGCAACAGTTTGAAACAAAGCTTGGCAAACCTACCAACGAACGGGATGCCGTAAGAAAAGCCGAATGAGTGTTCCATTAATAGAACTTCACAACTGCTTGCAGTCTCTGTCGAGGCAATTGTGGTAGTATTTTCTGAGCCTTCGCTTGTGATAGTGGTATCAACGACCCCAGAGGGAAAGAGAACAGGTTGGTGGACTTGGAAGCATCCTAGAACACCCGAGGAGGATGGAATTGCGCTGGGAATAGCCACGGTATTTTTAACCAGATTGTATGATGCCGATACCACCTCAAGATCCCCTGCTTCTGCAGCATCTGCATTCAAATATGCAGACAAGTTGCCGAATAGCCATATGACAACAACACAGCATCCGATGAATGTCAGAAGTAATAACCTCGTCCAGTCAAGGCGTTCCGAAGTGGGCCCATTTTGCGGGTAATTCCAGACATCCCTTTCCTCCGTGGTGTAGATAGGATCCTTTACGTCTTGCCGAAAGGATGTCGCGTGCCTTCCCTTGCCGCTGCTCCTAGGGCTTTGAGAATTGCCCAGGTTGTCCATTTTGTGATTTGTCGAGTAGAATAGAAATGATATTGAATCGTTCGATATTTGCGATGAAGAGAATAAGGTGCCCCTTATTAATCCCCTTGAGATGTTGCTGGTTGATGTTGGGGGTTAAGCTCCGTTCCTAACCTCGAGATGGTCCCAATAACGCTTTCTTGCTGCTGTAGCCACCTCGTAGCCTTCGAAACGGCGTTGGAAATAGTTGAAGACAGCAAATTCGTCCCGGGTCATAACATACGATTGTGGTTGATCTTGAATCTTTGCCCAGATAGCAGCAACCGCGTTCTCGAGGACGTTGACAATGGTAGGATCTCGTGCTCCTTCCTCGCTATCTCGAGCAATTTCGAGTGCTTGAGTAACCGTTGTGGCACCGGAGCCGTGGGAGGGATGCTGTCTTGTACCTCCATTGTTACCACCCATACTGATCGACGATAAAATAGCTGGACCTTGGGTAAAGAAAGAGGGGAGGCTATTATAGTTGAATGACAAAATTGGAAGGTCTGAATCAAAGACGAGGGACATTGCGGGGAAGAAGAGAGTATTATCGGGAAGCGGTCTGATGTATATGTGTGGTGAATTATATAAGCATGCAAGTGCAAGGTGAGAAGATGAGTGAATGCGTGTGCAGTTTCGGAAGATGGCGTATAAATCAGGTTGTGTGATCCGTTGCAGGCAGCTTTGACTGGGTAGCCAAGTAGTAGAGCGATGGGGGAACGCCTCCTATTTGTTTCTTCTGGCTGAAAACATCTTCCTCGGAAGGGCATGCATGGATACGACGAGAAGAAGCTGTCCACTTACCTTCTATTCAATGCACCCCGGTTCAAGCAAACGCAATATCCATGGGCTTTCTGGAAGCAGCTTATGGTTTGCGGGCCCTTGTTTCACACAACCTGCCCTCCCGCTGAAAAGTGGCTCGAGGTTACGGAAATAGCGTTCAAAGCGCGACCTTGGGATGTGTGGGGACCACGGAGCTCGAAGAGATGTACGAGGGGAATACAGCGTGGAGCCTGTCCTGCGTCATTCTTCTGAGCATCATCACAGCATAATTGAGTCAGGGTGAGCTGATCGGAGGGGGTTACCTCGGACAGCTGATTGTCCCAATATCGAACCATAAAGGCTTTCTCGCCGCCTTGATGCAATCGTTGTCTCAAGCGTAGAGCGCAATTCGCGTCTACAGAAACTCCGTCAGCCTCAGTCAGTCCAATGCTCAGCGCCTGCGCCGAGGATTGGCAGGTGGTGATAGTGGCCTTACCGTGCAGCCAGTGCTGAGATGCTCCAGCTTCCAGGTTCTAGCAGTGTGCCCGAGTAATGATAGAGAGTCTCGCGGGACCACGATGACTTGTACTGGAGTAACTGGCGAGCAGAGGTCATTAGGTTCGTCTAGCGTCTGTGACCGGGCGGCAGGAAACGTCTAACATCCCTGGACTCCAGCAATCCCCTACAGCAGGTCGCTATGGTCGGGGTTGTAGGGCCTGAAGTTCACCCCAAGGCCTGCTTTCAGGCTGCGGTGCAGCATTTCTGCTAAGCTCGGCCGGCTCTCCGATTTGCTGCTGCCGCTGCTGCATCGCCAGCGCGCCAAGTCCCTGTTATCCTCGTTGAGACCAACCTCCCTCAGGCTCCATCACGATCGCATCATGGAGCAGAACCTCCTCCACCCCTATTCAGCCGAATTCCACCGTCGGACTCGGACTTGAAGGCGAGCTTGACACTTTGAGACGCGCGCCTCTGCATATAAACTTCGGACGGGCCTCATGGGACCCTTTCAGGGCATTGCCCCGGCACGCTCACGGCTCTTGTTATATCCGGCCAAGCCTCGATGCAGACCGCATTCACAACGGGCGAGAGGCTGAACCCCAAAACCTTCCCCCGTCCCGCCAACGCTGTGGCTGTTTTGAGTTTCAACTGGCACCTGCTTCGATCTAAACTCCAAGATCGCAACCTGCATCCGTTCTGCTGTCGCCTGGAGACGGCCTTCCGATCGCTTCCGCGACCTATGCGTCTCTAGTCAGCGCTGACCATCGGCGCGTGAACAGGCCTTTTCCTAGTCCTGACTTTGCCCTGTAGTGTGGCTGGGGAAACAGAAAACACCATTCACACATTCTCATGGCGAACAGAATTCCCGGTTGTGGTGACGGCCATTGAAACACGCGGCCAAAACACTAAGTTTGTTCGCTGGCTGACTGAGATCCAGTTGACAGATATTTAGCTTTCCAATTGCCGGCGATAACCCTTTTTCTTGGAATTTGAACAAGTGGTCATGAGGGTGTTCCTTGACGTATATTTTACCCTTCTTCTGGAATAAATTTCTTGGCAATTTTCAGATCAATGTTTAGAATCCACTTATGCCCACTCTGGCGCCTGCGGAACTACCCAGGTCCCGCTTCTTCTGTCAATATGTCCGTACAATGACAATGCTACTAAAATGTACTGGTACATCGGCAATCTTATCAATTCCCGCTTACAAAAAATCAATAAGCAAAACCACTCAAAGAAAGTTGCAGCCGCTGGATATTTTACGTTCTCAAATCCTACTTTTCACGCGCTTGTTCACCTCGCCCCATCATTACTTTCACTCGTGACTCGCAAGCGGCTGACCACTCGCAACTGTTTCCCCGGTGGATCAAGCGTTTGGAAAACACTGACTTTCAGCCTCTTGAAAGCAATGATTTGCAGCACAAAGTCTCCGAACCCCGTCATGCACGGTTCACCCAGCCTTCTGATCAGCCGCCTTTCCCCATCTCGATATATCTCCGGCTCCAAAACCTCAAATAACTTCAACTATGTTTGACCTGACGACAATCAACGGCCCTTTCTCAGTTTCTCTGACGACCGCATCAAACTCCTATTTCGAGCCGACTTCACCAAGCTCTCAGACGATTAAATGCCGAATATTCTAACAACTAACACTTGGCTCAGCCCTTATTATGCAAAGTTCGTCGCTTGAATTATATATCCAGCAGCTATTTGATCACTAGAACCGGAAGAGCGGCTCCGGACGCCTTTTCAGGTGAACAGCAATAGCATCGTTGTATTTCGGTATAGATTCATGCGACGAAGGATTGCAAATTTGGGCGCAGGATCCGCGGCATGCAGTGTGCCGAGTGTTGAGCTCGATCTCCAGCATTTATCATGACGACTAGCATCCCCGATTCAGACACACTTTTTGCTTTTGCATCCTTCAAATTGTTTGACAACAGATCGTGCATCACATACGTACAAAATGCATCATTTCAAAATATTGCATATTTCTTTCATGATACGAATACGTGACTGACTCGAAGTTTGGTGGCTGAAGGTTATCATGGATTCACTTTTGTACCTGATTCTAAAAGTCATTTATAAGGTTACACATCGGCACTAGCCACGAGCCTTCCCGCTGTTAGGCAAAAACTCTAAGTAAGTCACCTGTTCATGACTGACACGCCCCTGAAACTTGAGATGATTTCGTGAAGGAAAACTCTTTTCCGAAGCCATAGTACGAAAACTCTACGACCGAGGACCCTTTCTTTGGAAGGTTTCTAGAATAACTCTATCCCGCGGCAGAATTCCGGAACTTTGGTGTAACGTGGAACTTCATCGGCACAATGCCGATGGCACGTGATGAGAGTTTCAACCTCATAGAAATCATAACTATTAAGTATTCAACTGGCGCACTCCTCCTCGCTCCGAATAATTATGGGCCTTCCGTTCCACTGTAAAATCAGACACAATTCCAAATTTTGCCACCATAAATGTCAAAACCAGTCTAGTCTGAGTATGACACAGTAAATACCGAGGCATTTGGCCTTTCAATTAGATCCACTCCAGTGCTTATCATGAGACTGGCAGTCGTCGCTGATGGGTATTTAATATGGACTTCTCTCCTATATTGAGCAACCTTTTGTGGTTCCCATCTTTTAAATGTCCGACTTATCTCCTTTTTAGCGACGCGAAAAGTGGCGTCAAAGAAGCCGAAGAACATCTTTGGCGATGCTCTTCCACTCAATTCGAACTTTGCAGTTTGGCCTACCTCTGTCCTTTTCCCATGCTTCTCTATCTTTTCATCGTTACAATCTGTACGTTGTGTGAGTCTAGCATCACTCTTCGCCAGGCTAAGTAGTCTTGAGTATGGTTGCCGTGTTCCATATAAGTTCCCGCTCGCAACTTAGGCACAAGTTGTGGTTACTAAATCCAATATGTAGTAGCTTTCCGTTTTTATGATGTGAGAATACCTGCAATTCTGTGGTATGAGCAACACAATAGTGCGCTTGCCATTGGCTTTTGGGCTAGAGTTTGAGTCAACTTCGCATTATAAAGTGCAGTGTATATAACAACCAGAATTGTTAACACCATTCCCCAAGTAACTAATTCTCTCTTCGAAATTTGTCCTTCGTGAAAATACACTTTTACTTGATAACTTTTAATAATTTAGGATAGCCACTCCTTTACTCTACTTTTGAACCTCAAAACACCAAAATGCGTTTCAGCAGCAAACTTGTAGCCTGGGTCGCTTTCGCCCTTGCTACAGGTGAAATTGCGTGGGCCGGCCCCGGCGGCTCTGTTGCTTTAATCAATGCCACTCCTTACGATTGGAAGCTTGTGAACTCACATCAATATCAGATGGATTGGAGGCCCGCAGAGACGATTCCAGCAGGTAAGTACTTCCACAAACAGGAGAAAATTGCCATTCTAACAATGACCAGGCACATCACACATGCAATACTTCGAGTATTGGTATCAGCACGGTGACAATGGCGACTGTGCTGCCGAGGCGACATACGCCATAGAGAACGGTCCAACCCCTGCACAATTCATCGTTCAAGCACGGCAAAATGGCGGAAAAAGAATTGAAGTGCAATACCAAGATACCATGGCTTCTCTCAACAATCCCCAAAACTCGCTTATCAACCTGGGCTATATCCACGACGGAGCTGTGTCCTTCATCCTCTCTGGTACCGATACCAGCAACTATGTCGGCACAAACCCTCCAATTGCCTGGATGCAAGCAACTTTGTCGACAATCGGACCAAAAACCATGAGAGATATCGCGATTCCTGAAAGCCATGATGCGGGAGCTTCTGAGTTAACGTGGCAATGGATGGGTATCCCACACAACACCCAAACACAAGCTGTCCACATGTATACACAACTCCTTAACGGAGCACGGTGGTTCGACGTTCGTCCTGTCTACTATAAGGGACACTGGTATACTGGTCATTTTTCACCATCTGTTGGCAAGAACCAAATTGGTGCCACTGGCCGAACAATCGAGCACATCATCAACGATATCAACCGCTTCACTTCAGAACACCCGGGTGAACTAATTATTCTCGATCTCACCCATGATCAAAATATCGACAAGTGGTGGGCTCCATTAGAACCTCAAGAATGGCAAGCTTTATATGCCGAGCTATATAAGATCAAAGATCTATGGATTCCAACCTCAGACAATCTTCCTGACGACTTGACAACTGTGCCAATCAGTACTTTTATTTCGCCTGGATCAAAATCGGCAGTCGTCATTCGAATTCCAGGTGGTGCTCCACTACCAGGAGAAACAAAACATACTGGAAAACGTGAGGAGAGTTCGACCGAAACTACGATAGCCCACCCAGCCGAAGGTGTCCATATGGTTTTCAACAACGTTGATCCAGAAGAAAACCCGCGAATTGATACAATAAACGACTTCGGTGACTACGAAAATGCAGCCGATGCTCGCTGGACTACTGGCTCATCTGCAGCTTCCAACATCACACAAATGCCATCCAAGATCAAAATCATGAGCAATAAAGTCCTAGCTCCTCTACCAGAAGGCCCATGGCGCAAAGCCTTCATCCACGACAACCGATTCCACTACACAGGCTCTTACTCCGAGACCCGCTGGCCAGAAAAGATGACACCCGACCAAATTGCCAAACTTGGTTCAAAAGGCAGCGAGCCACTTCGTAGTACCTGGACACTTACTCAGTACTGGACTGATGTCACGGATGTAGCTACTGAAAGGCACTCGATCATTTATATGGCACGAAAGGCACACAAGGCACTTTTGGAAGCCCTTTGGCCCGCTATGAAGGAAGGTGGCAAGTGGCCGAATATCATCGAGATCGATGATGTGTCAAGGAGTGACGCTGCTGCGTTGAGCATAGCGATCAACAATTACTTCGCAGCTGGAAACAATCACGCTCTCGTCAAAAGGCCAAAGGTCGCAGCACGAAGCATGAGGCGAGGCTGGAGACGAGATATCATCGGCACACCTGCGAAAAATCCTTCATGCACCTCATTCTGGTGTTTCCTCGAAGATCTTGTACGTCAATCTCCATTCCAACGCTCCTTCCCCTTACACCAAGAAACACAAACTAACACCCACAAAGCAAGATTTTGGCAATCTGTGCAATTTTCCCGGGGCCTGCCCTAACCACCCATTCGAAGACAAGCAAAAGCATTGGGACGCGCGACTTCACTCGCAATGGGAGCGCGATCAAGCATGGGGTGCGCTTCTGCGCGTTCGCGCACCGCGAATCGCTCAGAATGAAGGCGAGCGAAAATTCTTGCGAGGAAAATTCAAGACTGAGTCCAAGGCGCTCAAAGATCCACACAAAGTGACACTCAAAAGCTTAAGCGAGTATCAAAAGAAGGTTGAGAAAACCATGCTAGCCAAAGCCGACGAGCGGTGGAAAGAGCTCGGAAAACGACACAAAACCGCACTCGATGCTTCAAAAGCAAAGCAGAAGAAACTCCTCGATACTTTTGTGGCAGAGCAGAAATCTAACAAGGAAATTAACAAGAATGACCGAGAGAAAAACTTCTCAGACTACAAGTCAGCCCTAAAAGAAAAAATGGACGCCCTCCTCGCAACGCAAAAAGAGCAATCCGCAGCCCTTCGAAAACACCTCGACGAATACATGCTCCCTTTCCTCACCTTTTCCGCCGCCAAACACAAGGCACTCTCGGATCGCTATTTCGAAGAGGAGAGGAAACAAGACGAGCACCACTCCGCTAAATTCAGAGAACTGATAAAATGCCAGACGAAACGCTGGGATGATGAAGAAGATAAATTCCAGTGGGTACCAGGGAAGTACTCGCCTGAGGAGGTGGCGAATTATCCGAGGTTGCCGAGTTGTGTGCCGGATATTAGCGATAGTCCGAAGTTTGGGAGTGAGAAGGATCAGGACTGGCCGGATCCGAAGGGGACGGTGGTTGTTGACGCGCCTGCTGAGTTAGAGAGTGGTTTGGGGATAGAGGAGGTGAAGGATCCTGAACCTCCTGCGCCTTACAGTCATCCTGGGAGGTATGGTCCACCTGGTGCTACGCCTTCGATGGTTGGATTCCCGACGACTTCGGAGGTGGTGTCGTCGCCGACGGTTGAGGAGTTAGAACCGAGTGTGACTGAGATTGAGGTTGTGGTTTCGTCGACAGAGGAGCCGATTTATACTGAGCCGCCTTGTATGCCCCATTGGGATCCTCCAAGTACGGAATTTGGTGTTAATCCTTTTGGGGATACCCCGTGTGGTGAGACCCCTTTTGGCACGAATCCTTTTGGAACGAATCCGATGGGTGTTAGTGCCTGAGCACCCTTCTCTCACAGTTATGTCCCTTCGTGCTCTTTAAGTTGGAGGCTATGGATTTGTGTTTCGGAAATAAAAAAGGATATGGTTGGAATGGGAATTGGAGTTTGGAAAGGGCTGTGATATCAGCTTGGACAGTCGTTTTACGTAAAATAATAGGATTTTAAAGACTTAACGGAGTGATGTTCCAAGGGAACAACGGTGAATTGGCTATCACTAGATGTTTTGGTTTTCTTTTGTACAGTGTATGCTGTAACACAGTATCTGGAGGGTTTATTTTGCGTTTGACTTAAGTAGATAAAAATAGGTAGTGTCTTCTAAATATGGACTAGATTTTGTACCAACCTAACAATTTACTTAAAGCTTTACAACCACAAGACTATTTTTTCCTCGAAGTCTTGTTTTCCCACATTCTTGGCCCCACAAAAGTCATCGCGATCGACACGATTCGCACACCGCCTTTAACATCTCGCTAATGCCCCTTTCGGTTTACCGAATACGAGCATGCACGATGCCTGCGAACTGACTTCATTGTATGTACCATTCCTATATCATCACACCCGTAAAAGCAAGGAAGCAGTAACCACTAAGAGCTCTCGAAAGTTAATCTGTCTATCGCTATTCTACTATTCTACAGTGGTATCCAATGCTGTCAATCGATTAGCGATCGCTATATCCAACCTCCTTCCAAAAGATTTCGGTTGTTCAATCATTTTTTTTAGGTCTCGCACAAAGTCAAACACGCTGGTAGTCCAGTACTGGAGCTCCCTCACTGCGAGAAAGTGTCAGTATATTTGTCATGCAGAATTGCAGAAAGTCATACTTCAGCGGCCAATAACAGAAATCTACCCCGAATTCATTCTTAAGCCCGAGTTGGCTTTTTCTTAGGCGGTCGCCCTGGACGACGTTTTTGAAGTGTCATAACAATTGTATCTTCAAGCGAGTTCATATTCTGCTCATCTTCTGGTGTAGTAATCCCATCAGAAGGTTCCTTTGTCGTTCGTGATGACGAGGGTGAAGAAGGAGATGTAACCGATGGGCTGCCAGCTGATGGAGACTTCTTGGAAAGGCGTCCCGGACCACGTTTCACTGGTGGTCCGTTGGTCTTCGCTGGAGCAATATCTGGCTGCATGGAAGCATTGTCCCCATCCTCTGGCGTTGTCACGTCATCTGATGCTTCCTTCCGTGTTCGTGGCGGCGGTGATAACGAAGATGAAGCAGCGGATGGGCTTCCATTTGATGGAGTTCTTTTAGGTTGTCCTCGAGGGCGCTTTGTAGGTGGAGCTTGCGGTTGTGAGATCCCATTGACCTCACCTAGTGATTCTGTGGTTTCACCAGGAGACCTCTTTCGTTTTCGCGATGATGAAGGAGGAGCTGCAGGAATTCCTTCCTGTGAAGAGTTCTTTCTTGGTGAATGGCGTGTGGCAGTCGTTTGTGGCTTCGAAGCCTTTTCTTTCGAAACTTGGCCTTGAGTAGCAAATAGGGAGGTGAAGGCAGATGCCTGTGAAATAGATCCCTCTGTGCTTCGTTTCTTCCTGGGACGACCACGTCCACGTTTGACAGGAGTTTGTTGTGTAATACCTGGTTCAGCTGGCCCATAGCCAAGTTTACGCCTTATGTTCAGTAGAATTTGCTTGACTGACTCCTGCATTTGTTCGTACATGTCAAGTGCATCAATTCCTTCGTCCTGATTGCTCTCTTTCTTTTTCTCTATCATCTGTCTCAAGAATTCTGGCAGCGTAGAATTCTCCTCATCTTCAAAAGTGAGATCAACAGGATTCCCAGTAGAGCCACCAGTAGAATTCTTGAGACATAGCGACGAAGGCAAGCACTCAGCCTCCGCAACATCTTCGATTGTCATTTTGAATTGATACTGCATGATGCAGTCCCAGTATTTCTGGTAATCCCAAAGTACGTCTTCATGCAAGAGCTTGCAGAAGGTCGGAAAGATAGGCTTATTTTCCAGGGAATCTCTTGCCGTCGCAAGCAAGCGCATTTGTTGATCAGGCCTTCGTGATTCGGTGCGATTCAGATCTAGCCTTCTTTCAATGTCGGCGATGATGGCGCCCAAATGTGATTTGCAGAGACGATCCTCTGACATGCTTCCCTTCTTGAGTTCGGAAAGGAACTTTCGCATATAGTCGTCGGACTGGTAAGGAAGGAAGCCCATATTCATGTCTTCGTCTCTGATGGCACAGAGTACGCGACTTAGAAGCTCGCTGAGTCGAGCCAATTTTTGAATTCTTTCGCGAGAATCTAGCCCGTTCCAGAGCTGCTCAGAATGGATTGACATCATGTTGACCGTCTGGAAATTCTGAAGAAGGTACTTCGCTGCCAGGGCTACATTGATGTAATACCCTGGAAAATCTTGCTCTGAAATGTATGTAGTCCATCCTGCCAAAACTTTCTCGGCTAGACCCTTTGACCATTTTATAGTGAGCTCTAAGCATTGATACTCGATTTTCTTGGCTTGTTCGAGAGTTTGTCTTTCTTGTTGAGGTAAATTGTCCAAGTCTTCTGCAAGACAGCCTGGGGTGGCAATAATAGGCTCCAAGTCCCGAGGATCGACCAATTGAGGAGGAGGCAAGAGTTGGCTACGATTCTCGAATCTTCGGATTTTTTCGCGTTCCAAGTCCTCCTCGGTAGGCTCGAATACCGGCCATGACTCGAAAACATTCTCAATTCTGTGAACATCTTCTGATGCGTTTGTGTTTTCGACATGCTGAGGGACTGGAGAAGTCTCTAATCGAGTAGGAGACAAGATTTGGACATCAGTCTCGGCTACATGGGTGATGTCTAGTTCTCCTTCGTTTTCGACGAGAGGAAGGTCTTGAGGATCCTCCGACTGGGCTTGAGGCAAGACCGGTGCATAGCCTGTAGCTCCTTGGGCAGTTTCAGGGCCGCTTTCATCGTCAGAGCCCCAATCCATCGGTAAGAGGTAATTTTCGGGCACTTGGCTACTTTCTTCAAGATTGATACCTGCAGCGTGAACATCCCAGTATCCTCGGGAACTGTAGTCAGAAGGGTTCACAGCTCCCTGCGGGTAATTGACTTTCTCTCTGTTTGTTCTGATGGGTTCAAGTACTGGATCGCCATGATTCTCCCAAAGGGTCATGGAGAGATTCTCATGGCTGATGTCCGTTTTGTTTGCCATATTATGGTCGATGTTACAGTCAAACTTACTGCCGAAAGACGAGAGGCAGCCCAGACAGTCTTTGATATGCTTGGGTACTGCAATTGTTTGGCCGTCGTCGTTCTCTGATTGAGAATCGCTGGATTCTGCTGCTTCTATCCGAGGGAACTTGTCTTTCGTGGATTGGAGATAGAAATCTAAGTTGCGATGAAAATAATGTGCGGTATCGATCCCATCTATCTCCTGTAAAGCGCTTTGTGCTAAGGCAATGCTATGCAATGCTTGTTGGTCTGCCATCTTGATTAATTATTACATGAAAATTGAAAGATTGTGGATTGGACTGATGGATTTTACCTCAGAATGATGGGGAAAGTGATGCTTTGCCTAGATACGTTCAAGTGTCAAGCTGGAAGGTGCGATTAGGAAGGAGTGACCCAAATAATTTCTAGCACTATCTTCTTTAATAGGGCTTCGACTCAAGCCGAGATCTCACAAAATTGGCCCGACAACTTCATTTGCGTCATTAGAAATAAAACATTTATATCTGAACTGAGTTTCCGTGTTAGATTCAAAAGTCAAGGGACCTCTAAATATCCAGAGTCGATTGCTAGCTTCCGAGAACTAAACTGGCCACCTCAGTATAGCATAGCCATCAGCCCGCCATAATGGAAATAGACCACCAGGATTGCGAATTTAGGGCTATGTTCATTGGGGAAAACACGAAGGTCATGTTTGTCAAGGGGCAATTCGAACGTAAGGAGAATTCTTGGTTCCAGGAAATGGCGAGAAAGCGCTGTCAAAGATATATGCATTAAAGCAGTAGAATTAAGTATGAGTGTTTTGGGAACACTTGAGCGCGCATGCATAACACCTTTAAAGCCATCCGGCTTTCCAATCGACTGGATATAAAATACCCCACCAAACCCCCCAACACCATTCACCAATGGTTTGTGCCACATTGTGTCCGCTGCCACGCAATAAGAAAATAGCCTCATCAATCCCACATGCTCAAATGGTGTATTTGAAAGCAAGGAAAGGTTACATCTCCCTATGACGCCATCTCGAAGCTGGAGAATGTGCTTCAAAGAATAATGAAGAACCATTCACCATCTACCATCTCTGTTTCGAAGGAACCAAAAGTCTCTTTGCAAAACCTCCTCTGATTTAAAGCTCTCAGCCCCCACGTGCTTCAACCTGCTGAATTGCTTGTGTCAGTGCAAAATGCGCTGGGTCCCTTGCAATGATGTCGACCAGCGATAATCCAGTGTGTAGCGATATACACCGCGCCCATAACCTCTCATTCCCCAGAACCATATCTTGACAAAACAATGAGACTTCTAAGACTTTAGGCACATCTTCAGGTCTTTGCGTCTGTTGAGAAGCAGGTGAGAGTCTAGCAAGGTCTTCAAGGTAGCGCAATATAGTACAGAGCCCGTTCCTCACGTTATATCCGTTAGAATCCATTATATCTTTCCAGATCTGTACTAAACGTTCATGGTCTTCTCTTCTTTCTTCCTCTAGGCATGACGGCTCGATGTTGTAAAAGGCTGCGAGCATCTGAACAGTCCACTACAGCAGAATTAGTCATGTCTCTGAAGTGGAAAGAGAAGAGGGATGGGCATCTGGAGCTCGTGCAAGAATGATTGCTTACGTTACAGAGCGCGGTGCCATAGGTAGCTTTTGCAATTGAAAACGACGTCGATGGAATCTCCACCCGTTGACCTCTGAATTGGCAATATACAATAGGTGGTCCCCGCAATTCAGCCGATGCGAGTTCGTCATTACGGCTATTAGCGAAGTATTGGGTGGGATCCCAGGGAGTGGATGATGCAGGACCCAGAATTTCAACATCTTCAGGACGATATTCTGCTTCGGCAGGAACCCAGTCTATTCCCATGTGGATGGGATCGAAGAATAGGGGCGTCAGTGCTTCCCGATGCTCACCCTGTGATTCAGACCCACTGTTGGATCCGGAAAGGGATGCTGAGACTCCTATTGGGCGTTGTAGTTCCCCTCCCTGAACCAAGGCTACCACACCCCGAAAAGCCTCGTCGTCTTCCTTCTCAAGATCTGCAATCGTGCTTTCAGGCACCTCTCGTATGAGTCCCTGTCGTCGATGCTGATCGGTTTCTTCAAGATTCGATAAATTCGGATGCTCATCCGAAGACCCCTCATCTGAGTTTTCAATCTGAAGTCCTTCTCTGCAAAGAGTTAGCCAATCTGATACTGCGGAATTACACCTGTAACAAATATTATAAGTCGAAGGCCTTCTCCCTTTTCTTACCCTTCTCCTGTACGCCTTGTGAGTCTCTTAAAATTGTGAAGTTTCATTTTGTATTCCGCAGAATAAGAAGCGGAAAACAATAGTAGGCCCATGGTTGCTAGCGATGGAAGAACCAAGTATTTGATGCTGGATATAATCTGAAGAAGCGAAGTAGACAAACCGTTGGTAACGACAGTTCAAATGCTTGAAAGAAGTATATGTAGAACAAAAATACACCAGGAAAAAGCGTGCTTTATATGTTCAAGTGATTTCACATTTTGATATCCGTTGGCCCACCTAAAATAGATTGGTTTGCGGGAGGATGGGAGATTTTGTGCTAGTCCACCTAGCCTAGCAACGAAACAGAAAAGGTAACGGAATAATTCCACAACTCTAGAGCCAGATAGTAGAAACAGAGAAGTGTGGAAGCTTAGCTTCACTTCTGCAATCACTCCAAGTGCGTCAGTCTGAAGCATGGTAGCTGGGAATGTTCAAGAGAATGTCAATTAATTCGATTATCAGCAATAGCAGGATGTTGCCACTACTTCGGTATGGTATGCAAACTTATGTAGGACCAGCATCAGAGTGAACGAACAAATAGGATTGAATGAGAAGAAGTGAGAAAGAGACTAGGATGTGAAGTTGTAGTCCATCGGAAAAACAAATCACCGACCTGGCTCACATGGCCCGAGCACCGGAGATCCCTTAATCTTATCGCAAACCCTGAAGAAAACAAATCTGCCCCTCGCCATTATTAATTCGACATCTCCTGCTCGTCAGCTCCCTCCTGTTCTCGCAATACCAGGAAGGCATCATGGCGACAGCACACACCGTGCGAATTCTCCCCGTGGCAGAATTCAAGCCTTTCTCTTCTTCCAGAGCTTGGGTTTCGATCCCTAATCCTAATGGACTTCCCCTCATTGCGACCGCCACCTCAGACAAGACAGTTCGCGTTTACTCCCTGAATAATTTCACGCTGCATTCTACGCTTGAGGGTGGGCATTCGAGATCTGTAAGATCTGTGGCGTGGAAACCGACGGTGAAGCATAATGGCACGTTGTGTATTGCGACCGGGAGCTTCGATGCTACAATGGGGATTTGGAGGAGGAGAGAGGATATCGCCGAGGAGATAGATGCACAAAATGAAACGCACAATGAAGGCGCGAAAGACGAAGATGCAGTGGAAGTGGAGATCACTAGCGCAGGTCAATCAAAGCCACATCGAAAAGTACACGATAACGAAGACGAGGACGAGGACGAGGAGAACGAAGACTGGGAGTTCGCGATTGTACTCGAAGGACACGATTCGGAAATCAAGAACGTGGCATACTCCCCTTCCGGCCAATGGCTAGCAAGCTGCTCGAGGGATAAGAGCATCTGGATCTGGGAAGAAATAGGCGACGAAGGCGACGACGAATTCGAGACAATAGCTGTGCTACAAGAACATACCGCAGATGTCAAATGCGTATGCTGGCGAAAGGACGACGGCAATGGAGAAGTTCTAGCAAGCGGAAGCTACGACGACACGATTCGATTCTGGAAGGGTGACGACGAGGGAGAATGGAGCTCGATTGCGACATTAGAAGGTCATGAAGGGACGGTATGGAGTCTAGATTGGGAGCCAGAAGTCAGTCAGAAGATGTTCGCTCCGGAACAATCGTCGGAAGACTACAGCCCGCAAATACCACGATTAATATCATCTTCAGCAGACATGACCATTCGCGTCTGGACCAAAGTACCCACACCACCTCCGCCAAACAAGCCATCATATTTCAATACCGGCATACCCTCAACAATGCGGCCTCCTCCCGCAGAAGAAACATGGAAATGCACCGCTATCCTCCCTAAAGCTCACGACCTACCAATCTACGCAATCAACTGGAGTAAGAAGAGCGGACGAGTGGTGTCTGCAGCAGGCGATGGAAAAGTGGTAATCTACGAAGAGCGAACGAAAGGACGGACTGCTGTCGGTGGAGGAATAGAACGAGAATGGGTGGTTATTGAAACTTTGGCAGGGGCCCACGGACCTTATGAGATAAATCATGTGGCATGGTGTACACGCTATGACAATGGAAAGAAAGAAGAAGGTGAGGAAATGATCGTCACAACGGGCGATGATGGTGTTGTGAGAGCTTGGGCCATTGAAGCTGTAGCAGTAGAAGAGGTGGCTACTGGCATGAACGGCATCTCAATTTCATGAGGAGAGCTACATGATTACGCCACGACTTCACGATCATAGAAAACGAAGAGGACTTCAGTGATGGGGAGCTAGGTGTGTATATTACCGTGCCGCAGTTTGGGTAGGGACATTTGCATAGCGACCGGCGCGTTAGGACACTCGCATTCATGCAAAATTCATCTAGACAGACAGATAAGCCGTCATAGGGCAACGAAACTGAAAATATGAATGACCACAAATGTCATTTCTGGTTCAGGACTTCGCTCATGGTTACTTTCTTGAAATTCGCACATCACCCCAGATAAATATTAGAAGAAATTGGAAGGCCATAATCTGGCGTCTTTCGGCTCCTAAAATACCTATACCAATACCTTTTATAGTCAATTCAATGCCTTCTGGCAACCTATCAAATAATACACCACTTTCACAACCCCCAAGCTCGAGCAATACCAATCCTACTACTCAAATAATAGGCCAAAGGGTGAATCCAGCACCACATGCTACACAATATCTTACTTCTTCCTTCCCCAAGCCTCCTCGGCCGCTTGCAGGACCTTATCCCTCTCGATGACTTCCATCTTTTTCAGCTCAGTACAACAATCGTCTGTGCTCTTCCTCAAGACCAGTGAGCTTGATCTTGCATGTCGACTTCGCCGGCTATCTTCGTATCGATATCCATCCCAATCCTTGCCACTCCAGGTCCTGTACTTTCGCTTGTTATCGACCGCCGACAACACTTCGGCAACATTCACAACGCAGTCTTCGTAGAACTTTGGATCCGCAATGCTGACCTCAACGATTTCTACAGGTTCGCTATCGTTCTCTGAATCGGCAGCACCATCAACAGTGCCCATATCAGTATTCGCCAAATGCTCTTTCCTCTCCTTCTCGGCTAGCTCTTCTTCGACTTCTCGCTCCATGTCATCAGTTGCCATAACCTCTATGCCCAGAATCTCTAACTCAGGGAATTCCATCTTCAATTCTGTATTCATACTGCTTCTCCTTCCGAAAGTGTCTTCTGGGACAGGAGCGTCGAGGGAATTCTGGTAGTCGTACATTTTGTTTTCGATACTCTTCTCCAATTTCTCTTTCAAATTCTTCTTCCGAAGGTCATCGGCATGAGACGGATGATCATCATTATCGTAATGGTAAAGATGAAGCTTCCTTTCGCTATGATACCAGATCTCTTTGCCATTCTCGCGCTTCGCCATTGCGAAATCTATCGCTTCGATTTGATCCGGAGGTCCGGCACTCCTGCTTCGATCATCTCTTGAGTGGCTTGGAAAACGAGACCAAGTAGCCGGATATCTTCTGTCTGGTCCTGTTGGCTTGCTCTTTTTGACGATGTTCTTACTTTTAGCCTTCGCCTTTGCTGCAGAAGCAGCCATTTCCTCTTCCCAAGAATCCATAACCAATTCCTTTACGGCCACGCGTTCGTCGAATCGTTTTTGATATTCCTCAGCTGCACTCTTGTGATCGTTGATGTTGACTTTCTTTGGTTTCTTCCTTCTGAATCCTCCGAGAATGGACTTTATCACAAGCTCATCTTCAATGCGCTCTTTCCTACTTTTCTTTCTTTCGTTCTTTTTTGCGGCTTTGCCCCATACTCCGCCAAGAACATCTTCTTCTACCAGTTTCTTTTTCCTTAATTCATCCGGAGCAAAATCCGGCATTGGAATGCTGAGGATTTCTTCCATGGCTGGACCATCGTATGATCGGATAGCAAGTCTGGCGAGTCTAGCAAACGCTGATGGCATCCGAACGATAGGAGTATCTGGTGGGAGATCTGCTAAGTCAAACTCCTCCCGAAATTTACTGGAGACGGGTGTGCTGGGACTGCGGCGAGCCTCTGAAGAAGCAAATCGAGTTTTTATGACACTCAATTCGGCTTCTCGTTCACGGAATGAATCTGTTTCAGATGCTAAAATAGAACCATCATCGAAGGTAGGGCGACGAGGTTGTCTCGTAAGAGGAACCGAACGACTCGGGGAGCTGTCACTGGCAGTTTTAGTCGTCGTTAATGGCGGTCCTACCTGGGTTTTCTCCCCCTCTGGACTTAGGTGTCAGTAAGAGTGCCGATCATGGTATATGTGAGGGTTGTTTTACCTCCAAACTCGGCATTCACCACCTTATCCTTACTCCCGGATAGTAAAGAAACAAGATTGAAACGGGAGCTTTCTGGTGAGGGCTGCATGCTATTCATTGTAGAGGGGTAAAATGAAGAAGCGCCATCCGGCAAGATCTTCCCCCAAGACTGAGGGATGCGTTCACTAAGTGGTGCCGAATCAGATGTATATCGTAAGTAGCGAGCCCGCTCGCTTCGAATGACGCGAGATATGTCACTGATGCTTGAGGCTCCTCGCTGATGGGAGTTCCAACTTGATAATTGAGGTGAAGACGAAGATACCTGCAGAGCTCTCGATGCCAGACTTTGTGATATGCCCATCTCTTGAAGGTGTATCGAGCTGGAATCCTGCTCCGCTCCGCCGTCCACGCCGCCGAAATCTTGACTAGGAGTGTAAGTTTGTTCATGAGAAGTTAACGTGTCTAGATTGGTGCCATCTTCCGAACTGTGAACAGCTTTAGAAGGCGAACGTAGGCCTTGGGGATAAAGCCATCGTTTCAATGAGGGAGGACTAGTGCTCAATGGCTCCAAGTTCGGCAGTATAGCTGTTTTCTGTTCTTGGCTTAACTTTCGTAAGACCTCTCCTCTTTTACTCGAGGCAAAGGAAAGGCGCCAGGAAGATTTCCGTGGCTCAGGAACACTTGAAAGTCGAGTAGGCGCAAGAACGGGCGATGGAGGTGTGGGGATATCGAAGCTCCGTTTTCTAGTGGGCTGGTACACCTGTGGACCAGCCCTGTCGGCGTTTGACTGCTTCAGGACTGGAGAGCTGTGTCGCCGTATTATTGTGCTTGACTTGGTCAAGGCCTCATGAACTTCTGCAGAACTCGGATTATTTCGTTGTGTTGAAATCTGGCTCATCGGCCTCTCCACTGCACCGACCTTGACGTCGTTTAATGTGCTGTTTGTTCTGTCATGGTTAGCGAAGCGACTTTACCTGGGATATTCTGGCTTACTCTTTTAGAGGTGGCTTTGCCGAGATCGACATTGTTGAATAAGGGAGAGATGGTGTTAAGAGTCGGGGGTGGGAAGTCCCAAGCTCCCCTTGAACCCATGAAGAACGACTTGTCATGCCCATCGAGCTGTCAGCATCAATAAGAGACGAGAGTATCTTTGCATCATCGTCATAGACTGCTTCATTACTTAGTTCCTCCTGTATCCTTTTATGTCTAATTCGTCGTAATTCTGCTCGACGTTCGACTTCTTCCTCAGATGTTCCCACGCTGGATTTGGATCGTCGCTTCGACAGGGCTGACTCTCGGGACAAATGCTTTCTCAACTTCTGCCGGACAGCATCGAGAGCGGTTGAACTTTTCTTAACGCGTACCCGCTTACATTCGTCTTCTGTGTCTGATTTATCTTCGTTGTCTCCTAGTAGGAACGATCTCATTTTATAAGTACTATTGTGTTTGACATGTACAACTCCGGTTTCAGTAATATCGTCGTCCTCGAAAATAGGGCGGAGTTCGGGAATGGTTGTAGAAGAGCCTGGTGATAGAGTGGGAGCATTGGCTGGATGAGGATTCTTCCGTGGCGAGTTGCGTGCAAGTCGTGGAGGCTCGCCATCCGGAGAAGGAGGGCCACGGCTGATGCAGCAGTTGGAGCTGCTTTTCGACGGCATGGTAAATCCAATATCCAAGCAAAGCGACTTGCCAGCAGGAAGCTGAGAAATTAAATGCTGAAATTGTAGCGTTTGTGGGTTGGAAGAGAAGTAAGCACCTCATGCACCTTGTAGGGAAGCTTCCAAGGTCGGTCTTTTCCTCCATGATCGAAAGGGAAGGCACGTGTTGACATAAACAGAAAGCGCATCAAAGCCGCTTCGATCCCCGCCAAAACTTGTAACAAAAAACGAGCAAGCCAACCGTGGCTTCCATATCGAACGCAACTTCCTTGAAAAAGCATGAGGCCTTCTGATGTTTTCATGAGAACAGGCCCGACAACTTCCAGAAGCACTTGCTTACTAGTTGCCATACATCCAAGAGGCGACAATCAACAAGGTAGGCCTTCGCAAGCTTTGCTGTCATGCTTGGACCAAGACCAACGAGCGTACCGACAGGTGACAGTTTCTTCCAAACATATTCTCATCCTCATCATTCTATTGAGCCTCTCTCTGAGTGTTATGGCCACGGACGGAATGGGCGTCCTCGAGCTGAGATATCTATCATCGACAACTTCAAGGCAAACACCTATTTTTTTCTCTACTCGGGCAATATCGAGGAGCTTTCCGGCCCACCGGACGTACTTGACAGCGACAAAACGAGCTTTCTGGCACAAAACGGGGTATATCAAAAAGCGACATCTCGAGCATGATCTAACTTGTGAACTGAAAATTCAACAACTAAGGGGCTAATATCCTGTTTTGCATTCCACACACCACTGGGCGGTAGGAATTTCGTCTACAAATAAAGCAACCTGTTACTTTTCCAGCTCCAATGACGCCCGAAATGAAAATTTTGGGACCGTCCAATCCTAAACATCGAATCTTGCGCACACTGCGCAGAAGAGAGAGGCATCTAACAACACCGACGTAAGGTCCCAACAATCATGAAACTTTTATTCGCCGCCAGAAGAGTCCCACAACTTTCCCAAGCAACTTGTGTCTACACCAGCCAGAGTTCCGTACAACTTAAACAGACCTTGGAAATAGACTAGCATACTTATGCAGCCTCAAGAAGTCTAACGATCACAGCGAAATATTTCCTATTGGCAGGAAGTAGTATCGATTTTGCCTAGACCTGTGCCTCAACCAAGCAGCTTGTGTCACTCTCCTATATCGGAAGTCATAATAATTGTGACGAAGTTCTCAATCGGATGTCTAGCAAGACTTTCTCAGCCGAACATGCACCGTAAGAGCTTAGAGGAGGAAGAATCGGTGAGACCTCGCTTTGCGACGGCAACCCCCTTTTCAGACTGAGATCCAACGGCACGGACCGACGGGTTGAGAACGACTTTGACCGAAAACAGAGTTTTTTTCCCATACCTCGGTATGCCAAGAGCATACGATCTCGCGACTGCACGACTAAAGAAAGGGTGGAGAGGCTCAACCGTCTCTATTGTTTGCGCTTGAAAAATTTGCAGCATCTGGCGCATGAAGAGGCCGAATATCCTTCGATTTATGTGTCATAGGCGCTTATAGCAGGCCTCGGAGCGGAACGCACATCGTGTTGCAACATTCTCAGACCACCACACGTGTTCGAGATATTCTTTCGGCATAGATACACAGATACCTGGCGGTAATTCCAGCCGCATGCTGGATGAAAGCAAGTCCAAGTTCCTGTGGGCGAACACACATGCATTTCCAACTCAGACAATCCAAGGCACGGCGATTCCGGTCTGAGATTTGAGACTCGTGTGTCTCTTCGCTTGGGGAAGCGTTCAGCGAGACCTGGCGCGTCGAAGAGACCATGGTGGCTACTTTGTATTGTCCTAGAGAGATACCGCCGAGAGCACCACCTTCCTTTACCGTCTGCAGTATCTCCGAGCAAAGGAATGTCGATATCGGCATTGACGTACGCATGTCATGCAGTGACCCACAGGATGGGTGAGTCAACAAGAAAGGAAGGCTTCTAGAAGCACGCCACACGGCCAGAAAATCTTCTAGCGCGTACAGGGTACCCTTGCTTGGGGCGGCGCATGAGATGACGGGAACCACATCCTATCACTTGTTGGATTCCCTCCCATGCAACTATTGATAATCGAATCTTATTAATATGGGAAATTATCCTAGCGGTGAGCCAGTGGGACACGACAGTAATAATGGCAGGGAGACCAAAAGGCCATCGTATCTACGAATTATCGCGCTGGAGGATACTTAGGTTACCGATCATTCACTCTTCATGTACTTTTCTAGGATCGTTTGACTTCTTCCTGAAATATACATGCTGGCTAAGCTTTTCTTATCAGGGCCGATTGACGGAGTTTGTCGAACGGCGTGCCGAATCAAAGCATTACCCGAAATGATATCAACATTATACTTTGAAGGATTTACCGCGCTGCAAATCAGCATGCTCCGAACTCGTGCTTACACATGTTTCTCGTGCTCCATGGCGGGAAGTTGGGAACGAGTGTAGTACAAAAAAGCCACATCTTTTATTTTGGCATTCTTCCCAGTTGTGCTTGGACTTGACGGGTCGATACAACCGCGTCACTCGGGGAGTTCTTGACATTCTCATTCGCAAAATCAATGCACTAGAATATCCTTGACATGTAGACGTTCCCTCGTGACTAGAGGGGAGGGTTGTTCAAAGTTTCGGGACGGGCAAGAAGAACGGCACAACCGGCAGCGTGGTGCTTCCACAGCATCACAAGTTTCGGATTTCGTTCTCGACTTTATATTCAACCCTAGACCTCCAGTCCTCTTCAGCTTTCAGGAGCGTGGATCTTCCCGCGGTTTCGTTCACGAATGGGCACGGCAGAGAGTGCATGTCCAGTGCTTATGATTCGAAGATAAAGAGCGTGATTGGAAGGTTGGCCAAGGTTTCGGGTAAATGAAGGTGAGACTGAAAGTCCGGAGGGAATTATGGCCAGACCTCACCATCAGGGTGATTCGCTGTGGCGGCGAGGAATGATTCAAGCTTTCCAAGGCGAAGACGAGAACAGAGTCAGCAGATGCGTACCAACTGGGAGCAATGCCGCCATCGAGCAGCTCTGGCTTGCAACAACATTAAGCTTCTTGAGAGCTTGGGTCTCAGGCCTGTCGAACAGATCTGGACTTTTTCAGCACTGGTAAATTACAACATTCGATACCTACGCATATCACGGAACATATTACTTTAAGTAGGATAATGCATATGAGCCTCCTTATTGCGTGAACTTGCTCAAGTCTCGCTGGCTGCGGTGCTGCATAGGCTGATCTGCGCTTGCTTATATCCGCAAAGCGCACCTTCTAACCATGGTGTAGCTCTACACTTCGATCGCATCACCAAGGAGCTGGCAAAGAAACAAAAGAGACGAAGATCAATCAGCTGTGGAGGAATACATGTCGCGCATAGGCGATCGGCACTCAAAAAAAGAGGGAATGTCCGCTGGGATATGATGATATGGCAGCGCATCCTCAATTAATGCCGTGAAGGCTTCTGCAGTAGCTGCCTTTGTCATGGGGGCATCTGGAAGTTTAGATTGACTTCCGGGTGCAACATCGTCGCCATCGTGCCGTGACCATTCTCCAGTGAGACACTTCTCAACTCTGAATTCCTCATGTCGTCGGCACTTGGATTTGACAGGTAACAGACGGCGATGTTCTTAGTGACGGCAGATGTTGGTCCGCACCAAAATGGTCTAGCCAACGCCGGTGAAAAGAGGGGGACGTTCGTGCTAAGATGAAGATCTTTGTCAGCTAGAGCACTTTGGGCATGGAAAATACTGATCTGGCATGATTTCCTCGAATGCGCTTTTCTCGTTGGCTGGTGGCCATATGTCATCAGCAAGCCGGGAGTGAACGATGCGATAAGCATCATAAGCTTTTCAGTTCTTCATATCACAGCGATCCGGTAGTGCGCGGCGTTCGAGACCAATGGCAGGCTGCCATTTGCAGTGGGGCCCTGAAGAAACACGATCTTGATGTTACGCAATATGGGAAAGATAGATTGGCCCAAGTCAGCAACTTTATCTTCAGGTACCAGCGACAGAAGCCATTCGCAACTTTGTGTATGGTGGCGGGCAGAGGAGGCTGCTCTTCCTCTACTCGATTTTATTATTCGAATTCTCAGGCCCACGTGGTGTTTCTGCTTGTTATCACAACGCATGGCTTGTTGCTTCACAGGCAGATGGGGCAGCAATCAGCACGATCGGCCTCCGTATTTTATTTCCTCCGAGCAGCGAAGACGCTTCGAAGGCTAAGACTTCACTAGAAGAGACTAGTCTGTTTTGGCTGAGAAGGCCGCGCACTGAGCGGGCGAAGTGTGCTCACCCTGGGAGCTTATACGCCGCTTGGCCAGCGACTGGACGCCCTTCTACGATGAACCCCAGCACACGGGCTGCGTGATCCTGGGAGAGAAGCATACTTTGGCTTCGGTACTAGAGAAGAAGCGGTTTGAATCGCTGCCCATCACTGCTGCGCCGCTCCCATTGGCCGGCTGCCTTGCAGATGGAGGGAGAGTCCAAGACATTGCCCGGGGGTGTGGAAGCTGATTCGCCTTTTCCAGAAGGAGCAAATCTTCTTCCACAGGTTCTAGACTAGCCAGGGGAGTGGAGAGCATGCTTGGAAGCCTCCACAGCTTCGCCGCCCCTCGACAACAGCGTCTAGCTGCTCTGGGCGGCGGGCCAGCGTCACAGCGTGCCAGCCCAAAGGGTGTCTCTTGAAGTCACGACGAGCCGTCCCAGCGTTGTACGGCACTTGCTTCCAGTGGCCGGCCCAGCGTGGTACAGGCTGGCTCTCCCTGAATTCGTCCACTGAAGCTGCTGTCGTGTGCTGTTCTCCGGGCGGTTCTCTGCACTGACGAGGCGTGCCGTGCCCTGTCGAAGCGTGCAGAACGGTGTCCTCTCCCCCGTCACGGTTGCACCTTGGCCTGCCCGTCCTGTCACCCCCCAGTCGTCCCATACCCGATAATCCCATGATTCCCCCATGTTTATGAAGCTGCGTGCTCCTCGTCTGCTTCTGTGTATGTATGTGCCTTTCTCGCAACTGGTTGCCATGCTCTCGTCCTCTTCGTACATCGCATTTTCGAGTCTTTTAGCCTCCTCCTGCTGCTAGACGCTGCGGTCTTTTGCTCGCTGCTCTTGTGAGACGCTCTCGCGCGCGTAGGCTCAAGCATAGGCCTGTGGATCAGCGGTGGGCGCGCAGAGTTAGCAGGCAAACGACACGCTCACTGGACGGCCCCATCAGGTCCTGGCGCTGGCTTCTGGCATTTGCTGCTTGCACGCAAATCTGACTATGACTCTGGCATGGTTTAGGTCTATTGCGTAGCTGCATCGTGCCATCATGCCAATCCTCAGGTCCGCTCTCCACTTGCTGTCCGGCCCACGATTGCCTCCTGATTGCCTCCTCCACCAGCCAAGGCCAGTGGAATCACGAGAGGGCAAGCTCTTCTTGGCCTGACCTTCCTGGCTTGCGCGACTGCTTCGAGCCTGGCTGCCATCGCCCTTCGCTCCCTGTCTTTGCACCTCCCGAAACACCTTTGTTCGTTGGGCGCAGAAAGTCTTTGAAGAAAAAGAAAACATATTTCACGTTCCGGAAGAAAGCCACCCTTCTGCCACCACCCACACGGCGACAAACTACGACGAAACCGCTAACCAAAACCCACTCTCTTCTGGCCCTCCTCAAACACCCAAGACGAGCCTCGCCGTCATCGTCGGCCTCACGTCACCTGTCAACTCCTAAACTTTTGCACCAAGAGCGCACTGCCTAGGTCTGCCTTTCCACACCACTACCGGCAGTCTCACAACTCTATCGCCGTCTCTACTCGCTGTTCTCTCTCTGCTCAGTGCTCCTCACGACTCACGACTCGCCATCGCACCAAGCATCCTCATAGCTTCACCTCACGCCCACCTACCTCACCACGACTCCTTAGCCCATCGGACAGCCCGGCTCCTCCCAATTCCGGTAAACACTTCTCCTTGGACCGAGTTTCTTTTCTTGCCTCGAAGATACCCGAAGTCGTTCCCGGCTTCAGCCATTCCCTGGAAACTTTCTGTTTTAATAATCGTCTGCTTGTCGACTATCAGCCTGGCAACCGATTTCTCCATTCGGCAGGTCGCACCGTACAACACCCAGTTCGCAATATACCACAGGCAAGGTCAGATCCGAATCATTCAGCCTTTCGCCACTGCGACCTGCCTTTGACTTGGAAGCCGCCTGTCCCGATACCTGGGCTCACATTCCAGAAACACTTCCACCCACACAACTCTCTGCGAAGTGCCGATCCGTGTACACTCGTCGACGAGAGTCATTGGAAGGCCTCTTGTGACATTTCGCCACCGCGCGGGTACTTGCAGTCCACGACGTTACGACCTTCTTTATTCCCCTAGCAGTCAAACGACGCGATCACGACGGATAATTTTTGACGACAAACGAAACGGATCCTCACTCCTGTACAACTAGACGCCTCGAACGAATGCCTCTGACAAGGTAGCATTGGTCACCATTGCCCCAATCAAACAACTCTGCCAATATTCAACTACACATTGGGGTTTGTACTGCAAAGGAAGCAGGTCTGGCGAAGGAAGGCAGGACGCACAGTTCGAAGACATCCATGAAATATCTTCGAAGCGCGATGCGAAAGGCCAAATATCGGAAGCCCCCTTCACTGTCCCTGTACACATCTTCGAGAGAAACTTCCAGAGAAACCTCGCCGCGTTGCTCTTCCGTCCTTTCTGATTGGGACGCAGACGACGAAGGATTCATGTCGTCTGGAGACTTTCTACCATCGAGGCCACTGAGCCTCGCAATACCGGCAGGACCATACTATCCTCGCCGACCAACATTACACGAAGTCCTGGCAAACACAGCACCGCCGCCATGGACACTAAGCGCCTTTATGGCATATCTTTCGCAGAACCATTGTTTGGAGACTCTAGAGTTCACCATGGACGCGAAAAGATATACCAACCACTATCGAGACATGATTGAGAAGGAACCTCATACACCTCTATCTCCACAAACACCAGAAGTCGAATACGTACGGATGTTATGGCAGAAATTATTAGATGCTTACATTGTACCGAATGGCCCGAGAGAGGTTAACCTCCCATCTAACGTTCGTGATCGACTAGTATCGCTGTCAAATGATTATACCCCACCAGATCCCTCAGAACTTGATCAAGCTGTTAAGATAATATACGAGCTCATGGACGAGTCTGTGCTCGTGCCTTTTCTTAATTCAGTAGGTCCTCCACGAAGCTCGGACTCGCATCCGAGTCCGTGGACATCCGACGAGTCGATGACAGACACATATATGGCCGGATCGTTAGACGAAAGATCGTTGTCTCCAGCTCAGACTCGCAAGTCAAGGAATGAGAGCCCTCCATCTTCAGGACCTGGAATGGACGTTGTTTCCCAATCATATAGCGGTCCATCACCTAGATTGTCGCACCACTCACATTTATCTGCTGCTTTCGGACGCGGCCCCCGTCTCTCAACACACTTAACTGGGTCTTCTGGGACCTTGTCCGCAGAAGGCCCCGAAAGTCTCACTGATGATAGCACCGATTCCCACTCACCATCCTCTGGCTCTGCTTTGGAACCAATGACACCGCCAAATACCCCACCAACGTCCAACGCTGTGTTCGCGCAAGGGTCTCCAAGCACAAGTCCTCGCCGAAACGAAGGGAGTAGTTGGAAGAAAATGGGCGCCAAACTTGGTTTTAAGAAGACCCGGTCGGCTCATGGTTCCAACTCGAGTACGAGTAGCTCACGGTACGAGCCAGGGAGAGAAACAAGTCCAGAGAATGGTCGTGGTTTATGAGGGCGGCAGGTCACGTCGTCACCAAATGATATGTTTTCTATTATCCCTATTCCAGTTATTGCGCCCATGGAGCATCCTGTTGCAGGGCTTACACGTCCTCGAGACGTTCGCAAAAATCCAGCTTTGCTGAATGGTGGAACCAGCTTAAAGCTCAGTGAAGGTGATTTATCACCAGTTCTTGAAGCCCACCCTGGTTCTCCAGTTGATATTAGTGATCATCCCCGCCCTTCCCTAGCGGCATCACTACAGCAGCGTCTGTATCACGGGACTGATGCAGAACTCGCAAAATTTGAGAGAAAAGCGAGGTTAGTAGCAGGGAAAAAAGAAAATGCTATCAGGAGGGATGGCGTGGCCGCAAAAGGATGGACCTCTGTTGGAAACAGAGATGGAAAGATTGAAAATGAGGCACCCAGACTTCCAAACAAATGCATGCAAGTTGCAGGAGTTCAACCATTCTTCATTCCCGCAAAAATATCAGAACAGGATGAAGTTCAAGTGGAATCCACACCTGCCACACCAAGTGAACGATTTTCCGTCGATACCGAGATGGAAATGCAATTCGACTTCAAAACGGAGAATGGGATGTGGATCTCTGCCAATCCACTGGGCAACGAATCGAGAAGCAGCCTTTCGACAATGACTACCTACATGACTCAAAGTACTGCCATGGATGAGAGATTGAGTCATGGTGCATTGACGGTTGATACTAGTGTTGCCAGTTCCGCCGCAAGCATGATGTCTTCTGTCGACTCAATTCAATCAGCCACAACAACTGGTAGTCTTGATGTTTATGGGTGGGAGGAAGAACTCGAACGCAAAGAGACCATCGAGAGCATGGCTTGGGAGCGTGAGCTTTCTCGCCACTTGCCTAGCGGCGGCCGTACGTTAGGGCCCCGAAGTCGAACTGGCGATTTTCAATACAAGCGAGCAGATGGAAAGCGGAAGAGTCTGTTGTATCGAGTTCTGAATCTTCACGGGTCGAGGAGAGGCTCTTTTGACGATATACCTGCCATGCCGGGATCGCCCTTAACGCCGAATCATGGTTGTCCGACTTCAACTTGAGAGTGGTTGCCTTATGTCTGGGTTATAAAAATGCATTTCCGGCGTTCATGGGGAAGGGAAACTTCTCAAGACACCTTTTTACTCAATTTTTAGTTTGAAGCATGTGAGCATTCCTCAGGGAATGGACATGCAACGGCTCTTCTTGACCACAAAAATTACTTTTGGGACGGATGGGCAAATGCACGGTTGGGATGAGGCAAAGCATGCATGCATTACTCGCGCATTTATATCCAAAACGGAGAGGCTTTTTGTATTTTTTGATTTATGTTCAGTTTTTATTTTGCTTCGTTTTTGCTGCAAGGCGCTATCGGGTTGAGCGAGCCTGCTTGCGATTTTCGGCATTCTCTCAGACATGAGGGAGAGTTAAGAGGGTGGGAGTGTTTGGATGAAACGGGAAGATGGATGAGATATACATTGGGTGGCGTATGGTTCTTCCTGATGGCTGTGAGCATTGGTGCATGGTTGGGTTGTTGATGTGGTGGATGATGGATGTAGTATGCATGGATGTGGATAGATACGAGAACGAGAATAATACTATTCTGCGCCTACGAAACGAAACTCCCTTCCATCACGATTTGTGATACTCTGAGTGAGGCTGTTGACATGCAATATCCGAGACGGCCTAGCCAGTTCGCTTAGTAGATTCACCACAAACACCTACAACCACTACATCGTCCTCGAAATCCCCTTCAAGCTTCTTGGTTCTGGTCCTCCCCTCTACTAAAACCAATTTTCATTCCCTAAATTATTCGTACGGATTCTCTGCACAGTAAAGCTTCTCCCTTTTCACTTCTTCAAAATATCAAACTACAACCCCACATTTCCGCTTCAAGGGCTCAATGAACATAAAACATCTAGTGCATCTGATCAAAACGTCTCACTCCCCATCTCGATCTCATACTAAATATTGCAATGTCTCTTGGTATATTCCGTTACGTTTCTTGCTTCTCATTTTCTATCTTCAACTAATTCACGGGACTTACCAAGTGCACTTGATAGCAATCTCTGTGGCATTCACCACAGCAATCACCATTTCAAGTTCTTTATGAAGCTCGAAATGCTATACAAGCCTTGGAAATTATACGGGGTGTACGTGAATCACTTTAGGCCACCTCCATCCTCTCTCTAGATCTTAACCCCCTCCTTCCCTTACTCCAATCCCTAAATCTCCATCAACGAAATATTCTCGTGACAGATTCCGCACATCGCCACCCATCTCCTCCAAAATCACGTCATCTCTGATCCCTCTCCTGCCCTATGTACACGTGGCCGTCCCAAATCTCTGGTCCTTTGTTCTATTTTTTTCTTTGTGAAGGCTTTCGGGGTAATGACTGGATGCGGATAATAGGTAGGGTGTTGAGGCTTGCGAGGTCTGGGTGTGTGGGTGATTGAGCTGCCTTATCAGATCGTGAGATGAGTGGTGCTTTGTAATAGGGCTGGTGAGGGACGGAGTGGTCGAGGTTGGGGAAATTGGAGGTGGGTTGGGGTTTGAATGTAAGCGAACAAAAAGAGGCTGGGGAGTTGAGCCACCACGGGCACAGACTGGCGAGACCTGTGGCACGACTATGGCAGATGAAGTGGTTACTGAACGATCTCGGATGGAAATATGGACGTAAGGTCGAGATTCCCTGACTCGTTGAGGTGCTGAAGAAAGAACAACCATCAGTGAAGATGACGCTCTTTGTCGGAACTCGGATGTAGGGCTTGATGATATTGTTGTTATTTGTTGAGGGAAACCGAGAACCTGGAAGCTTGAGGCCTTCGGCGATATAGACGGAACCAGTCCGTGGAACTTCGGCGAAGCCGTGGTAACTCTGAGGCTGGTAGGTTATGATAGGGTAATTTGCAACTATTGTTGAGGTTTTTGTTTTTGTGTTTTGTCAGGCTTGGGTGTCTTTCAGTAGATGTGCAATACCGTGAACAGATCTGGAGACCTCGCCGTCACGGAAGAAAATAACTGCAGATAGCAGCGGCAGTGCCGTCGCGGATGCCGAAAACAAGGTCCAGGAAGTATATCGAGATTGTTGCGTTATCTGATCTATTTGTTTATGTGAAAGAGGAAGTTCTGCATGACCCATGGAAATCGCCTGGAACACTTGCTAAGCACAAAGTAAAGAAGATCTTCATCTATAAATACGTTAATGTAGATATGAAAGAATTATAAGCTATATTATGGTTGGTCGTCCTAGTCTGAATAGTTTCGCACTTACTACATTGTCAATATTTACAAGTGTCGTGGTGGTGGTTGTCGTCTCAAATCATGGCGTGCCTAAGCGAAAATGATAGCCCCGAATCCACTCAACTGATGGATCTCAAAGACATTCTTTTGGAAGACCCTGGATGGAAATTCCGGTTGCGAGTACTACTCGGATCGATTTATCGATCGGCGATAGAATCTTCTATCGTGATTGATATTGGATGAGAACATGATCAAATACTTTCACTGGCAATAACCGAAAGTCAGGACATTCTTTTCAATACCCCGTACATCAGCTATAGACAGAAGATGTAACTTATAAAAATATACATCCAGAGTAGCTTTCTGGAATTGACCTCCGTTAATTCCCCGTGTTGTTACTGTCCTCAAAGCTCAAAGTGCACATTTCAGTAGAAAGTCATTCGTAAGTCCGAAGCCCGAGCCATGAATGAGCGTTCAGGAGTTTATCAGGCAAGGATTGCCGCCACGCCTGTTCACCGAGAATTCCATGCGTACATCATCTGCTCGCCGACTCGCTTGATTCAGGGGCAACGTGTAAGATTATCTAAACCTTGATGATTGTTCCTGACTGAACATCAGGTAATCTGAAACTCAGACACGACAGACGCCTTTCGTGTTCATCGCGAAAGTGGGATTACATTCCTAGCGGCGCACTATGGAGGTGTGATGTATGAGGTAAATGCAATGCGGAGACAAAGAGTGGGGTTGCGGGGAAGAACTAACGTTGTGTAGTCTGGGAAGTTCCGTTCCAGGCATTTGTAGAGTTCGAGGCTTGCTGATCTGCAGGCATGATTAGTGCAGTGGCTTGAGCGAGTATGTATGGTGATGGTTGTATCATAGTTGTGAAAACATTAGGATCTGCTCGAAATGGTCTGATTGTAATAATCGTCATGTGGGATAAATCCTTGTAACGCGGCTTGATAACGTTTACTAAATGGATAGGGGCCAGTGTCTTTTGCGGAAGATTTGTGCTTTCCCATCTTGAAGAGCAAATTCATATTCTTGTTGTTATCGTTACCCGCGAATGCTAACTTGGCCTGTGTGTAAGAACAGACCTTTCCCGTGCATCGTCTTCTCTCCTGATTCAGAGTCATGAAAACCATGAATTTCATGAGTCGACCCCTTCCCGGAGACATTACTGGCGACATTCAGATGGAAATTTTGCCTGAAAGGAGCAAGCGCCGTTGGAATCTGAATCATTCTGCTCAGAGACATGTACCCGGAAATTCGGGCTCAGGGGTTTTTTCATCTTGTGGAAGTGTTCTAATTCGTGGGTCTCATCTTTGTAGCACTGTCTCCCGCTCAGCCATCGTTGGTGTAAAGACTTTCAGTCATGATCCACTGAGCGCCGGGGTTAGCGGATGTTGCCTTTTGAGCAATGATGGCGGTAAAAAGAGAGGGTCGAAATATGGTCGCCGACTCGATCCGCTTTGACCAACACCACCAAATTGACGCCCGCAAAAAGCCCCCAAGATCAGGCAATATAGAAAATGTGTGTACTTACCTCTGCAACACCATCCGTTACCAAGCTCCTCAAAGCCTCACGATCGCCTCTTTTGGCCGCGTCTCTAACTTTCGTACTGCTGACCACAGCCTCTCCCTCCTTTCTCCCCTCCATCATCACAATCCTACACTCTCTTACCCACTCCTTGGTCCCACCTCTATCGTCTAATCCTCCTTCTGCAATGTTTATCACGAAATCGTCTTGCTCCTTCTCACTTCCCCACTGATCATCCGTCCGATATGTGACAAGCACCCTATGTTTCGCCAACAATTCCCTCACCGGCCTCAAATTATGATCAGGGGGATAATATTTTGTATCGAGTAACCTTGTCAAGGTATCGTAGCCAATTAAATGCACTTGTTCTGCTTCGCCGTATTCTTCTTCAATGCTCTTTGCTTTCTCTGCGAAGTAGGGGAATTTCGTGATTGCGATATCGATACCAATCTCCTCGTCCGCCTTGAATTTTAATAGCAGTTCCCGTGCCAGTATTTCCATCATGCATAATCTATTGTCAAAACTTGCTGGTTTCGCAGCCTTGTCTGCATTCTGCGTCGCGAGAAGAAGAATGAGTCGTTTTGGTGACTCAGGATGGAGGGGATCCTGAACGAGAGCGTTGGTCGCTATTTGAAGATGTGCTAGAGTTGGAGGATTAAAGGAGGAATCGAGAACATAAAGGGTCTTTGCTTTCGGAGAAGCGTTTGGTGGGGTAGGCAGCGAATGGAGAATTTGAAAGGGCTTTGGGGAAGAGGAGAAGCTGGAGAGAAGGCTTCGGTAATAGGGGAGGCGGAGCTGCATATCTTCTAAGGTTACTGCTGGGTCGAATATCGACTTGTGCGTTGCCATGGCGGTGATATATGATCAATTGATCATGTTGAGAAAAGAATGGGATGATATTGAGAGATGTTGATGTTGGAGAATGGTCCAATCGGAGCTTTGTTGACGCGAGGCTGACAAGGCTGTGTTGGACCTTCCCCGGAAATTAGAGTGTGACGACATTGAAGCTTTGATCCATCTCATCCGTTGTTACCAACAACACAACAATAATTGCCCCAAATCTATTGGCTCGCTACGTAGACATACAATTGTGATGGCGCTGGTTGAGAATTGGATGCCTCCTTCAAAGGAGAATTGGGAGCTGGTCGTGTACCTCTTCCAATTCTTCCCTCTTGTATGTGATAGCTCAACGGGCAATCGAGACCTTGTGCAGTACAAAGAGCTTACTTACTGAACAGGTTGCCTTCCTCCAATGGTTTATATCATGGTATGGAGCTGGAAAGACTTCCAGCAACAGCAAGTTCAATCTTCCGGGCAAGATTGCATGGATCACTATGGAAGTGCCGGGATTTCTCACCGTGTTATATATCATGAACACTCTTCCAGGACAGCTTAGAATCTCCCATTTACCCTGGGAGAATAAAGCCATGGCAGGACTTTTTGTAATTTTACCAAGTTCTCTTCTTTCAGGATAGATGCTAATAAGTACCTCGACAGACGACCCATTACATTTACCGTGCCATCATCGCACCCCTCCTTAATCCATCCATGTCTCCCATTCACATACTCGTCTGGTTCTTTGCAATCATTTTTCAAGTCACCAATGGTCTCTCAATCGGAGGCTACCTCGGCGGCTACGGTCCAACAACACGCTATGAATGGCAGAACTCAGTTATGAACTACAAAGCCGGCGGGCGCATGGAACTCGGCATGATGATTTGGGCCTTAGGGTTCTTCGCAAACATTTGGCACGATGACGAACTCCGCGAAATTCGTCGTGCTGCAAAACGGAATCTGGAACGAAAGCAGAAGGAGCAAGGCGAGAAAGCGAAAAAGGGAGGTGTCGAAAAGGTGTATATGATTCCAAAGAATGGTCTATTCTGGTTCATTTTCTACCCTCACTATTTGTGCGAATGGATTGAGTGGGGAGGCTTCTGGATCATGGGTGGATTGGGATGTGTTCCTGCGAGGAACTTTCTGATTAATGAGATCGCGACGATGACGCCCAGGGCTGTGCAAGGAAGGAGGTGGTATATCGAAAGATTTGGCAAAGAAGCAGTGGCGGGTAGGAAAGCAGTGATTCCTGGAATATTGTGAAAGGGTTTCGATTCGGGAGATTCGGGTCTAGGCAAAGCCTAGATGTAACGATTGGGCAACAATAGTGAAGAGGAGAAATGGGAGTAATGGGAGTAATGGTGCCTGAAATTATTGCAGCGAAATAAGTGTCATGAATTATGCATTAAATGATTAGGTCACAGCATGTCTTCGGAAAATAATCGTAAATTTGCCACTTTGTTCATGCGGGGTGTCCGAAGTTCTTTGAGACGTTCTCAAACATCTCGAGTCATGACAAGGACACATCTAGATGGTTATGATTTAGCGGCAAGTTGCAACATCAGTTGCGGCCCGGCTGCTAGAGCGAATGTTATTGCTGGATTTCAGATGAGTTCCAGAAGGTAATTGCCATTTCCGTCATTCTTCAAGCGGAATTGAAATATTCACTTGGAAATGTTGCCGGACTGAGGAGCACGTTGCACCGATAACTCTCGGGTTCTTGAAATGTATATTGGCAATCTTATTCCTTGAATCCAAACCATGACTATCTGGACTTATCTACCTATGATATCTATCTATTCCCAAAGCAAACAATTCTGTTGACCTGAAACTCCTCATCACAATATCCTCGTGACCATCCATTATCATCGAAAATCATGTCACCCCTAACATTTCAATCCTTTCCTACTCATTGTGTCTTTCAACACATCATTCCATGATCATAATTCCATTCCAACCATTCATAACCCAGACCTTCATCCTGTTCATCATATCGTCACATCGTCCTCGCCTTCCTATAATCAACACTCTGGGCTCTACCACGCAGTTATGTGTCTCTCGATGATCCTCTATATAGCCTTGCTTCTCTCCTCTCCATTAGCTCTTCCTTTTTCTTCTCATTCTTGGTGGGATCATTCTTATCGTCGCCATCTTGACCTGGATTTGCCATTTCGTACTCGAGCATCTTGATGAACTTGTAAAAGAAGACTGCAATGAGTGATCCTCCGAATGGTCCGACCCCTATTTGAACGAGTTAGTATTGCTTGGTGAGATAAGGGGGTAATGGGAAAACTTACAATAAATCCAATGCTCGGCGTCAAAAGTGCCGGTAACGATACATGGTCCGATGCTTCTGGCAGGATTGAGCGAACCACCAGTGTAGTAGACACCAACCATCTCAGCAATGAACAGAGCAAGTCCAATACCGACCGGTGCAATGAAAGTAGCCTTATGCTTCTCCTTCGCCAACATAAAAATGGTAAAAACCAACTCAGCAGTAAGAATAGCCTCAATGAAAACACCCTGAACCAAACTCGCACCACCCGCAAGCGTAGTCCTAACGTTCAACTGCGTGGGAAACAAGCCCAACACCATCGCACTCGCAGCAATCGCCCCCACAATCTGCGCAAAAAACAAACAAACCGCCCTGACAATCGGAATAGCCCCAACAAGCACCATCCCCAAAGTAACAGCCGGATTAAACAACCCTCCAGAAATACGGAAGAAAATCCAGACGTTGACCATGAGCGAGAAGCCGAAGATGATGGAGATGTAGAGGTAGACGGAAACGTTGAAGCCAGTGGCGCCGCCGGAGGTGGTGTTGGAGGTGCTGCTGTTGTTGGAGGAGGCGGAGGATTGGATGTTGGCTACTTGGGTGCCGGCGAAGGCGAAAAAGAGGAACATGGTTGTGCCGACGAATTCGCCGATGGTTGCTACGAAGTCTGTGGTGTTGTGTTAGTATCTTATGGTTGGTAGCAATGAGGATGGCGACTTACGATTCTTAACACTGCTATTCATCCATGTCAACCATGGCAATCGGAGGACTTCTTTCTTCTCTTCCTTCGTCATGTTCTTGAAATCGATGGTGCCTCGATTGAAGCGTTTCTGTGCATCGTAATTGTAGCCGTCAACACTTTCGTCTTCTTCGCTCTGTCGTGACTTCTTCCTTGGACTGTAGTCTCCTCTTTCTAGATCTGGTTCTCGATAATCGGACCGTGACTCTTCGAAGTAAGGCTTTGATGCAGAACCTGGCCCTTTTTCCCACCCGTCGACATTACGATACGATCGTGGTGGTCTTGAGCGTTCACGATAGTCGGGGTGGCCACGGTATTCTCTTGCATAGCCCAGCTCTTCATCTCGGTAAAACTGATCGTCTTTTGATCTCAATGGTCGTCGAGTTTCGGACGAAAACGAAGGTCTGTCGTATTCTCCTTGTGAGTGTCTACGCATGGGATTCTGGTGACTTGGTCGACGTCTTAGACCAGCTCGAGCATTCTCTGCTTCGACTGCGTATGGGTCAACTGGGGTTCGTTCTGGTGAAAACGCTCGTTGAGAGCCTGGCTGATATGAGCGAAGTGGTGATGATGGTATCACCGGTGATGTAGGACGTCTGATGAGTTCGCCGTCTGTCGTTTTCCCGCCATAGTGCTGCGGGAGTTCGCTTGGCCCGCTTGCCATTTCAAATGACAGCGGTGGAAGATATATTCTGGGAGGGATCTTATGGCTGGACGGACGACGTCTGAGTGTTCTCTCCGTAGTGAAGGTATCCTATAGTAGGATAAGAAGTGTAGTTCAAAGTAATGGTTGATAGATCGTTAATTCAAAAAGGATTTAGAAAGAAGAAGTCGACTGGGAGTTTGTTCACATAATATATCCCCGTTTCATATCTCCTCACCAACCTTCGTCCCACCTGGAGCCCGCCTCCTACTACACGAATCGGATGACCCCAACCATGGCATTTCAGATTTCCTTGATCTAAGATTCGGTATTCCAGCCACTTGCGTAGATAGACCCTCTTGACATTCGTATGTGCTAGGTTCATGTCTATAATAGAGATGAAATATACAATTGTCGAAGAAAAAGAAAGGTAAATCGATGCCCCGAGTGGCTGGTTAGAACATTTGAACGAAGTGCACCGAGGACTACCCCAGTGTAAATCAATACAAGACAGCGTGCAACCCAGAAGATAAAGTCTATGGAGGCCTAGAGAGGTATTTGACAAGATTGGGCGAGGACAGCATGAACCGTGAAACGGTCTGAAATAAGACATTGTGACGTCAGTGGAGTTGTCAAAAATAAGGAATGAATGAGAAAGTTTGCAGTTGCACTGGTGAAACGAGGGAGGAAGGCGGTTCGGGCTGCTATAGAAGTTGAAAATAAGGGTTATTGTCTAGGATGAACCTCGTTGTCGCTTAAGCGAAAGCGTGCTGGCAACGCGGTTTTCCGCCCCATAGGCTCACTGGCCAACCTCGTTATTGCGACAACCTTAGGATGAGGCTGCAACTGCAGAGACAATGGTAAGAACTGGTTTTCGATTTCTGAGATTTCCAAAGATGTCCTACCTTCCCTTCAGATCGGAATGTACCTTCGTGATGGCTGAGAGATCGGAGATGGGACCGTGTGGATTGGGGTAATGGCTGTGACTCCCGTTACAACAACGATGTGCGGCGGAAAATATTGAACGCCAAACTCCGTACGGTCGCGAAATTGTTTAATTAAGGATACCTCCATCTGCCAGAGAGTGAAATTCTTGACGAGGTGAGAACAGAACATTGTGGTGGTCTAAACTCGCAATGGCATTTGATCCATCAAAATAAGGAATCATGTGACCTGGACTTTCCTCAGCCTATGCTAATATAGCGTCACTCGAGATTCTTTAGTGTCCTCGGGGGTTTGGCAATAGGTACGTTGAGGACGGTGTTATTGTGATGTTGAGAGCATCCGCTGACGGAAAGGGACTTTCTAATTCAATTAATTGAGTGTATTGACTGATCGTATTGCGGGCGAGAACAGCAAGAAGTATTGAGGAGTTCTCCTCTCACAGCCTCTGTATATTTAACAAAACACATATTGTTCCCATACAGCATATTGATGTAGCCATTCATGAGAAGCCTACCACTAGGTACGGCAAAGGCCAATATCTCGAGTGGATGTGCTATAGTTTTGGGTGCATCCAAATGTAGAAACTACTAAAATTGAGATAAATTGTTAGGTGCAGAAACAACACAGCTATCGAGAGGATGCAAAATATTCATTCTGACAGTGTCCATTAGCAAATAAAAACGTCATTTCATTTGGTGGACATTCTTCTGCAGAAGACTCTCTCGGAAATTCCGACTCGCACCGAATGCTTTATGTATAGCACAGAGGACAGGATTCGAAGAGAGGTGGAGACATTCTGATTCAAGGAAAGGTAGTCATGGAATATGTGCGCGCTTGAGGCCGGAAGAACCAACTCATAAGAAGCATTGGTCTAGTTAAAAGCGTGTGCTCCTGATCTCCGGATTGAATGAGAGCCAAATCGCATCGAATGTGCAAAAGAGCCCAATTTAAAAACCGGTATATGAAAATGAAGAACCTAAAGCAACCCTGAAAACTTTGGAGTCATGTGCAATGATGTTGAAAGTCTGTGGAAAAGGCTTGGATGGGATTGGCCACTTGGCTTCAGAATGTGGTCTTAATAGCTTCGCTGAGAAACATAGATTTCTTTGTTATCAGCTCTCGAGACAGGGCGAGCAGAGAGCGACCAGGTGTAATACCGTCACTTCTTTGCAGGCTCGTGAGTCGTGCCACGAATAATTGTTTGAAAAGAAGGAAAGAGAAGTTCTCACGGAGTTCCCGCTTTTATTCGGGTGTGCCTCGCTACTAGGCTCACTTGCATCGCGCTAAGATAGGTACAACGCATGCGTCGCAATCAAGTCAACCATGACCAGCTTCCCAGTTCATCACTCCAGCCTCACGTTTCACTCTCAACATTCTCTTCGTCGTCCATCAATGACATCAATTAGCATTATTCCCCATCTAATTACATAGTGATAATCGAAAGTCACAACATCGTGGTCGCGAACCACAACAATTACGCCATGTCTGATAACCCCTCCGCGCCATTGCTCAGCAATGGCGATAGACCGACGTCGAAGCATTCCCATCATTCCGACGAATCTCACGAAGACACACCCTTATTATCACGGTCGAGCGATACGCCTCGATATGATGGCTCAGACGATCAAGATGAAGAGCATCTACCATCTCCTGCAGCAGCGTCATTGCGATCTTTACAGCAAAATGGGCACGTCTCTTCGGAGTCAAACAAAAGCGGGAGAAGGTGGCCAACAGTCGTGGCCGTCAGTGTGCTGGGTGTCCTCGTTGTTGCCATCATAATTGGCGCATTTTTTGCGCCTGCAATCGTGGAAGAATATGCTAAAGAGGCGCTTGTTATCGAACCGACCAAGCTTTCCATTGCGTCTCTGACAGCCGATGGAGTGAGCGCAAGAGTTCAGGCCAACTTCAGAATGGACGCATCAAGAGTTAAGAACAAGCACGTACGGAATTTTGGACGTTTTGGTACTTGGATCGCTCGTGAGGTGGAAAGCAGGAGCTCTGCGGTTTCTGTGTACCTACCAGAGTATGGCAATATTCTTATCGGCACTGCCAGGGTGCCACCAGTCGTTGTCGATATTCGAAATGGGCATACTACAGCTATTGACTTCATCTCGGATCTAGTAGCTGGCGATATCGAAGGCATTCGACAAGTGGCCAACGATTGGTTAGAAGGGCGATTAGATACAGTCAGGGTGATTGGAAAAGCAGACGTGGGATTGAAATCCGGCTTGATTTCTCTTGGCACTCAAAGCATTTCGGAGTCTCTTGTTTTTGAAGGTCAATCTCTCTACCGTTCCTTTGCCACATTTTATCTAGGGGAGAAGTCCTTGGCTTGAAGGTTGATAGCAGCGATCAGTTGATGCATCTCCCTTGAGAGGTGTTATGTAGTCTGATAAGTTTATTTGACTTAGTTGGTCATTGACTACGCTTAAGACATATACATGACTTAAAATACGCAAATTAGAACTACTGGCTAATGCTATATTCAGGCGACGATCTCCCGGCGATTCCCAAATACAACATCACCAGACTCAACTTCCAAGAAGTACCGATTTCCCCAGACGGGCATAAAGGAATGGGAGCAGATGTCTCACTGTCTTTGATAAATAACTACCCCGTTAAGTTCACTATTCCATCACTCGAATTTGATATTCTTGTTCCAGGCTGTGGCGTCGACGATTCCTATATTCGGCTTGCCGAAGCAACGACTGCGACTGTCGCCGTAGAGCCAAAAGCGGAAGTGGAGGTCGACGTACGGGGAGTTGTTCGTGAACTGCCTGAAGCACTGAACCGTACCTGCCCCAAATCGCACTCTTCGCCTCTTGACCTGTTACTTGGGAAGTACATTCATGGGGAGGACACGACAGTATTCGTCCGTGGATCCAGTTCTCCGAAAGGCGATACTCCTCAATGGATTACCCAAATTATCTCTAGCGTGACTGTACCAGTCCCATTTCCTGGCCACACATTCGATAACGTTATCAAAAACTTCTCGTTGACGGACACTCACTTCAGTCTCCCGGACCCCCTTGCCGACCCCGACTCGGACGAAGCAAATCCCCAAATCTCTGGTCAAATTGTTGTTATCGCAAGCTTGCCCAAAGAAATGAACTTTAGCATTAATGTTACACAAGTAAAGGCAAACGCGACTGTCAAGTACAATGATAAGAAGCTCGGAATCCTAGATCTCCAGAATTGGCAGAAGGCCCAGTCCGAACGAATCGAGCCTAAGAAGGGTGAAAATGGTACCATTAAAATCCAATCTCGCATCGAGAATGCTCCGTTGCGAATCACGGATGACGAAGTATTCTCTGATGTTATCCAAGAAATGTTGTTTGGAGACAGCACAATCTTACTTCAAATCGAGGCTTTAGTTGATGTGGAGGTCTCCACTGTGCTAGGCGGGCTTGTTATCAAAGCCATGCCTGCAGATGGAATTGTTCCTGTAAAACGTTAGGATACCGTTTTAATAATTTCAGCTCGACTGCACCAAAGCTGACGAGATTGCAGCGATCTCTACAGGCGCGAGCTTTAGCAATCTAAAGCCCAAAGTTGGAGATTTACGAGTCTTGAGTACTGGCAAGACATCTCTGGACTTGGAGGCTCGAATCAACTTCACAAACCCCACCGCATACACAGCACAAGTTCCTTACGTCAACATCCATATCCTCAACAATGGCTCTATCATTGGCGATGCCACCGCAAGAAATGTGGCAGTTGGGAAAGGGAACAATACAAATATCCTCGTCCAGGCGACGTGGGATCCAACTAAATTTGGTGGTAAGAAAGGCCAAAAAATTGGTCGAGAGTTACTATCTCAGTACATTTCTGGCTTCAACACCACATTAACCTTCCAAACTCATGCCAATTCGTTCCCACTACAACCAAGACTTGGGAAAGCTCTTAGCAAATTTTTGATAGAGATTCCCACACCACGCCTTTCGACTCCAGGTGCTGGTGGAGATAAGGGCGGTAACAACAAGCCGCATTTCATCGATGATGCTGTATTCCATTTGTTCTCATCAACGGCGGAATTCACCCTGATTTCGCCTCTACAATACAGCACTATCTATATCGAAAACATAAACGCTACTGCTTTCTATAATCATACCGAACCTATTGGCAAGATAAATTACGATTTGCCGTTCAAAGTTCCTCCCGGGACCAGCAAGTCACCACGACTTCCGGTTGACTGGAGCCTAGATTCTGTTGGATATGAAAAGATTCGGGAAGCTTTGGGAGGATCTCTAAAACTAGATGCAATGGGTGTTGTCAAAGTTAGACTTGGACGGTGGTCGGAATCCGTCTGGTATGTTGGTTCTGGCATCGGCGCAACTGTAAAGCTGTGAATATGGGTATTCGGTCGGGAGAGGGTTGTAGTGTCATATTGTACAAATGGGAGTTCAAGGCACGGCGCATGGGGTACACAAACGGTAGGCAAAATACCGAAGGGGAGTTCTGGACAAGATCCATTATAGAATAAATAGACGCAAAGTTCATTTTACTATCTCAGAATTGTAGTTTCGCAATGCGCCTTGTAGATCAACGCCGGTCCCCATATGAGAAACATTTTTAACGTGAGTTGGCCCAATCTATTTATCCTGGAGGAAGAGTGCTTGCATCAACGATGTCGTCGGCTTCCTTGATTAATTCTTGCTCATTCGGACCCAGAAGAGGCGAGCGGGGAAGTGCCATGAGACCGGTCCGTGCTGACTCGAGAATACCGAAAGGTGCGATGAGCTTCATAAATGAGTCAATTCGTACTGGCTTTGCGGAGCTATTTCTTTGTTAGCAATTGGCGTCACTAAAGAATTGGAGTACAACTTACACCTCAACAATACAGCTGTTTGTGCTGATATCCAACACTTTTCCACCGAATTGATGAGTGAAGTAGGTAATGTTCTTCAAATGCTCATGCTTAAGTCTGAGCGCTTGACTGAGAGCCAATTTGCTCGGGTGGAAATCGTCAGAGGCTCTGAGTTGTTCAAGTCTCTTTTGTGCCCATTCCTCCCCTTCTTCCGTAGGATCATTGGCGGTGATCTCTCGGTGATGTGCCTGTAATTCCTCAAAGTATTCCGGACCCAAGATATTGATCTTAGCCAGCAGTAATTCCCTTTGTACCAATGCCGCAGATGTGTAGTCCAATACTGCCCAGACTGGGACCAAATCTTCCAATTGTCGTCTGGCTTGCTCAACTACTCCATCTTGTCCTGAAAGAACAATGGTCATTCGGGACAGGTCTTCGATTTCGGTATTGCAGACGACCAAAGAGTCAATGTTGAATCCACGGGCTGCCAGAATCCCCGAAACGCGCGATAACACACCAGGCTCATTTTGAACGAGGCAGTTCAGGATATGTCGTTTCGGTGGGGCAGAAGAGGGAACGGGGGTTTCGTAGAGGATGTTAGAGACGGCGGCTTGGGCGGACCAGGCTGGAGGGGTCTCGGAAGTAGGGAGAGGGTAGATTCTGCGGTGAAGAGCTTTGTATGCCAACGCCGAGGTGGAGGACGATGTCGATTCTGCTCGAAGATGCTGGCGAGGGAGGGCAGCTGTGGAGGTTCGGGGGACTGCTGCACGAATTGGCAGAGCCAGAAGTGCTTTTCGAGATGCCATCTTGGACAGTGCAAAGCCAATGAGGCTAAGGAAGATATTAAGATCGTTCCTTCTCCTCAAACACCTCCGACTTCTGCAATTGAAAGTGACTCAAGAATTTCGGTGACCGTCCGATCTGCGGACCGTTGAGGCTAAAATCCGTGCCCCAAAAAGTTTAGCGAGGCTTGCGCTAACTTGAGGCTGAACCGTTTGTCTACAACTGTCTGCAGCCTACCTTGCGGCGCAACCCAGCTTCCAACATTTTCTATCCAGCAATACGATGGACGACACAGAGCGACGCACTGCGAAGCGGTCGCGCTTCGATCAGAAGGAACCAGCAGAGCAGAAGCGCGTCTCACGATTCGATCGCCGCTCAAGATCCCCGCCAGCAAAGAAGGAAACAGAATCGCGACGCAGCAGAAGTCCTATCGGAAGAGCATCTGGAAGCCCGCCTGCGGAAAGCGCAAAGAAGTCTGGTGTTGATCCTGCGGCTGCAGCCGGTATCTATGGTCCTTTCTGCGTATGACCATGTACTAATGACCCTGTAGCCGCTGCCGCTGCCAGAATCAATGCCCAAATCCAAGCCAAGAAAGGCGTTCAGCATGTCGACGTCCCTCCCATTCAATCGACCCTCAGCCCTTCAGGCGGAAAGTCTGCGTCTCCTGGAGCACCCGCAGCACTCAATAGCGCAAGCACAGTCAATGGTGAGATGTATATTGCGGATGGCGACTATATCAAGGACATCGAAGTCAATGACCTCCGTAATCGTTATACACTGACCAAAGGTTCTACGCAAAAGATGGTAAATACTCCTTGTGTCAATATTCCACTGATATATCAGATTCTCTTCATAGATATAGCATGGTCCTTCCTCTCCTTTTTGTTCAGGCGTATCATTTTGTGCGGGACGTTCAAGCTTACCTGAAGCGCGAATAGCACTCACTAAACATCCTCATTGGCATCTGCTGACTCCCGCTGCGTGACATCTAGATTAAAGAAGAAACCGGAGCTGGTACGCACTACCTACAACTTAACGTTTAATAGAGATTTCATGTTGACTTTTCAAGATGTCACTACGCGAGGCAACTACTACCCCGACAAGAGCATGGCCACGGCTGCTGCAAGTATCCTTCTTCATGTTTCGTCGACTTTGCTAATTGTGTAAACAGAATCCACCACTTTACCTCCACGTCACGAGTACCTCAAAGCGCGGCTTAGAGCAGGCAGTTCAGAAGATTGAAGAATTAATGAAACAGGAACTACCTAATCTAGTTGACGAGCGAAGATTTCGCCGAAGAGAGCCAGATGCGGTTGAAAGAGATGAATTTGGTAGAGTAAGTGGGCATGGACAAGGCGAGTTTCAAAGTACTAACAGAAGACCTAGCGCAAATGGCCAGAGGAGAAGATCCCCATTGATTTTGAACCGATTCCCGGCTTCAATCTTCGTGCCCAAGTCGTAGGTCATGGTGGGGCTTATGTAAAGCACATCCAACAAGAGACCAGATGCCGCGTACAAATCAAAGGTCGTGGTTCAGGCTTTATGGAGCACGGAACAGGACGTGAAAGCGATGAAGATATGTATCTTCACGTTGCGTGAGTATATTGACTTGTGTCGAAGGTTTTTGCTGACGAGAAAATAGGGGACCTGACCCAGCTGAAGTACAAAAGGCGAAGGAACTTTGCCAAGACCTTCTCAAGAATGTTAGAGAGCAGTACGAGGAGTTTAAGAACAGACCGCCTCCCCAGAGAGGCTACGGAACTCCAAGCACTGGTTACGGAGGAGAGCGTGGATATGGTGATCGGGCTCCTGACAGATCCAACTCTTATGGTGGTGGTTATGGAGGATACAGCAACTCCCCAGCTCCAAATACTCCAAGCGCTGTCATAAGCCCAACAACCCCAGCTGCTCCTGGCGCTGGTAGTCCAACTTCTGGGGCCGATTATGCCGCCCAGTATGCCCAATACTATGGTGCTGGTGTAGATCCTTATGCAGCCTACGGCGGATATCAAGCATATGTCGCATACTATCAGCAGTACATGGCAGCCGCACAAGCTGCTCAAACGCAGTCTCCTCCACCCGGTGCCCCAGCATCTGCACCTCCTCCACCGCCTAGTGAGGCTCCACCACCTCCTCCTGGTGGAGCTCCAGGTGCTGGTGGCTACAGCGCTGTAAGTCTGACAGAATATGTTTCATTCATATGACTAACGAAATGCGATAGGTCCCACCTCCTCCAGGCATGTGAACATTTGATTATAGGCCTGTCTTTGATACCTCTCCTCATAATGTCCCCACGAATGCTCTTCCCTTAGGACTGCGAGCCACTAAAATTGCAGGATACCACGTTCTTGTACATTAGCAAGGAAATCACAAAAGAATACACAAAAGCATAATAGGACCCCAAAATTGAGAATCAATCAATGAGCTCTATGTAATTGAGCACCTCTGTCCAATCCTCAGGCCCTTCTGACATCTTTTCTTCTTCCGTATCCCTGAACGTGAGTCGTTGCCCGTATGATATGCAAAGTTCCTCTCCTTTCGTGATGTCTCGTAACGTCATGTATGTAATCAGTTTGTTCGTCAGATCTCTGTCCCAGCCAACATTCTGATGCATGGTTGAGTGATTGACTGGCATACCGTGAGTGAGTGTTTAGCCAAAGAAAATCGGCTTACTTACACATGCTTCCCAGACCAAATATTATGGCTTGTGTCATCGTTGGTGGTTTTGAGCTTCCATTGCTTGAGTTTGAACCTTCGCCATTCACACCATTCTGAGGAGGCGTATATGGCCAATTACTAGCAAGACTATGAGCATAAAGCGATATAAACAATGTCACGTGTGTACTCACTAAGTATAGTGGTACAGCTCTGTTTTTGCAATATGCTCCTCATTTTCAACAGGATCGAGGACGAGCACAGGGCAGACTTCCAAGATGGTCCGGCCTGGTATGTCTCTATTCGCGAACACTCCTCGTCCTGTAAAGCATCGTTAGCCAAATGCCAAAAGCGGTCAGAACCCCTAAGTTGAAGAATTTTGAAAACATAGGCTTGGAATCTCACCTTTCGGCGTGTCCAATATGAGGACCAATTCTTCTGCTCTTTTCAAAGGTATACCACCGTTAGGCGCCTTAGGAGGCCCAGCCGTTGATGTTGACATTTTATGTGGCTCGCTACTAAGAAGGGACCGTGCCGATTGCTTGTGGGAAATATTTGTCCAAAAGAGATCGATAAGAAGGCGGCTAGAGGCGGCAGAATGGTACCACCTGGACCGTGACTTAACTACCATCTGTGCCACAGAAGTATATGGCTGTACGATAAATGAACAATGGCGCTTCCGCGCGGCGTATCGAATGTTGATGCGGTTAAAGAACCGCATTCTGTGTCTTTAAAAGTCTTGAGGTAATAATCAATCGTCTGGACAGAAAGTAATTCCTGAGCAATGCTAACACACTACAAAGGCTCTCCCGACCCTCCCTCTCAATACAACATCCCCTCCCTCTCCCAACGCCCTCGCCATCCCCGAGTGCCTCCCCAGCCGTCTTCCCCTCGCCCTCCGCCTCCCTCGCATACCCCTCTACCAAAAACGACGCCTTCATCCTCTCGCCCCTCCTCACACTCCCACCAGCCTTCGGCTCTGCATACGTAGGCGAAACATTCTCTTGCACATTATGTGCCAACAACGAGATCCTACAAGGCTCCAGCTCGGCAAAAAAAATAAGCAATGTGCGGATAGAAGCTGAGATGAAGATTCCTAGCTCGGGCATTCCCACACCTCTCGTCCTCGTCCCTGAAACCTCTCCTCACCCCATAACATCACCACAAAGTCCGAATAGCGAGAAGAAAATAGATCATCATGGGACAGGGGTGGATTTGGAGCCTGGGAAGAGTTTACAGAAGGTTGTGAACTTTGATTTGAAGGAAGAGGGCAGTCATGTTTTGGCTGTTACGGTGACGTATACTGAGACTACGGCGACGAGTGGGAAGGTTAGGACGTTTAGGAAACTATATCAGTTTGTGTGTAAAGGCTGTATGGTTGTTCGTACAAAGACTGGGGAATTGCCCTCTTCGGTAGCTAAGGAGGGAGAGAAGACCCAAGGGAGGAAATGGGCACTAGAAGCACAGCTCGAGAATTGCGGCGAAGAAACCATAACACTTGATACCGTAGTCCTCGAAACCAAAGAAGGCTTCAGGAGCCGTGGCATAAATTGGGAGATCGTCACAGATGGGGAAGAAATGGAACGACCTGTGCTTATGCCAGGGGATGTACAGCAGGTTTGCTTTTTAGTTGAGGAGGTTGGGGAGGGAGCAGATCCTATTGATGGGAGGATTGTATTTGGGATTTTGAGTCTGGGATGGAGGGGAACGATGGGCAATAGAGGATTCTTGAGTACGGGCAATTTGGGGGCGAAATTGAAATGAAATGAGATTATCAACGTTTTCTTTCATTGCTCGTGTGTGTGTGTGCGTGCCTATCTAATCGTACAATTCATATGTGTTCTTGATGTCGTCACCCACTACCTCTGGTGTTGTTTGATGGCTTTAAAAGCTTCAAGCGTAACAAACCATAAGCGGCAAGCCTGTGTAATGACATCAAGTAAAGAAGGAAACAGAATGAAACGCCTCTCGTTTAAAACATCTCCCTTTGATAACAACCATGTAACCACCAACGCCAACACTCTAAACAGTTTCCAGAACTCCTCGCTGTCCAACTCAAGAGCTTCTCCAATGCTAATTTCAAACGTTCGTATCATCTTGAAGTTATTACCAGTTGCAAACCATGATTTCTCAGTCAAACGCCGTGCTGAATGCTTCAAACAAGCACCTAACGCCCACAATACATGCTCATTCCTCAGTATCCATCTTCGTCCTCGTCGTCGTCAATGCCTCCGTTGCGTGGAAGTCTCCCACCAATGCTCTTCCGCATCAGTTCTTTAGCAGCTCTGAGCTGAGAACGACGAGCAGCAGCCTGTACATCATCCTCGTTTGTGTATGAAGAGAAAGAAGTGTTGTTACTTGAAGTTCTTGCTGCACTGTTGGAAGACGAAGAGATACTGCTCATGACTCTTGGTGTACGAACAGAAGCAGAAGATGAGGCAGCATTGCGTGTAGTTCTTGCTGCACCACTGAAAGAAGACGAAGAGATAGTGCTCGTAGTTCTTGAAGTACCATCGGAAGAAGCATTGGTATTTCGTGGTTTGTACTTATCAGCGTTGATCAGAGCAGCAGTAGGGTCCTCTGGGCGATCTTGTACATTTCTCGCGTTACTTGCCAGTCTGGCAAAGCCCGTAACATCAACCTCGTCCCGATTGACACGAAACTTGATATGTCCGTCAAGCAGCATCTGTGCTGTTCCAGCAGCGAGCAATGCTTCTCCATTTCTTGCTGCAGAAGCAGCGAAAGGCGCAACCCAGGCAGGATCTTGATGAGCTTCAACTGCTACAGAAGGTGCTGGACGTGGTGCTTCGATGGTGGTTGTAGAAGCAGGAAAGGAATTGTGGCTTGTAGATCCAACGTCGACAGAGTGTAAGACAGGACCGGCATTCTGTGGACCTCCAGTACTGATATAATCGGACAATACTGGTAGATGTGGGACAGTCCATGGATCATTTGGGGCCCTCAGAAGAGGAACACCAGGCCGAATGAATCGATAGGGGTTTGGTTCAAGGTCTGGGACCCTTGGATTGGTGACATATTCTGGGTTGATACGACGAGGAGGGTCGAGCAGGAACGGAATACTGGTGCCTTCTCTGAATCTATCCGGCTCGAGGGTAGGAAGCCGGCGATGGTTGAGAGCCTCCGGAGAGCGTGGATGGCGCAGAGGAGCAAGAACCAGAGACGGAGACACCGCTCGAGGCTGCAAAAGAGGGTTTGGAGCAGGAGGAGGGCATGGGGGATGTATGGGAGGTAGGTCTCGTTGTTCATTGAGCCTTGAAGGCGGAAGAACTGCCGATGCACCACGACCGCGAGCACGACGAGTAGGAGCTCTGGGAGCTCTTGGGCGACGTCCTGGAGGTGCCATTGTAGTATTAGAAGTATCAGAAGCAAGATATTATGATACAAAAGCTCTTGGATGTTGCGGGAGTGGCTGGAGAGGCAGGGGTCGAGGGTTGTTGTTGTTGTAAGGAGATGGAAGGTCAAAACAAAGCCTTTGTGGGAAACTATTTTGAAAATGACACAAGCGAGACTCCCAAAGCGGTATAGCGCTTCTCAATGAGTCAACAACACTATAAACACCTCTTGAAAACTTTCTCATGGCTCTCAGACGTATTGGTGCTGTTATTCAAGTTCAGAAGGTCAAGAACAGCACAATTATGTGTTCTTGGCTCAAATTTCATCGATGCGCGTTCCTGGGGCTCTGGGATCGGCTGCAGAATATTCAGCAACTTACGCATGCATCAAACAACCAATTTCAATGAACTTTCGATGTAATTCACGCTCATAGACATGTAAACTATAGAGAAATCTTCAAGTGTTGTCTTTTTCTGTGTTCTGGGTTCAAGGGGCTTAATCGAAAAATGGAGCGCTGTGATTGGCTCCAGATCCGAAAATTTCACATGACTTCAAATGCACATCAAAATGTTCATGATGTGCGACAGGCAACAAAACCCACAATCATGCGTCAGTAGAACATAAGAGACATGAGATGAAAGGAAACTCAAATGTTCCACACTGATATAGAAATACAAATTATAGCGCGGTAACGAAAATTCAGGTGTGCGACATGCAACAAAGTCGGGTTTCTAAAAGTCTGTCATGATTTTAGGATATGCGACATGCAACAAAAACCATAATCAAACGGCAGTAGAATCCAAAAACATGAGATGAAAGAAGGTTCAAATGCTCTACACTGATATAGAGATTCAAGTTTTAGCGGCGTTACAAAACAGCAGATGTGCGATATGCAACAAAAGTCGGGTTTCCGGTGTACTTCTGTCATAGAATCCGGATGAAAAGAGCGATGTAATCTTTATGTCCTTGTTAATCATTTGCAGACAACTTTTATTGGATGTCCTAAGAAATACAGACTTCACCCGGACTTCACTTGATCGATTTTGTAGTAGTTCTTGTCGGAAGATGAAAACCACCTGTGATGTTTTTACTAGTGCCATCTATTATCTACTTCCTTTCGTCAGATTCTTGATGACGCTTTTACGCTCCTATAAGAATTGACGGTAATACACACACAAATCACTAAGAAATTTTTATGTGTTGGTCTTTTCTGTGTTATGTATTCAGGGGCTTGTATCAAAAGTCGAGCGTTGTGATTGGCCCAGATCCGAAAAAACCCTCATAAAACCAATTCACACATTTACTTGAACTCACGTGAACTTCCCGACGACACATGTTAAGAAAGAAAAGAAGCACATTTGTATATGCTTTCCCTATACCAAGGCAACTTAGCAACAAAGCTTCTTGCGAGATCCTGCTAGTACCAAAGCTTCTTCTTCCTGAAAGTACGAAATGATGACCCGTTTGGAGAATTCTCATGCCCTTGGTCGATGTCATAACATCCGGAACAACATCTAGTCGGCTGTCTTGGGCATAGAATGGAAAGAACAGACTAGCAACGCGGTTCTAAACACAAATTCAATCTCTACCGCCGACACGGATATCCTAAAACACTTCGTCCGTATTCGTGGAGAGCACTCATATTCTGATAACATTGGAGTACAGCCTGATTGGCCTCTTGTCGCCCGCCTCCTGAGCAATTCTAGCCCAGAGTGTCGAAAAGTTGTTATCGTTCATCTTAACTCGCATCTCATCTTCCCAAACATCACCATTAATCGCGACCCAGGACCTTCCAAGTTCAGCCTTCTCTCACCAGGGCTTGTGGAGTTCGCACGTGAGACTCTTCTGGCCCAGGAATTCCGAAATTAAGTACTCACTTCATTGGCTAGGTCTTATTCTACCACAGGAACTAATAATGACATTCCAGACGAGACGGATTCATAGAAGCTATGGATCTGGGAGAAATACTGTATCTACTCCTATGCTAGTCTATACCCTGTCATCTTTTCTCCCGAGATTCTTTCCCACGAGCAGGAGCAGCCGACGACATCCGAAGCGGCACTTTGACAGCTCCGGTGCTTCATCCACGATCTTACTGATCCATTTGTCGTTCATACGCCGTTGGTGATACGTTGTATCAAAAAATCTATGAAGACTGCGGGTTGCCTTGGTGTATGTCTCAACGAGAACTTGCAACCGTACGCATTGGGCTAGGAAAACAATTTGAAGGACAAAATGTAGGTCAACGCACCTCCTTTTAGTAAAAGTTCTTGTTAATCGAAGTCCTAATCATGTGAAAACTTTGTAGCCTCCTCTTCCCATCATTGTGTGTCGTCGGCGTAAGGTCTGGCCAGCGGAGTACTGAGCCAACAGCCGTACTTAACAAGCAACTCGATAACAACTGGACCGCCCATGGAGAGCCACTTGAACATTAACTGGAGGTTTGGGTGAGAGAAGACTACATACCGTAGGCTCGGAACTTTCTTCCACGCGGCCCAATTAACTATTTTCCACTTCAACTCGACTATCTTATTCATGAAGAATAGGTTCTCTGCGTTGAAAAATAATCCCAGCTCCTATGCGATTTAGTGTATTATATCAATAAATTCACGGTGATACTTTGTTTCCCTGACCTCGCAGATGTAAAAATGGGTTTGTAAAGTAGTACTTGTTCATTCTCTCAAAGAAGACTCTCTGCTAAATAGCTTGGTGAATGAGGTGCCGATAGACTTCTTCTTTTCAGATACGACGTGCTTCTCCCCACCACCTTGTTCTTTCCCCTCTTGCTCAAGATCAGCTTCAACCTCCAGCTGTTTAATCCCAGCCTCAACCTCAAGAACTTCCGTATTTTCATCACTACTCACATCCCCTTTCCCCAACACCTCCTCAAAACTCGGAAACTTCTCCACGCTCTTACTTCCCACATCACTCTCCCGCTCCCAGCCCCGTCTCTTATAACTCCCCGCACAACTCGTAACACCCAACCGCCCCGCCTGGCTCTTAATAAACCTCTGTATCCTCTTCCTCGGACGATAAACCATCATCAACTCCTCCATCTCCCCTTCATTACCCTCCACACTATCAACATCTGCATCGTTCTCGTATTCGTCAGGATTGCGGTCCCAAGGGTCGCGGGTGTAATCGGCTTCGGTGTAGGAGTAGTATTCGAGGGGGATGGTGTCTTTGAATAGAAAGGGGAGGGATTTGTTGAAGGTTGAGGAGGATTCGAGGGATATTGCTGAGGTTGTGGAGAAGGCGGAGAGGTGGCGGTGGTGTGTGGACTTTCGTTTGGGGTCGGGTTTGGGATTTTCTTTGGTTGGAGTGGCGTCATTGTTGATTGTTTCGGCGTCGGAATCATCCTGATTGTTACCTTCGGCGTCAGGATCGAGATCAAAATCAGCTTCGTTGTCACTGCTCTCGGTCTCGGGAAAGCCATTTGCTTGGTGTTGCTTCCAAACTTTGTGGTCCCAACTCTCGTCGCTCTCGTATCCTTCTAGGTCTTTGATTATTTTGCTGTCACCTCCCACACCGCAGACCCAGTCGCCGATGTGATGGAACCACTCTTTGTGTTCTTCCATTCTAAGCATGTCCATATTAGTAAGCTTTCCTATGAAGTGATACGATAATTGAAGCAAGAATACTTACTCCTCATCATCACTACTCTCGTATCCCACATCCTTCGCCGCCCCATCATCTCTCTCGTTTTCCAGTGCTATCCCATCTTCCTCTCCCCCTATCTCTCGGCTCTCATCAAACTCCCCTTCCACCCCATCCCTTACACCATCCTCAATCTCCTGACCCAACCACCGCCATCTACCAACATCTTCAATAAAACTCTCCAGCCTCCGCTTCAAAAACGCCGCATTCTGCACCTGTTTCAAGCCAATATCATTAAATTTATCAACAGCAATGCCTTGAAGTTTAAGTATTATGTCCTCCGCGATAGCTTCATCGAACTCGTGGAGCAAGGTGAGAGAATCTTCCGTATCTCTACGTAGAGGTCTTGCGAGTTGATTGTGATCGTGATCATTGTCTGAGGTTGCGAGAGTGGAAACGTCGTCTTCGTATTTGTCTTTGTCGTCGTTGTCATCCTTTGTGAGAGGGATCTGTGGTGGTGATGGTGTTGATGAAGCCATGTTGGCCGTCTGCCGTGTTGGGTAGAAAGTCCGATGTGATTTTTGAAAATTAAATACCGGAGAGTGGTAGATGGGGTGCAGGGAAGGTTGTACCGAGGGTAGTTTAGCTTTTGTGTGAAAGTGAATATGAATTTAAGACGCGTGAGGTTGGGGATGCTAATTCATGGAAACAATATACCATCCTTGACGTGACAGAAGTTTGGCATACAGCTAGAGCGTAACGTGTCATTTCATACTTTGTATGTAATTAGTAGCAAGTGCAGAAAGGAGAAAGCTGTAGAAGTAATGGGTGTTAATGCAAGGGTTGAGGTGATGTAGTTGACACGAGCGGCAACAAAGGTGAATTCGAACGCGACAAGGCAAAAGCCAAAAAGTAATGCTGCATTGAAGCTTCCTTTTCGCTGATCAAAGACGCTAGAGCCTGAAGCTCAGGACAAACATGTTCAAGAGGACTCGCTCTCATCCGGAACCAACCACTCGCCAATTCTGCTCTTGAAAATTCTTTGGCCCTTCTGATTCTTGTACACTAATTCGCCATCCTCATCCTGGATCAACGTAGTTGCACCAATCGCTTCGTCTCCGTAGTAATCTGGTATAGAGCAAGAATAGTTCTTTTCGTTACCGCAATTTCCCCTGCATTTGCCTACTGTGGCCCCGAGGTGCCAATGTATATCTTGCCTGACCTCTTGTTCAGTCCGGTCTTTCCCAACGTAACCATCATCTGGCTCCATTCCCATTGCTGCTAATAGCGCCAATACCGGTAAGCCATCTCCTTCGCGTTTTTACACGTCCCAATGCCGGGCAAGTTCTCGGCTAGTCTGTTGAATACGATTCTTCAAGCATGCCTGCCTGGAGAGCAGATAATAGGCGTTTTTCATAACCACCGGATATTCTACGCCATCTTTGATCTTGATGAGGAGGACATGGCAGGCCGCGAGAAGCTTGAGGAGGTCGTTGATATGGTTTACTGAGTGTTCTTCGAAGAACTTCCGACCCCACACCATACGTTTGTCGTTTTCGGGGACGTACTTGCAAAATTTGACCCAAGTTTTATCCAATTCCTCCAGATCCTTACTGACCACCCACTTGACGACCTCCGGGTGGACTTCAGCAGGGTCGAGGGACAAGCCCGCTTGCATCATCCATTTCGTATCCATGTTAGATGTGTTGTGCATTTCAATGATGGTATCTTGAATGGGTTTATATTTCTCGTTATGATCTTTCCTCTCCTGGGCTGCAGAGCTAGCAAGATTTACATACGGAACTATTCCTGCACATTTGGCAAAGACAATATGATCTTTGGTCTGTTTGTACTCAGAGTCTTCTTTCTGCCACCGTGAGTGGAACTCCATGTATAGAGCTTCTCTACGCATGAATTCGACCTAGTGGAATGCTGCTGCTTTTGACCAATTTTCGAGGTACTCAGGGTCGCCTTCGATAGGAACAAGGAATTTTGAAGCCATGATGGAGATGATCTAGGACTCTGTAATTAGGCCTTGTGTTTATGCATACGCTGCTAGAGTTCAAGATAAATATGAACTTAGTGATGGTAATGATAGTCGTGGTTGACAAGTCAGAATATGGATATGATGAGATGTTGGAGGATGAATTATGAAGAGTGATTGTGAATTTCAAGCATATCGAGGGAAACCCACAAGCCAGAGCAAGAAGTGCCTTTTCAAGGGAAGGACCAATGTGGAAAGAACCAACGGGCTCTAGGTCGCTGTTCCCTGAAATGAGACTCCAAGCCATTGTAGCAATACAGTATTCATGGAGGCACTTGCCGTCTTTAGGTAGATAGAAAGGCACAGCGCAATAGGAAAAACTTCGCAGAAATCTTAGCACAGATGTCACGTCAAATAAGTACTTCCAGCTTCATATTTCGCCATTCAATTTCCACGTGAACTTTTCGCCTGTCTTATTTCCGCCATCTCTCTCGATGCAAATAATCCAACACCTCTCAATCTCTTGTTTTCCGTCCATTCCACCACACTACCTTGACCTCGAAATACGGTCTTTGTTCTTCGCCACAACCATTAAGGCTCTTCTTTTCTATGCAAGCAAGCAGACGCAACCCACCAGCTCCGCAGCTCCTACCCGTTCCGCCAGAACACCTATATGTACAGTAGTCTAACGACTCGCAATTGAAACGCAAATGCTAACAACCGCAAACGCACCCTGCCAGCCCAGTATTTCCGGCATGCTCCGCTCATTGATGCTGATGCTCTAGGTCCCGTATCGTACATGCAAATTACTTGCCCAGTCATTAATCCTTCTCTCATTGTTATTCTCATTCTGATTCGTGTCTGTTAGACATAGATGTCGTCATCCTCTCGCCACTTGCTTGCCGTGCTGTGTTCTCAACCAACTTCTTAGATCCTCGTACCTCCGAGGAGACTTGGCACCGCTTTTCTGCCTACTCTCTTGCCTGGCATATCCATTCTAGGAGCACCTTGAATGATTCTCGGTTCTCTCATAAGTGTCGCGTCAAGCTGTGCCGGAATTCTAGACACTATTGCTCGGTAATCGCCAGGGAATTTCGAATTTGGCGTTGGCACAGCCGCGCTTCGCCAAAGATGGTCAGAAATATCTTCTAAGAAGGACGCTTTTGAAGAGCCTCGAGAGGAAAAGAAGGATGAGCGACCGCGCGATTTCTTGGCTAGAATTATGCTATCGAATAGCTGGACGCTAGGTGTGTTCGCTGCATTAACTTCTCGTTCGTGGATGAATTCATTGAAAGCTATAAAGAAGATGGTCAGCTGTGGTTAAAGGGATTGAAGATCGGTATATACCTTGGGTCTGCTTCAGCATAGCAAGATACTCCTGCTGATCACCAGGCGAGCCCTTGATAAAGCCATCCATGTCGAATCCATAAAGCTGACCACTGTTTTTCTGCTCCTTCGATGGCCTACCCAAATGCTTTCGGTAGGTGTAGAAAAGACTTGCGAAGCATCGTACAAAGGCTGCTCGAACACGATCTGCATGAAATGCTGAGGGGCATACCAAAGACATTTGGCCGAGACATCGCCCATGAGAAGTGGTATTGCAGCTTGTGCACTTGTAAGTTCCATCCCCATCGGGCTTCTCATCGCAAATCGAACAGACTGATGACATGTCATTCGACTTCCAATTCATACAATGTCCTTCCACCCAGACAGTTGTGTCCGTATTTCGAACTGGCTGCATGAGCATATTTGGCATGATTGTTGAAGCAGCTAGTGTGGAGGCCGCATATGTTGAGGGGGCGTAACCGTACGTCGACTTAGAATCAATCGAAAGAGCTGAAGTAGAGAAGCTGGCTGAGTGACCGTTCGAAAATGGCACGCTTGGTCTCGACAATGTGGGATGTTTATCTACACCAAACGATGAGCTTCTCCTCGAATTGCTATCAAAATGACCTGATCGCTTCTCTCTCAACGTAGCTGCAAGAGCAAAACCGGAGTCATTGCGAGAGATAGGTGTAGTTGGCATAGGTGGGAAGTTCGCCGAGATAGGGGATACCGAGGATGGTGGAGAAGTCTTGTTCGACTTACTCGTTGAAGGTCGCTCAACTCGTGTGTGGTCATTCTTTGACTGCAAGAATGCATTGAAGACTGATGATCTCTTCGCAGCAAGTGGATCTGCTTCGCCAAATGTTGCCGAGTTCATATTGACATATCTTGCAAGTGAGCTTGGAGCAGCATTTTGAGTGAAGATCGCCTCATTTTCTGACGAAAAGGCATCGTAGGGAAACGTCTCCACAGCATATGGTGGTGGCCCAACCGGAACTCCGCATCTGTTGTGATGAGGAGCTGCCAATTGCAGTAATGAAACAAGCTTTCGTCGTTGTTGTCGAGGAAGTTGTGTTGGTGGTGATGTTGCCTCGATGATATCCTGGTCCAAGTCAACTAGCACGTAGTCATCCTCTGGGAGCTCAATGTTCTCATATCTTCTCTCAATCCCGACAATGTAAGGGCATGGTGCCTCCAAAGCAGACAACAGTCGTGCAGGTAAGACTGGAATGAATATGCTCGCCCACTTCATCGGATACAGCAAGCTTGCCAGTGCCTTGCTCGCCAGGTGTAACATGGCAGTATGTGATGATAAAAGGATGATCCGGGACTCAGAGAGGGCAAATTCGAATAGCGCCACAATGTTTGGGATTGTAAGAGCTCTGAACAATGCATAAAGGTCGGTGTTTCTGGATTCGGGGAGCTCATTGACAGCCTCCTTTCTCGCAAAAAGTCGCAGTTCTCTGACAGCCAGCTCAACTTGTGTCTTCGAGGAAATTGGACTGAGAGCTTCTGTGCAGAGATTGACAACATAACGCTCCAATGGTTGCCAGCGTCCGACCTTTGGAGAACTTGGTGGTATTCTCAACACACCTCCATCAGTCATCGGTACCACCACAGCTCTCAGCCACTCCTTCCAGAAGCTCGTAAGACTGCTATCTCTGCCAAGAATTCCGTAGGCTCTTGGCGTCCACAGCCCAGTCTCTCCATCTGTCAAGCCATCAATCTTAGAAGCGGCTCCATGCCGCACCGGTCGAAGCATATCGGTCATGAGTCCAATCTTCTCTTCCACAGCACTAATTTGCTCTTCTAATGACTCTCTGGCGGCCGATCCCGATACGGCGCTTGGTAATTTTGCCAACAACTGTGAGAGATGTGCACGTTCCGAAGCCAATCTTTCTCCCAAACTTGCAGCCAATTCTCGCTCTTCATTGGTCATATGGCTTTGCCTCCATAATTCGCACCGCCGCTCAACATTTGCTGCAGCCTCTTGGTTGAGTGGCATCCATACGATAACTGTGATCCCGTAAATTTTGGAATTGTCGTCCGAAGTCATAGCAAATCCATGCCAAGTCGAGCGCGGGCGTTCGTCCGATGAGACAATATTGATGTCATTTGGGAATGCGAACATTGGTACATAATCAGGAAATCTGCCCCTCCTCTTTAATTCCTCGGTCGCATGTTTTGGAGGATATCTATCGAGTAGGACTGGCTCGAAGCGCCGCTTCAGCGGGTGCATGTCAGGATCCGCATTGAGAGGTTCGGGAGGTGGTATGACAGAATTGTAATTGCTTAATCGTCTCGACGTGCGTACAGAAGCTGCAGGGTTCACATGTCAGCATCTATTCCAAAGGATCAACAGACTCCTCCGATTATGCACCCGGTTTAATATATATCCCTCCCGTCCTGTCGTGACACTTGGAAAAAAAGGTTAAAAAACTTACTTGCTCTCTGGACTGACGATGGTTGTCTCTTCATGCTGTTCATGTCCCGAAAACTAATTCTTCTCCGAATGCTTCCTCCCACACTCCTTAATGGGCTTCTCTTTACAGGTGCCGCATATGTTTCCGTATCTTCTACTCGTAGTCTCTCAGCCCTGGGGTTTGTCATGGGTGCCCGAGCCTGTGTAGGTGCGCCAGCAGCAAAACTCAAATCGTCCAAAAAGTGCTCTCTTTCGTTTGCAAATTTCATGAGTGCCCTATCGAAATCGAAGTCGCCCAAAGCACCTCCGCTCCCTCCATTGCTGAGACCATTGCCATTCGTGGGTATGCCCCTTATCGTAATACTGCTCCGGTTACTGCTTGTAGTATCCAACTCTTCGAGCGTGCCAATCGAATTTCGCGCATCGTTTGTGAGCTTGCTCAGCTTGTTCCAAGAATTATTTCGAGAGTGCCGCGCCGTAGCCCTCGGTGTGTTATTCTCCTTGAATGGTGACGAAACGGGTGTGTCTCCTTCACTATCTCCCTCCTCTATCGTCGTGTCGACATTTGGTGAAGGTGGACCTGGGCCAATGTTTCCCTTATCCCAAGCATTTGCAAACCCAACTACCGGATCATTGTAGGAGAGGGAGTCGATTCCAGCAATCCAGAAGTAATCTGCCAGAGGAGCAGAGGTGGTGTCCATGGCATAGCACCTTCAATTAGAAGGGGAAAATGGTTGGGTAGGTGTCGTACGTGGAAAATCGCGCTGGTGGTTAAGTTGACATCGAAAGTTCTAGACACGTCCACCGCGTTTCCTCACACGGCGACCGTTCTAGGATGCTTGCTCGTGGGTGAAGGTATTCGTGGATTGATGCTGGCGAATAATTATGCGGATCTTTAGTGGCCTGTCCTGGGAGAAAAGGAATGTGTTGTCGTCCCGGCCTATGAATTGGCAGCTCCCGAAGATGTGGGGATTGGTCAAGTGTCGGAGCAATTTTCGAGGTCTGTTGATCAAACCTACTAAGGAGCATAGGAAGGAGAAGCGTCCGGAGGAGAAAGGTGTAGCTCGGCTCCTGATTGCCTTTCTCTGGCGCCGCGTCCAGGCTTGGGGAATGTGAATCAGACCGCCTAGAGACCAAAGCTACGGCTTGACGACTGAGGTTGAGGTGAATACGGGGATTACCGTATTTTGTATTTTGCAACTTCCTCACCTGCAGTCCTGCCGTCTCGAAAACATGCAAGTGCTGCAGAAATACCGTTTCACTCTTTTCCTGACGTGCTGCTTTCTTATCGGTTGGCGTAGATCGAGCTTCCCAATTGTCGGGGAGGCGTCTGTCGAGAGAAGATCTTCGCCAGAACGAGCACCAAATTATTTGGGGGATCCCTCTAAAAATCCTGAACAGGACAGGGCCGCCCTCCGTTCGTCCTCCTTGCCAAATGGAAAAACAGAAAATCCCAGCGTATTTCGGGTGAGCAGGAACTCTTGCTGCACTTATCCTTCAATGTAGGGAAAAGTCACTGTTGGTTGCATGTTGGATCCTGTTCCTCTGCAAACTGGTCGATCTTTCCGAGCGATACGACAACAATAAGGGCAGAGCTTCACATAGAGCCCCTAACCGCCACATGCACCCACCGCGAGAAATTTATATTAATACCGGCTTAAATGCTCGTATGGCGCCGCAATTATGTGCAATAAACTTTGGGTTGCAGCGGGTGTGCTTGATGTTGTACAGGCATCACTAACTCCTAAGAGGTTGGCCCTCGTTCGCCCAGGTTGTCCCCTCCAACATCCAAGTTCCGTCCCAATTGGGACGACAGGACGAGCTCTCTGAGTGGCATCTCACCCTCCCACGCGCTTTTAGCCTGCCCTCACCCACCTGAGACCCGCATCGGGCTCGTCACCGCTCGTGAGGCTACCTGGACTGCGTTAGAGGGTACGACTTGCAGCCAACCGGCTCAGGGGCTGCTTCGTCGTGCAGACTCCTCCATCCATTCATCAGCCATGACGAGGCGTGTCCGGATTGTGAGCAGCACTCGCCGACTACTGCTAACTGCACCATGCCGGCCTCCACAGAACAGCGGGACAACTTCACAAAAAATTTGTTTCAGCGAGATGCCGGTCCAGCTGGAGAGGCAATCAGGAGCCTGTATTTTGCGGCGAGCGACATTAGCACTGAGGAGAGTTGCCCGCCGGGAGAAGGAAAATAGGACATTTTTATCACTGCTCGATAATAATAGGGCGAGACTAACGAGCCTGAGGTCAGGGGTCATTCGGGACCTGTCATCAGGGGTCACAACAAGGTTGTGGGTGGGTGGAAGATGGTGTGTACAACCGCAACTGGTGCAACAACGTTTGCTTGTTCGATCCAACTCCGTACAGAATGTCTTGAGGGTCTTCCCCTCCACGAGATAATTAATTAAACCAATTATACGCTGAACGGGAATAGATCATATTGCGTGGTGATCCCATCGCAACCACGACTTTATTAATAACCTGGGAAGAAGGGTCGAGAGTTTAGAGTTTGCAAGACCCACGGCTGACGGCTGGTCACCACGCGCTCACGCTGCACAAGCATGAAGGCTTCTCCAGTCTCCCGGATATCTTTTTGCAAAGCTGCTTCTTCTTACACGGCTAGCATGGTGGGCTGGGACAACACGGCTGGCTGAGCGTGGGCTCCAATCACGATCCTCCATATTATGTTCCCGAAGACAACACTCAGTCAGTGGCATGTGTCATAACAAAGTGCCTGGAATATGGAGGACCAGACCTCTGCACGTCAAGCAAAGTTACAAACGGCACGATTGCTCTGTTCCGCGAGCATTACACAGAGTTCCATGGTCTAGTCACGCAACGTCCGATACCCGCTGCCTGTAACAAGATCTTGTGCAACAAGCCGGAGGATCAGATTAACGAAATTAGGAGAAATAATTGTTCAGCGACCACTGGTGTATTTGGGACTATGAGAGCACTAAGGAATGCATCTACATGCAACTTACCCGGTGATGCCACAGGGCATCGTCCTCGATGCTCACTGAACAGAGGTAATTAGGAGCAGCGGTGCTCCAGCATTAATAAAATGCAAAGGTATCTAATGCCTGTATCGAGGCTCGTCTACTCGGAGGCGATATGCAGACATACGCGCCACAAATATCGAAGAAACCCAACGCGAAGCCTAAGGTCTGACCAAACATCAAAAACTCCAGGCTCCGTAGTAGCCCGCCGACTTATGCATCATTTTCGTTTGCTCGGATCCTATCCCACTCTACAGGTGGTCTTTTGGAGGCTGAGATTAATAACCTAGACTTACAAATACAAACTCTGAGCAGCCACGATATCCCTTCTAATCTTGGTCAGTGATTCCTCGAACTTGGCGGAAAGTTCCTCAGAACCCATCACTTTCCCGGCCTGAGCCATTTGTCGTATAAGTTCTTCTAACCGGCGGAAAAGACGAATCAATGACCCCTCGTAGACATCTGTCATTTTACTATCGAGTGTTAGCTTTTTCGAAGTAGTTAAGTCAACGGTTAAAAGCCTTACCATATCTCAGAGAATGACTTCCCCTGTGCCCATGATAGCACGACATCCATAAGCTGCCATTTGAAACTCTCCACATATTCCTTTTCATTGACCTTCAACTTGCTCTCTTGGCTCACTTTGGCGATTTTTCTTGCTTCGTTTTGAACTTCTCTGAAATACTTGTCAAGTTCTTCGTTCAGAGCGGGTGCTTGACTCTTCTCCTCAAAGATGAAGCACGACAAGACTGCAGCACACGTTTCGGGAGACATTTCATTGAAGAAACCATTGAATAGGAGCTCGGAGAGGAGAAGCTCGTGTCCATCTCCTGTTGATATCTCACAGGCCACGCGGGCTTTCAACTGAACTACCTCTTGGTCGTTGATGAAGCCCAGACGACGAAGTACTCGCTTGCGAGACTTAAGCTCATCTAGCTGCATAATGCTTAGAGCAGCGGTGATGGTCTTCTTCTTTTCCTTGATCTTTCGACTCAATTCCATCTTTCCAGCGTACTGATTGTAGAGTTCTGGTAATCGAGGTGAATTATGAAGTGGGTTTGACAACAATCGAGATTCGAGAACCTCAATTTTTCGAAGAAGTTTCTTGAAAGAGTCATCGGTAATGCCCATATTATCAATAGGATCCAATACGGCAATTCCGTCTGGGAATCGTCGCTTGACCTCATCGATGGCTTTGCGAACGGTATTTCGATCGCTGGCGGCGTGAAGATCCTTTGGCAAGAAGATACGGACATGTCCAATTGCTTCGATGCAAGAGAGAAGAACCGGAACAACTTCCATCTTGCCCTTCTCACCTTCTGCTGGAGGTCGAATGCCAAGTGGTAGGTCCGTCGTCGTCTGTGTTCCGATAATGGAGTTCTCGGATACTAATAGAAGAACGTCGAGGATATATGATTGTTGTGGTGGGTAGCTCTCTCCCTTTGCAGGCCGACGAGGAGTAAATTTAACGACAGCACCCCAGCCAAAGTCATGCTCAAGATACTTAATATGCACAACTCTCCCAGGCTGCATAAATTGTAAGCAGTAATTGGGATGGTTGATGACATCGCGCATGTCTTTTGTGTATGTGGTAAGTTGCTGTCGCAACTCGTAGTACTCCTTGATAGTAGCTTCATCCGCAATCTCGAGGTTGTCCCGCTCAGTATGTAGATCTTGTAGCTCTTTCTCCAATCCAGAAACACCAGAAGTGTTCTGGAATTGATAAAAGCAATGCTCAAGCATGAATTCTGGGGATATTCCCTCTACCCGCATGAGGTTGAGAATCATATTATAGCCAAGGTAGAAGGCGGAATTGAGCTTGTCTTGCTCTCCTCGCACAATCTCTTTGGCCGTTGCAGGGTCCATCTTATCATCGATCATCATGATGACGATACCCCTGTCGTCAAGACCTCTTCTACCAGCACGTCCAGACATCTGAATGAATTCTGAAGGTGTCAAATATCGGCTAGCAACACCGTCCCATTTCTGAACCTTTGTAAATACAACAGTCTTTGCAGGCATGTTAAGTCCAATCGAGAAGGTTTCCGTGGCAAACAAGACCTTGATCAAATTCTCTTGAAACAAGATCTCAATGGTTTCTTTCAAGATAGGAAGTAATCCGGAATGATGAACACCAATTCCTCGGCGGAGAAGAGGTAGTATATGCTGAATCTGTGGTAGGGTCTTGTCCTCATCAGATAAGGATTCGATCGCGCTCTCGAAGACCTTGGTAACCATAGCCTTTTCTGATTCGTCGTTGAAAGCCATGGTGCTCATTTGCAGAGCGTAAGCCTCACACTCACGCTTGCTGAAACTGAACACAATAACGGGGTTGTAGTGCTTCAACATGATCATGCGTACAATCTTGTAAATATCCGAGTTATCCTTATTGCCGCCTGTGTTGGTCTTCTTGTTCTTTCCTTTGCCCTTTAACTTCGCATTGATATCTGCTGGGTCAGAACCTTTTTTCTCTTCGATGCTAGCCATGGCTTTCTGGAAGTTCTCATCACGGAAGTTGCCTTTTTCGTCCACAATTAGATGAATTCCATCAGCACCGGCAGGGAAAAAGTAGTGCTGCAAAGGAGTTGGTCTGAAATCGGTGTAAACAATGTGGCAGGGTTGTTGGTGAGTTTTCGTAATCCATTCTGCAAATTGCATGGCGTTGGGAATGGTGGCAGACAGGAAGACGTATCTGACCTTATCCGGTAACAAGATGATAGTTTCCTCCCAGACCACACCTCTTGTCTTATCTCTCATGTAGTGAACCTCGTCGAAGATGACCCAGGCGACTTCACGCATAATCTCCGAACCTCGATATAACATCGATCTGAGAATTTCAGTGGTCATAACCAGACATGTAGCTGTTGGATTGATTGTGACATCTCCAGTCATCAGTCCAACATCTCCGAATTCAGCCGCGAACTCTCTATATTTCTGGTTGCTGAGTGCCTTGATAGGACTTGTGTAAATGACCCTCTGGTTATTCTTCAAGCACTGAGCTATAGCGTACTCAGCAACCACAGTTTTTCCCGCACTAGTATGCGCCGATACCAGAACGCTCTCATTCCGCTCTATAGACGCAATTGAGACTTTTTGAAATGGATCCAGCTCAAATGGATAAGTTCGCGCAGGCTTTTCGGGAGACTTGTGTTGGGAGATGGGGATGTAGGCGTAATCTGGAGGAAGAGAAACTTGATGTTGTATGTTGTGTTGTAGCACCAATGCTCCATCGTCTTTTGCTTGCAGTCCTGCCGAAGCAGCGACTTCTCTTGATTGTGCAGTTTCGAAGGTATCCGTAACGACAGGCGCTTCTTCTTGTTCCAATCGACGCCTCTTCGCATCCTTATTCTCTATCAGAGAACGACTCTCCTCCTCCTCATGCTCTCCCTCCGGTGCAGGTTCAGCATCCCCCACCTCAGCATCTTCATCCTGCTCATCCACCGTTTTCTTCACATCGCCATTCAGATTTCTCTTCTTGTTCCGCTCTTTCTTGTCCTTCCTGGGCTTTTTGGGAACTGCAACGGCACCGCCGCCGGGCTGGTCGTCGAAAACGTCGAAAAGCTCGTCATCCATCTTGTAGGGGTATTCGAAATGGTTTGGAGAGTTTCTAGGTGATTCTCATTGGGGAGATGTGATTGAAGGCGCAAGTTGATCTTCAAGAATTTTGTCAATAGACGACCATCAAAAATCTAGCGCGGAACTTTAATCCCTGCAACTTTAGCGTGCTTGCCGACAAAGCTCCTTTGACATCGAACGACTTTCTTAAACCTCCTCACCAGACACGACGAACAACCAATTCTTCAAGGTACTTGTCTCGACGTGCCAATTGAACTTGTAGAATGCTGATAACAGATTCGCAGATGCTATCCCGAGCTGCAGTCCGCGCCTCTTCCTCGACCTCGATGGTCGCCCGTCGTGGCTTCCACTCCACCCGCTCCCAGATGTCATCACCCTACCACTACCCCGAGGGTCCTCGAAGCAACATCCCATTCAACCCATTGACGAAGTACTTTGCCGTCAGATACTGGACGTTCATGGCTGTTGGATTTGGTAGGTCACCAAGCCGAGAGGGGTCATGGACCTTTTGCTAATTCCGCTCCAGGCGCTCCTTTCGGTGTCGCACTCTGGCAATTGAAGAAGAACCAGTAAATTGGAGGATTGTTCATGGGTGGTTACGGATTTGCGGATGCATGGATGTAGAATTAGAAGGTGTTCATAAGCTCGGGGCAGCAAATGGAGAGACGATATCATAAACCTTCCGGCACATGCCACTTCTGCTCGTTTCATGACACACGATCAAAACTCCGGAGATGGCATTTATACTTAGCATCGGCAACAGAATTATAGGCCTACAGGAACAGCTGATGAATTATTGATAGTCGCAATCAAATGGTATGAATTCAAGGACCTCGGGAAGTTGCCCCTCTATTTTCGACTTCATACCTCCTCGAACGCCACTGCTTCAGTCCAAGCTCAAATCTTCACTCTGGTATCGAGAGTATGTCTATCCACCATATGAAAGTCGAAACAGCCCTCGAACTCAGACTTAGTAGTCGTCAATTCTCCAATTGCCGGCTGCACTTGCTCTGGCTCATTGCCGTTAAATACCCTCACGGTAGCTGTTAAAATCCATTTGCCCTCTGAGTCAAAAGTGCTAAGTGACCCCAGTGGTGGTAGAGGCGCATTAGCGTCTGGTGCTGACTTATTCTCCTTCTCCACGTCCTCCTGTAGCTGCATTTGACGACTCAGTTCGAAGATGACATTGCCATTTACGAACCTGTAAGATTCTTGAATGATCTGCCTTCCGAATCTAGAACAACTTAGCATGAACCATCCATGTAAAGGGGTTGAAGCTTACCTATATCCCATGGACTGCATTACCGTACATAGCGACTTCTCATTCTCGATTTGTATGAATGCCCTCGTATTTACTGGTTTATTTCCAGCAGGATCTGGGATTTCATTCCATCGCAATGTGCCAGGTAATTGATCACAACCTGCTACACTAGATAGTTCAAATATTGTGTCAGAAACTTGTCTAGATATCAAAAACAACATTTCTTGGGGAAATGAATCTGTCTGGGTCCGCCCATACTAACCTCGTGTTTTTGGCAGGTTGTTGACCTTCAGGAATGCTGGTAGGATCTTGCAGACCGAAATCAGACTTGTCAACTTCATATATCAATGTGACGACATATGATTGCTTGACAAGCTGCTGGTGAAGACTATGCCAGTATGGCTTCTTTGGCGCAGGCTGTCTTTCCATAAAGGTGGGATCGATGCCTCTGAGGTTGTTGCGCATCTTGGGACCTTCCCACATCAGACGTCTACATAGCGTTGTTTCTGGCTTCATCCCACAATAGCCTTGAAGTATCTTGACGGCTCTTGATAGGTCTTCATTGTGGATATGAGCTGTTAGAAATAACTCGTGCATGGTTGCGTATGACTTGTGTATTTTCTGTAGTGGGAAATCAGCTCTTGCTTGGGGACGAGAAGTGTAATTAAAAAAGCGAGATATAGTACAATGTTTGAAATCTGTTAAAAACATAAGTACGAAAGAATGCCTACTCGGAGGCTACTTAGGACCCCGCAAACGGCACACTCAATGAAATTGAATAAATGTGGTTCGCGACTGAATTTAGAAGTGAATTAAGTTTTCTATGGACCGACGACCAAATACTCACAAGATATGGAGCTGCTCATCTCACATTTCGTAATGAAGCAAAATCTCAAGGTGTCAAAGCCATGCTGGTGCACTTTTTCTCTGGTACTGGGATCATGAAAGGGGTCAGGCATCTGCATGGTGAGGTGCCAGTTACCAAGGCTCGACGAATCAAACCTCTGGAATCTAAATCCATCACGTGATACTAAACCATTTTCCAACTTCGAGACTTCTGCTTCTTTCTCACCCCCTTGCTACTCTTCGATCAAACATCTCCAGGCCCATGGCATTACATATGCTATAGCAATTTTATCCCACCTTCTGTTATCAATCCTCTTCTTCCATGTTCCGAGGCAGATTTGACTTTGCTTAGATTTGTGATGAAATTTGAATCTCCATGTTTTGTTGTTGATCTTTGTGGAATTTGAGGCCAAATAGGTTACCAATTATCGGCATGCGTTGTCAAGAAGTCTCTAAAAATGCGGCTGTCAATTGTTGGCGCGGCGATGATGCCGGCATACGGTAGAGTTATATCTAAAGAGATCAGCATTATTTGCCTCGGCATCTACATAGTTGTAGGTAGATTTAGGATTACAGAGTTTTGTATGGCAACCGGGTTCGTCTTTTGGATTTCAATCTTCATCTTTGCTTTGTTGCCATCAAATTTGTTCTTGTGGGGTTTATATATTTTATGTCGCGTTTTCGGGTTGATATGAGTCGCAGAGTGTCCAATTGAACACACTCTTCAACCAGAATTTCTGCTAACACGTAATAAGGTCCAAGGTATGTGCAAATAAGCTTAATTGTTAGCTTTATTTCTAACTTCCCCGCAAAGCCAAGACCAAATCACCTATAGTGGTCTCTGTGATTCTTGATTACTCATTGAATTCGTCAAGGTTAAGCTCCCTAGTCTATCGTCTTAACGGCTACTCCTAAGCTTCATTGCAGGCTCTATCTGACAAGAATGGCACATATGTACCTCACTAGACTCTAACAAGCATTTGGATGTTAGTGGGAAAGAACCCCATAATGATTTGGTCTCGGATGCGGGGCTTAGTTCTTTCGAAATGAGATGGTTGAAACCATTGTATCAGAAAGCATCTCCACGTATCAATTATACAGAGTTCCATGTTGGGCTTCATTTTAGATGCACCTTCTCCCTCGGCAATTTTCGGAATACCATACTCTTCTGGTGAAGATCAGGTCCAAAGTACGATCATATACATTGGGCACAGGAGTTCACGACATCCGGAATGTTTTGATCTCGTGGGCTAGAAATTGAAGCTTCATCAATTTAGCAATTCCCCCTTCTCTCTAGTAGGTATATATACTCCTGTTGAATCTCTAGAGTCATTCTCCATTCAGCACTCACATCCACAGTCTTCCGATATTCTCATTGCATCTCCGCCTTTCTCCAACCACTTCTTTCTCCGACAGACAGATCATCGTTTCGAACCTTTCGCAAAATGGTTGTCATCATCAACATCCTTCTTTTCATCTCTGCTGCTTCAGCTCTCGTCGTCAAAAGAGACACAAGCACCATCCTTAGCGACATCTCAACCATTGACTTCGATGTCAAGGCTCTCACTTCGGCCGTAAACGGCTACAGCGGAGGTGTCTTTGGTGCACTACTAGTTGAAAATGCAGAAAGCACTTTAGGTACGTTTCTTAGGGTATAATTCTGATCAGAGGAAGAGCTGACACTCGAAATAGACAATGCAATCAAACAACAGACTAAGGATGCCTAGGCCACCTCACAGCTTTCGCCAGCGGACTCCAACAGCATCATTGCAGCTGTGCGGAACCTTCGCCCTGGTATACAGGCACCATTGACGGCAATTCAAAATAAGAAATCACAATTCGCTTCGGCTGGCCTGACTTCCGCCGTTCAAAGGAACCTCGCTACTCTCAAGTCGGACACCGATGCGTTTGCAAATGCTCTGATCGCAATTGCACCAGCTGATACGCACTCCCAAGCCAATGGCTTGAAGTCTGAAATTGAGAGCGACTTCCAGGTAAGCAGCTACTGCAAGAATGAGACAATTGAAACTTTACTAATTATACAACCGGACTGTCATTGATGCCTTTGCCAACTGATTGGCTTCGCTTTCACGGTTCATTGAGACCTGACTCGGGGATATGTAGGAAGGATAGAAGGAGAAATCCGGGGAAGGAAGCGGGCGAGGGGATTGATACTTCCCTGCAAAAGCTTATTTTGTTTCTTGGGTTTCTTCTTTTTCCTGAAGTTCCCTGAAGGATGTGGTTGATGTACCTACGAATTTAATGCCACCGCGAAAGCCAATACAAATGTTGCCAACCCTTACTCCTATTTCCCACGCTGTTAGTTGGCAGCTATTTTATAATAGAATCACGAAAGGGCTCACTGCCGTCCAATGCCACTCTGTGTAACGGCAGAGCGGAATAGCTGTTTCCAAGGGTGCGGTTTCAACCCACAGATGCAATAGCTTCGGCCAATTGGAAAGGTCCAAAGGAAGACATGCAGAAAATCAATGAAGCACACGCACGCCAAGCTTCACTGACTTCACAAGCCAGCACACGAGCATCCAATCCCACCGTAGACCCCACATTATCAACTCGATAAGGGTCACGCCATTTGGGGTTCATCAGAAACCGCGGTGAGACCGGACGCTTCTCCATGTCTCCGCATTGAGTTAAAAAGAGCAGCAGGAGTTCGCAGGAGCTCGGAAGCGGCCGATATCAGTTTCTCGGCCGATTTGTTTTGTTCTTTGTCAACTCAAAACCAGATCATTTTATCATGATCCCACGCTGAGCCCGCACATGAAAAGTATTACTTAGAAACTGCATAAATCTTCATTTTTTCCTCTTGAAGAAATAACCTGCGTGTTAAAAAACCAGCCACGATTTTTTCGAAGTGTCATCTGCAGGACGCCGGTTTCGCTTCACGCACCCCCATTTTCACAAGCGCACCCAAGCACGTCAAGCCACTAGATTTTTCGCGGAGCGTATCTCGGTCTCCCACACGGACTTTCTACAAGAAGCTTCCTCACCTCAACCACCACGTCCGCTTCAGCATTGCAACATCACCATCAGCGCGCACCACAGCAAAGTCATACCTGCGGATTCTTTGACCTCGTCGCCAGCTCTATCTCTCTACGAATTCCCGAGCTCCTAAAATTCAAGATGTTGGCGACCAAAGCACTCCGTCAGGCCGCGGCCGCTGCACATGCTGAGCGGACTCCGATGATCAAGTTCTTGGGCAAGCGAACACTTCCAGGTGAGCAGCACAGCGTATATCTTCATCTTGCACGTAAATTAACCTTGTCGAAAGCTTCAATCGACCACACTCCTCACGCCCATCCCGCCTCTCCTTCCCACGAACTCCCAGCCGACTTTACGAACAAGAACTCCTCCCCATCCTTCTCCTCCTACAGACAAAAGGCAATCCAACACGGTCCTCTCGGACGTTCAAGCAACGGTGAAGGGGTTGGATCCATCTCAGGCGCATCCCTCGGAGCTGTCGCTCCAGTGAAGGGGCAATACTTCGACCGGAACGAGCTCCCAGCACGATTCCGCCGCTCCCCTATCGACTTGAGCGAAATCGACGCCATCGAGACGGGTGGCGCAACACTAGTCTGCTGAGCAACCCAAATTTCAAACAAACATAGAAATAAACAAATGTATAAAATTCGGAAGAAAAAGCAACTTGAACACGATACCCCACGAAAATAGAGCGCGAGTGAAACTTGCTTTTCTACCTCAATTTCCATTTTACAACCGGGATACGAATATGAGATGCGGGGATTTTGGATGGATGATCTGGGGTGCTTATGATGATGGCTGGTGCATGCGGAGATGGCACGATGTGGCTTCGCGGATAGGGAGGGGAAACTCCCTTGGGGTCTTGCTGTGCTGGAAATGGGAGGATATCTGGGATTTTATGCCGTGTGAGCGTTTGGCTTATGTATTTGAATTACGCTGCTCACTAAGAGGAGACACATTAGATGTATGCTCGCATACTTTGAAATCAAAATCTCAATTCGTCAAATCACCCAAGTGGTATCACATCCGGTTGCTTCTCTTTCTTCACATGCAACCAACCCCACTCACGAGTTTACCACCTATGGTCGTCCCCACGGGGAAGCGGCTGTGACAATGCATGCTTCCAGGAAGCTTTGAGCGCCGAGGTTTCACGAGACAAGATGTCCATTGACAACAATGCGCATGTCATCGTCTTCAATACCCGAATACTTCGCGAGGGGGGCTTCCGCTAAGCGGGATTTCCCGATGTTTCACAAAATGACCTTACAATCCTCAAACAGTTCCGATATTTCCCTCTCAGCGTTCTTGCCTCCCTTGCTTCAGGCTCGCGAGAATGGAACTTGTACTGTGGGAGTTTGGCGTGTCACTGGTCGAGTGGTCATAATGTAGCCTTCGCTTGCTCAGCTAGCATGTGCATAGCTGTAATTATATTTGACATATGAGTTTCGAATTATCCAAATGCCGCTCACCGAGTCTTCACTGCACTCATTTTCGCATCTCTATTCTAGCCAGTGAACTCTACCAACCTCCTCGGCAATCTAGAAATTGCAGCTCCGTACACAGTCCTTCTTTCAAGCCCAGAAATCGGTTTCCGAATATACTCACACCACAATGTCCTTCATTCTTGGCCTTCCCATCCGAATGTACCACTCAAGAAGGACCGAATCTTGGAAACGCTCCAGGAACACTGGTATATTGAGGAGGTTCCCAATGGGGCTGTATTGGTTGAGATATGGTTATTCATGAGCCTCCTCGCCTAGTTGCTTTTGAAGTAAGCTAAGTATTCGTATTTCGGTATTGGTCGGTGCTGATCGATATGAAGGAAGGATCAGAGGCTTGGTCATCTGTAGATACTGAGTTATTGAAGATGTCTGTTGAAGGGGTCGAGGATGTAGAAACGACGGAAGGGGATGGAGCGCGCTATGTGAAGACAAAGTTGTTGCTGCTCTTGAGGATATTGAGTTATTTTCTAGGAAAGTCAGTTTTGTGTGCAAAATACAGGACATGAATGTCTATACATAAACCTCCCCAAAAATTCCAAGTTTCAGAGCACCATTTTTACAAGAGTCTCATCAACATATCCTCTAATTACGAGGTTGGTTTCAATCAAAACGAAGAACCCCCGGGGGTCGTCATCCAGCCAAGTCGCTCTCGAATCATATATCATAAGAAAGGTAGAGCACTTCTGCCCTGATGTTTCTGCTATGGACTAGAAAGACATGAGGCTTGCCATGTTATACGGAGCCCGTGAGCTTTCTCATTTCGCCGTAATGAACGTCATTGGGCTGCCCTTCTCTTCGCCCAGATGCACTACAATCAGACCTTCTCGTGTTCTCTAGATCTAGTTTCTCAAGTAGAGTTTCAATAGATGAACCACAGGTCCGCAGGAGAATTTCTCACATTGACTAAAAGATAAAAGAATGTAAAGTGCGTACAAAGTCTCACGCGTAGACTTGTGTCCCTGAACTTCGTCGAACGAGATTCGCGTCTCGAACGAGGTCGATCGTAAAGTAACATCCTCTACAGAACAAAGGCTATGGCACTCCTCCTCTACGTCTTGCAACACATTGTCTCCAACATCACGAATCCACTAAAGCCACGATAGAACATCAACTCTTCAATGATAATCTTGCAGAAGTAGGAGAAAGCGATGCTCTGGACGCGAGTCCGCATACACAAGAAGAAAGCAATTCTTAAATCTTTTCGAGTACGTCAATAGAACACAGAGTTTAGAGAACTGTTGTGCTATTGCCAGAATTAAGGAAATGTCCCTCTTCCGGATAATTTGGAGAAGGTGCATATAGAGAGTGGCTGATTTGGAATTAGCAAAGTAAAGTGGAACGGGGCGTGGACAGGAACCAGGTGAAGATTTTGACAAGCTGAAATGCTTAATCAGAGGGAAGGAGGGGTTGTGATATACTGAATCGTACTTGTAGAGCTTCCCGGTCACACATCTGAAGAAGCTTTGAGAACGACGAGGAAGAAAAATCACGATTAGTTCGTGCTTTTGGGTTGCAAATCTGCGTCGATACAAGCAATGGAAGTTCTGGTATGGCAAATCCTCAATACATTTTGATACTTCAAATATCTCTCTAATTACTGTATCCTGATACCTTCATGAGCCGCGACTCGTTTCTTATTTACGAAGTATACTAGCACCATGACTCTCTCTGTTTATAACCAACATCCACAATATCATCTTAAGAGAAAAGCAAGGTTAAAAGGAGTAATTATCTGTTTCATCTCCCTTCTTGTGTGAATTATCAGAGCCTTTGGAAATACAAGCCTTCATCCGATTAATGGCTTGCAATCAGATGAGATAGACGCTTAAATAGGAAAGGTTCACTAGATGTTTGTAGATTTGTGAGATATAGAAGTCCTGACATTTTTCACTTTTCATCCGGTGTAGGTATTATGAAAATGTGAAAGAAAGATCAAAAAGTGCTGTCACGTGAACGAATGTTCGTGAAAGAAAGAAAAGGACAATTTAATAAGCTTACTTCAATAATTCAACTGTTTGTCTAGTACATCTTATCTACTAGCGTGCGGTGCGACGAAGGTGTGCAGACATGTCAGGTTCTTGGGGTATTTTCGGATCTGGAGCCAATCACAACGCTCCATTTTTCGGATCGAGCCCCTGACATCAACAACGCGATGAGAAAATCTGAATGTACACTTGAAGATTGCTTTATCAATTCGAATTCAAATACTGTGAACGTATCCGTAAAATGTTGATATTTGAGTTTAGGTGCTGATGGGCAATGCGTTGGTGCAAAATATACACGTGCAGGCGCGCAATTCTTGAGGTTTGGGAAGAACTACACGTGCGGGAGCCAGAATGATGGATAGACGTAAAATATGCGTATTGCTAATACACTTTTGAGCTTATAAAGACCTTTCTAAAGGAAATGAGGGGGAGTCTTCCTTGTAGATAGGCACTATACCCGTTTGGAGCTCGCTTGTCTGTGTTTACTCTTGCGCAAAAATACTGCCCGATCTCGTCTCTTCCTTCGCAGATAGCCAGCATCCTATTCTCGTCCCATCGATCTCAATTGCTTAGTTACTTACGAATTGAATACTCTTTGCAATGGCTTCTCCTTGCGCTACAGACAACCTCTCCCCTCTCTGTTCTCCTTCGCCGGAGTTCGGACTTGGCTTTGAAGACCGCGATGGTCAATACGACCTTGGAATCATCCGATCCGCCTCTCCTTCTTCGGATCTTGTCCCCGGTCCTCTCTTTGGACCAACAGCCCCCGCTCTTTCGGTCCTTGCACTCTGTGCCGAGCTACACGGGCAACTCACCGAGATGGAGACGATGGGTTTGGGTTGGCACCAGCTCATTTTGTCTGCCCGTGCCTTCGCTCGTACCCTCGAGGACGAGGTCAAGCAGTTCTTGGCTGTAAGTTAGGCAAGAATAGGTATAGTATATTGAATATATTGACATATTTCTTTAGAGCATCCGGGACAACGCTCAACAAGAGCAACGAGAAGCAGCTCCAGCTTCAGCTCCCGGCCCAGAAGCAAGAACCCAGCCATGCACAACTTGCATTGGGTATGTAGCCTGTCGATTTGCTATATCCTAAGTATATAGCTAACACAATGTCTCTCTTTAGCCAGAAGAGGAAGTGCACCAAGCCTCCTGGCTCTGTTAAGAACACTGGTATCCAGCGTTGTGCTGAGTGTGTTGTTGTCGGCGCTGCTGTTTGTTTTGTTGAGCTTGGATGACAACCACTCCTCGCCGCCGATAGAAGAGCAAGAGAAGCAGCACGCCGCCAATAGGCATATGATCCCCAGGACAGTAATGTATGCATAGAGAGGCGACGGAGGAATGCCGCTGCAGGTAGAGAATTGAATATAGTTCATAGCGCAAGCGAACATGAAAAGGAAGTTTGACGGCGGTGAGTTGTAAGATGAAAAAAGTGCTCAAATGGGTAAGACAGTCTCGATACTTATGTCACTGTGACACATTGTTCTAGGTTTTCATCTGATCACAAGTATAAAGAAGGTATTCAGGTGAAGTAATAAGACAAATTGAGCGCTGAAAGTGGTAAATCAAGTCTTTGTACGTATGTCAGTGTCGTATACTATAACAAGGAAACAACACTTTTGATGCATATCGCAACTCCGCGTTTTTGCACACTAGTTAGGGGCGTTCATCCGACCGTAAGTGTAAGAAAGGAAAATCGTAAGAAAAAAATAACGCTTCGAGGGAAAAATGTGGTCTTGGTGAGGATGTCACTGTGATACACCATTCGATGTTTTCATCTAACTAGAAGTGTAAAGGAGGGAAACAACAAGACAAAAATACTGCTCGAACAGGTCAAAGTAGCCCTGATATGTATGTCACCATGCCACATTATTCGACTTTAAATCAAGCTACAAGTGAATATTAAAGATTACATCTCAAGGATTGGATTCTTACTATTCTGTGCATTCCTCAGAAGTCGGAGTACATCAGAGACGAGATAAAGACTACCAGCAATGACAAGTGGTCCGCCTTGAGCAACTGTGGCTCCCCAGCGCAGAGCATCCGAGAGATTCGAGCTTGCATCGTGCATATAAGCAGGATCAATTCCACAAGCTGAAGCAGCTGCTAATATCTCCGTAGTTGGCATAGCCTGTATCCAGGGCATCCCATCCACTGGTCCGAACTCGATGGCTGCTACACAATCCCCTTGTTGGAGCAGTGGCTTCAAGATCTCTACCATGTCTTTCCCCTGAGATGCGGCAAGTACCCAAGTTACCTTGCTTGCACTCTTACGCAGTCTACTGTTGACGGAGGACCCGAGGACTTCTGCGGACTGAACGTTATGAGCACCATCAAGGAGGACCAACTCACCACGACCAGTGACACTCCGAATATCTAAGGTCTGAAGCCGACCTGGCCAGCTTAAGCCTTGGATAGCTGGTGCTAAGCGATGCAAAGGAGACTCGAGTTTGGTGTATGCCAAATGGAAGGCTGTATAGGCGCAGGCAAGGTTTTCCCATTGATGTGTTTCAAAGTCTTCTCGAGAGAGCTCATCCAGAAAAGACGACTCTGTCGAACTGAGGATGACATCTGTGCCAATTTCATTCGCGTAGTCTTCGATGACTTTCTGGACTGCTGGAGAATTGCTTTTGTCTACTACGCATGGCACACCAGGCTGCATAATTCCTGCCTTCTCACGAGCGATTTCCTCGATGGTATTGCCTAGAAAGGATTGGTGATCGAACCCAATTTTCGAGATAACCGTGACGGCTTTGTTGCGCACGACGTTGGTTGCATCCAGTCTGCCTCCCAGCCCCACTTCAATGACACCCATCTCAACCTTTTCCCGAGCAAACACTTCGAATGCCGTAGCCGTCAGAAGCTCGAATTCGGATGCTCCAATCTCCTCTGCCTGATTTTTTTTCATTATCGTTTCTTCTGCTTTGCGGAAAATCGACTCCTGCACCGGTTGCTCGTCTATAGCAATACAATCCCACCGATCAATCAAATGAGGAGAATTGTATCGCCCGCATCGTACTCCACTCGCATGAAGCATGGCAGACAGATAGGCGCATATGGAACCTTTGCCGTTGGTACCAGCAACATGTATAGCTCTCCATGGTTGCGGTGTCTGTTGTAGAAGGCGACTAATCCGCGCCAACCCAAGTTCTATCATTGTCCTAGTTCCAGGCACCCAAAGCTTATATCCAAATAAAACCGACTAGGCGGACGGGCGAGGAGTCATTGCAGCGCACAACCGGAGGCCGTTGAGTGTGTTGTCGTGGTGATACCGGAGACAAAGTGGTGAGTCAAGCTTTGGAAACTCGAAGCTTGCAAGTGATGTCGTCGGTCGCCTAGAGCCTCTCAAATGATTTTCTGTGGTCCCCTAGATGCCTTGCATAAAGGCTCGAGCCATCCCCGAAAGAGATTAGCCGAAACCAAACCCGCCTAACAAAATCCCCTTCGTCGGCAGAGGGACCTCCTGCGCAACTACCCATCAACCTTTATCGCGATACATCTCGATTTCGCCCAAATTTCATCAAAAACGACGTTATTGCGATCTCAAATTTCTCATCGTCAATCGCTTGATTCCATACAATCCGCTAAACTCCTTTTTTATCGCAAAAATGGGTCTGCCGTACGTTCTCAGCCTCCCTCGTTTCCGCGCAATGCTAATCCGCTCGCAGATTGTTTATCGCGCCCGTCGAGCCTGAGGTGGCATCCAAAGTTATTGAAAAAAACGCGTCGGGTCCGCGGTCTGCGATACGACGACACAGAACTCTCCGAGGTCCAAATGCACGACCAACTGCTGCTGAGACACGACGGCGGCGTCTTCTCATCAGCGATACGACCCCTGAAGAATATGAGATCTGGGAGATGCACCGGAGGAGTCCGCCAAACGATGGGGAATTGAGCACTGTCGCGTCATTCCGAGAGCGCGGTCATCGTATATTCGAAGCTGAACGGATGCGCGCTCGTAATGCAATGCGTGACACTCTCAGTTTTGAGCGCCAAACTCCTCCTGATCTTGATGCGGATGGGCCATCGTTGATGCCACCTGTGCCCGAAACAAGAGACTACTATGCCATTGGAGAGAGTCAGAACGAACTGAATCGTTTGCGACAAAGGCAAGACCTTCGAAGGCTTGCGCGGAACCCCGCACCTACACCCCCCTATACCGATGCGGATCTCACTTATCTTACGCGATCCGGATCCGAAACCCCACGTACTTCATCACTAACACCTACTCTTTCGCCATTGCGTCGATCTCCTTCTGATGAGCCGGAAGCAACACGAAGAAGACATGCCGAAGAATCGGAATTGATCACCAATATACGAAATGTCCGGAGTTATCGCCCCGCAAGTGAAGTAAGTATTTCGATATGAATCGTTTTTTTACTTCTCCAACCTACCCTGCTATCCAAAGAAGAAAAAAAGAGCATGACTAACATATAGCGTAGCGACCAACGAGATCTACACTGAGTGAGAGAATTCACGCTGTCAATAGAAATTCTATGGCCAATACGGAGAGAGAAAGGTACCGTCGAGCACACCGAGTAGCTCGACTCGCCCGACAAGGTCGTCTTGACGGACTTGGAGATCGTGATCGAAGCTTGAGCCCAGAAAGAGAAGCAAGCACGTGGGACACGTTACTTACTGGAATCACTCCCGATCCCCAACCACCAAGTGCTGGGTCTTCATTCGCATCTGCGTCGGCAGCTGTTGCGGCAGCATCATCTTCCTCTAGCTCCGCTACAACGTCGACAGCCACATCTATGACTAGCATGGGTGCATCGGAAGAAAATTTAGCATTGCGTGAATGCGACATATCAGAAGATTCTGGATCGAACACCGAAGAAGATGAAGACATCTATGAAGACCGAGATGCAGTGCCTACGAGAGGACTTCGAGGGTTGAGATCTTACGCTGAAGCTGCGCAGAGCGACTTGCCGGAAGATTTGACAGGGATGCACCGAATTATTTCTCACCTTGCAGAGAGTGACGATATACCAGAGTCTTGGTGGGCATCAGCCGGCCTTAATCGAAGAATGCGGGAACCGGCGGCGTGAAAAAACGGGGAATGAGTGGCGAGCAAGATTTATGAAATTTTAATGCGGATATGGAACTGGACCTGACCTGCGATTGTGATACCACCTTGTACTGTAATTTGCATTTTTCGCAAAAATTTTATGAGCCAGGAGGACATGGCTTGGAGTTGGCGTCGCCTAAGTGGCTGAAAGACGAATCATACGGTGTCTATAATGAGAAACGAAGTCTTCAAATATAAGAACCTAGACATAAAACTGATTCGTTTCTTTTGATATTTTCGTCGTGAAGGGTGTTGAATATTGAAGTTATTGGTACAGCCAGGTTCTACATCAGGGCCCTGGGACCAAGGCAATGGGGCCGGGGCTGACTTGAGTGATGTCTGAAGGAGTACAAACTTGCCAAATTGTAGGCCGAACAATAGACCGCACCAGCTGAATCAGTTTAGATGTCTAATAAGTGATCGTAATGACAAGGTACATTTATTGGACTTCCTGTGTCGTCGCACATCAACCAATTGCATAGCCAAAAGCACATCTGAAACGTATTTCCAAGAGGTTTGCACGTCTGCTCCCGCGGATCCAATTGGACTTGCTCGTTTGGGCTTCGGCATCGGCGCGACTCTCAGCCTTACATATTGCCTGCATATCGCGAATCCCAGCAACGCTTGTTTGTTCATTTTATCATTGCCAATTTCTCTTCTCGGCCACGAACACTTTTTAGGGAGCATTGATACCGAGAGCGTCAGTAGAGGATGTGGCCGGCGAGCTGCGAACATCGACGTCTATCCGCGACAGCAATATCCGCCTCGAACGACTTGCGCTGAACTGCTCCTCGACTCGCGTGCTGTCATAGCTTTAGCATCCGCCTATATTCACAACCTTGGCCATACAGTAATCCCAATCCTATAACCCCGCGATATCGCGACGTGAAACGAGGACCTGGTCCACGAACGCGAGCATCGATGGTTGGCATGCGTAAAGCCTTCTGCCAAAGCTCTCCACATCCTCTCTCCCTTCCCTAAACCGAAACTTGGGCCTCGATACACCGGCCATGGTCTCCCATCCTCCGTCCTCCTCGGAGCGCCAACCGAATGGCAGATCTCGGGATGGGAGTGGACATGGAAAGGCGGAGAAAACACCAGGCACACCGAGGAAGGATGGCGGAGTAGGAAGGGAAAAGGCGGTCCAGGATCCCGGCCTCAAGGACTATGTGAGTGCTTTTTCGAGGACGAACAAAGGTTGGAGGCTGATACTTCATAGCGTTTAGGGGAATGCCTGGGGAAAGGTGCTTTTGGCTCCGTCTACAAGGCTTTCAACTGGGGAACGGGAGAGGCCGTTGCGGTCAAGCAAATAAAGCTAGGGGATCTTCCAAAAAGCGAATTGCGGATGATCGAGGTATGAAAGGCACATACGACTGGGTATGTGATGCTGACGGATCGAATTAGGCCGAAATCGACTTGCTGAAGAACCTTAATGTGAGAATGGCTCCCGATTTACTTCTGTTATGAATTCTTGCTAATATTCGTATAGCACGATAATATTGTCAAATACCTCGGTTTCGTTAAATCATCAGATTGCCTGAATATTATATTGGAGTATGTCTGAACAAAATCCAACAAAACACTTGCTAAAATGACCTAGGTATTGCGAAAATGGATCTTTACACTCGATATGCAAGAGCTATGGCAAATTCCCCGAAAACCTTGTTGGCGTTTACATGGGCCAAATCCTGCTGGGACTCCAATATCTTCACGACCAAGGTGTTATACACCGAGACATAAAAGGAGCAAACATCCTCACCACTAAAGATGGAAAGGTCAAACTCGCAGATTTCGGAGTATCAACGAGTACGTTGGCTGGAGCTGATAAAGAGGCACAAGTTGTGGGGACACCTTATTGGATGGCACCTGAAATCATACAATTGTCTGGAGCGACGCCTGCATCCGATATTTGGAGTTTGGGCTGTACTGTGATTGAGTTGCTGGAAGGGAAACCTCCGTATCACAAACTGGCTCCTATGCCGGCACTCTTTGCCATTGTCAATGATGATCACCCGCCTTTGCCCGAGGGTGTTTCTCCTGTTCGTTACAAACCTCCATATCTGACGTATCTGTACTAATTCACCACAGGCCGCCCGAGACTTCCTCATGCAATGCTTTCAAAAAGATCCCAACTTGAGAGTATCTGCTCGCAAACTACTCAAGCACGCCTGGATTATGGGCTCACGGCGCACGGACGCACCTATTGCAAAACCTCCTGCCAACTTCAAAGAAGCTGTTGAAGAAGTCAAGCAATGGAACGAAGCATTGAGGTCACCTGGTGCTGGCTCCTTCCGTGCGTCAACTAGGTCCAATGTTGCAAGTCCTTTACCACCTAGAAGAGATCCTCCTCTTCGAAACATTCACAACGATCAGCAAGACAACGGATTGATCACCCCCGCAAAAGGTCCTCTTTCTTTAGCTAAGCCAAAAAATCAAGCCGAAGCCTTTCGATCGCCGGAAAGCACAGGTATGTATCAGACGTCATGTCTCAAAATCCCTACTGACCGCAGCAGGTGATGATAATTGGGATGATGATTTCACCTCCTCAATATCGCCCAGTGCACTTCACTTGCCCCAATTCAAACCCCATGACAACTTTGGTGGCATGCTTTCTTCTGATCGTTTGAAAGCCTTTGCTTCTTTTGATGCCCACAACGATGAGAACGATAATTGGGACAGCAATTTCGAAGGAGACCTAGTAACGATAAAAGGACCACACAAGAACATCGAGCCAGACACACACGAACTTGAAACGATTCGCCCTTACCGTGTTAAACCAACAGTGATTACCCAAGATCTCAAACCAGCAGTTGCACCAAAAATTACCTCACGGAAAGCCTCCAACAGTGCACCTCCACGTCCAAAATCTCCTATCAAGTCTCAAGCAGAATCAAAGTTTGTTCTTCCCTCGAGGCCTGCTGCGCTTTACCAGGAACAGTCCGTGGAGGACTATTCCGACATCTTTGTCGAAAATGATAATGTTTTCGATCGACGACTCAATATCATCAAGGTTGGTTTCTCCAAATGGACAATTGAAGTCTAGCTAACAGGAAGCTGCAGGATGATGCCTTGTCTCCGAAGTTATTCCACCCTTCCGATCTCACCGGCCTTCCTCGCTCAGGGCAGTCACCAATTACGAATGCGAATGGCAGCATGCGCAGGAAGCCTAGAGAGTCAATGCGCCGGACGAGATCGTCAGTTGAGATTCAGAGATTTGCTGAAGACGAAGACGATGAGGACTTCTCTGACATATTCGGCAAGGACAACGCTATCGTCGAGAAGGATGAGAGTGATCATGGCTCCGAAGCTGGCGTTGGGGAATTGATGCTTCATTCCAAGCTGTCCAATAATTCCTGGCTTGGTGATGAAGACGATGAAGACGATCCATTCGCCTCGCTAGAACAAGGATTCGATGAGATGGATTTGCAGGCTAACATTGCCCGAGACAAGCATGCACGTCTCTGCACTCTGGTCGAGGGTTTAGTCAGCTCCTTGAAAGTGACAGAAGATCCAGATACACTTGCAGACCTATCTGAGCAACTGGTAAGGTACAAACTCTATAACGGGAGCTCTATGCTAACATTTTAAGCTTGACGTGCTTTACGAGTCTGAAGATGCCAAAAGCCTTATTATTAGTGCTCATGGCATGCTTCCAATATTAGAAATATTGGAACCGTGTACAGTCAAAAGCCGCCAAAGCATGATATTACGGCTACTGAAGGTGGTCAATACCGTAAGTAAAGCAAGCACAGCAGTATTCTTTACTAACTTTGTTTAGATAATCTTGAATGATGTGGAAATCCAAGAGAACTTGTGCTTCGTGGGAGGAATCCCAATCATCACAAAGTTCGCCGCCAGACAATATTCAACCGAAATAAGGTTAGAGGCTGCTGCTTTTGTTCGACAGATGTACCAGACATCTACATTGACGCTTCAGATGTTCGTCAGTGCCGGTGGATTGAATGTTCTTGTTGAATTTCTTGATGAGGACTACGATGAAGCAAAGGAGTTAGTGCTCATCGGAGTGAACGGCATCTGGAACGTGTTTGAGCTTCAGGTACGAAGGACAGGTCTTGTCATTTTGAAGAACTCCTAATGCTCATAATGTGTAGGGACCAACACCTAAGAACGATTTCTGCCGTATTTTCTCACGAAGCAAAATTCTGTCACCACTTGCATTAGTCCTAGATCGAGTTTTAGATGAAGACGACGAGCTTTCCGAACTGGTTGAAGGACGCATCGTCAACATATTCTACCTCTTTTCGCAGGCTGAAAATTATGTCAAAGAAGTTGTAGCAGACCGGGTTGTACTCAAGCGTAAGCCACCTTCCATTGCTGAAGAGCTAAGCTAACGCTGGGGTAGGCGTTCTCAAAGATCTTAGACGAATGACTCCAGCGCACCAGATCACGATGTTGAAGTTTATCAAGAACCTGTCCATGCTGTCCACAACATTGGATAGCTTACATGCCGCCAATGCCATTGAGCTCTTAATCGACCTTTTGAGCTCCAGCATGAAGAAGGATCCGGCCCACTTCAGAGAGATATCCAACCAGGTTTTGAACACAATGTATAACTTATGTCGACTGAGCAAAGTGCGACAAGAAGATGCCGCGATCAATGGCATCATTCCGCTACTCCAGAAGATCATGAAAACTAAGCGTCCACCAAAAGAGTTTGCACTTCCAATCATCTGCGATATGGCTCACTCTGGGAAAGTTGGCCGGAAATATTTGTGGCAAAACAAGGGTCTGCAATTCTATGTTTCATTATTGGAGGACCAATATTGGCAGGTCACGGCCTTGGACGCTATATTCATATGGTATGTACCAACCCTTATTGCTATCTTTATCTACTAACAAATATTAGGCTACAAGAAGAGACTGCTAAAGTGGAGAAATCCTTGCTCGAAGGGAATTTCATCGAAGCCATTGTTCAATGCTTTAACGCCCCGAAAGCTAGCGCTTTCGACTACAACCTTCTCGAACCATTGCAGAAGCTCTTGAGATTAAGCTCACCCGTTGCGGCTGCCTTAGCACGGGCCGACCTCTTCTCTGGCATTCTCCAGAAGCTCAATCATAAGAAGGCAGTAGTGCGATTAAATCTCTTACGTATTGTTCGCAGCATCTGCGATCCAAATGATTCGCAGTCAGACAATATCCGAAACCATAGACTGTTTGAAGCCATCGAAAGTCTTGCAGAGCACGACTCAGCAGTGTTGGTACGGAATATGGCAAGTGATCTGGTCAAGTCCAGTTTGGAAAAAAAACAAGAGAGCGGGAGTGGTGGCAGGTCTCGATCAGGTCAAGGCCCTCGGCGGACTAGTTCATTCACGCCACCTGGACTGCATCAAAGTGCATCGACACCTATTACACCTACACACATAGGTCGAATACCTCAATCGTCATCCTTCATCGATGGCAGTGTTACGCCAAGGCGAATGGCTACGAACTCGAGCAGTGGGGAGTCAATACTGTACCGACCGAGAAGTAGAGATGGCGGTATTCCGCAAATGGCTAGGAGAACAAGTGCAGATCATTCCAATGGGTCTTCATCTGTGAGTAAGAGCCGTTTACCTCGTACATCAATGCTCCGTACCTCGCGATCATCACTAGCTGCGCCTCAAAGCAGAGAAAGGGAAGAACAACAGCCGTCCGGCAAGAGAGAAAACGGGTTGAGAATACGAGACCAATCACGGTCTTCAGCCACTACTGGATCGCCGGCGATTGGCGGAACAGCACCACAGCTGAATTCGAAGCGGAGAACGAGAGCGCCTAGTGGAGATATAAAATGGTCATGAGTAGTGAGATGAGATGGAATGGGATTACACCCCAACTTTTACTTCCAAAAGAACAATAAGTTCATGAAGGATTTCTAGAAATAACAGGGAAAAAGAGAGCAGGAACTCGTGCTCTTTCTTAACGTATGTGTGTTGAGAGGTGATGAATGAATGCATTTGGGATGGTGTTTAGGTGTGGGGTTTGCTGCATAGCTTGCGGGGCGGATTCCATGTGTATATGAATAAAGTACTTATGAGACGGGAGAGCAAAATACAGAGATACCATGAGGTTGGTATAGATATTAGACTTTTGTCTTTGAATTCCTCCTTCTGCTGTGTTGAGTGTTCAGTAAGTGAAGGCTAAGAAGTTTGGCTTGCTTGTTCTCACGCTTCTCACTTTCATTGTTTGACTAGAAATAGGGAGGTCATGTTTTTTGAATTGTCCTAATCTATGTAACTAATCTCAATGCTCTCATTCAGCAGCATAAGCTTTCTAAAATCTATCTATAAACAACCAACCACCAAGTGTATATACAAAACCCTCCGTATGATCTCATCTCATACTGTCCTATTTACCACACACTGCCCTCTACAACACCCTCCCACCCAACCAACCTCCTAACCCTCAACCACAACTCAAAAACCTCCAACTTAACCTCTACCCTAAAATACCCCAACCAAGCCCCCACCAACCCCACCAAATTCCTCGGCCACAACAATCCCCCCCTCTTCTTCAACTCTTCAACTTGCTCCTCAAACACGGTACGACTACAATACCTTGCTAATATCAAAAACGTCCTTACAGGCCCAAGACGAGTATGGAGATTCTCATCCAGAGACCGAGTAAGATCATTCGTTTTGAGAATCAGCAAAATAATACGCGGGACCTGACCCAGTAGTTGAACAAGCTGTTGCAGCATGCCCTCGCCTAGGGCATCATTGATATTCTTCTTCTCCTGCGTCGTCCTCGCAGCACTTACATCACTGGTAACAACCCTATAATCTCTCCCCGTGATAGCACTTGCAAAAAGAGGGAACTGCTCATCGTTTATCCCGGCTACTTCTTTGGCGTATTTGCGCATTCTAGGTTCGTCGGCGTCGATTACGGCGAGCCAGAGCTTGGCGTACGAGCGTCGGAGGGAGAGGGGGATGTCGCGGTAGAGACCGTGGTCGTAGAGGATTATGTCGAAGTTGCTAGTTCTGGAGCGCCGGGAGGGATTGAGGCGGATGGCGATGTTGCCGCCGTGGGGGTCGCAGTGTAATGGGGCGTCTGTGCCGAATATCATTTCGTTGAAGATGCGGGCGAGGGCGGCGGAGACTTCGTCTCGGTCTATGTGGTTTGCGTCTAGGAAGGCCAGATCGTCTGGGCGGTGGCCTGATACATTTTCCATAACTAGAATTCGCTTCTTCGCCCAGAGGACATCGGGGATTACGAGGGGTAGCTCGGGGATGTGTGAGAAGTATTCTTTCGCTCGAAGGGCGTTCTGACCTTCGAGGACGAAATCGAGTTCTTGTGGAAGTGAGTATTCCATTTCTGAGGAGAGCCATTCCAGGTCGTATTCTGGGAAGAATCGCTTAAGTGTTGAAAAGGTGAAGCTTGTCAAAGCAAGATCTAAGCCTGCCCATTCTTCTAGAGCTGGATGCTGCACTTTGACTGCTACTGGTTGGCCAGTTTCTTTGACAGTTGCCAGATGGACTTGAGCTAGTGAGGCGGCTCCTATAGGTTCTGGCGAGAAATCGGAGAAGTAGGCTGATATTTGCTCGCCGGTATCTTGTTCGAACATGGCTTCTATTGATTCGAGTGAGGAGACTGGACATTTATCTTGTAAAGGTATGAATGTCGTTGTCCATTCCAGCGGTAGTAGGTAATTCATAGCACTCTATAATCTATTAGCAATTGTTCGAAAATCCAAGTATTACAACTCACTAAATGCTGTCCCAACTTTATGAAAATACTCCCATTCTTCTCCAATACCTTCAACGTCCTATCCGCACACCTCTGATGACAAGCCTTGAGTGCCCTCGTCTGCTCCTCCTCATCTTCGATCTTCTCATTCTGATTCAGCGTAACTCGATAACTACCGCCACCAAAATCAGCCTTGTTCAATTGTTCAACCCAAAATCCGTGTCCCCGAGTACCAGAGATTCAAGAGAAACTCACTCATTAATACAAACAGCCAACGTACTAACCACCCTCCCTGTCCTCTCCGCAGCCTTATAAGCATGCTTCGCATCATCTCCAAAAGCTAGTACCGTCGCCCCAAGTCCCACCGTCCCTGTTGCCGCTATCGCAACTACCCTTCTTCTCCTCTTCGGTTTTGCATATCCATAATTGCTCCCTGTTCCGCCTGTAGAATACCGTTTCGAGGACTTGCTTGCTTGCTGTAGACATCGAGTGCAAGTCCAGGGTTTAGGACTCGAGCGAGTAAGTGTTGAGAGGAGAGTTGTTGCCCGCATGTTGCTTTCTGTTCTTCTTTCCTATTTCCGACTTCCTATCGCACAGGCAAAGAGTAGTATACCGAGTAGCGCATCATAAAACCATCCTTTTGTTCGTTCGTCCGTTCGAGTCGCAAAAGTCGTTCGTTCCCAAAAACCGTTGAATTCGCCTCGGCCTGTTCACTTCCTTGTCGCATGGACAAAAAAAGTTCACAAGTAGTTCGCGATGACATCGCGCGACTTCACTGGTTGCCGATCCCTGTACATCGCCTGACCTTCCTCACTTCGCAATGCTTCAGCCTTGTACTTCGTACACCACACTTTAAATCAGATCGCACAAGTGAGGATTGGTCAATTGAACGGCAGGATAATATGTGACACACCGTACCGTCAAAATGGCCCCAAAATACAACCTCAATGGGCGCGTACGTCTCCCGTTACGAACCCGAAGCTACCCCCTCTCTGAAGCTATCTTCTCAAACGCCCATAGCCTTTACTAATGTTGTATATATTTCCAGACAGTAGCAGCCCCCATCGCCGCCTTCACCATGGCAACCCTCCTCTTCGTCTACGCGCGAACCTCCATCCAAGCCGCGAAGCGCAATGCTCAAAAACACAGAGAAGCGGACGGCGGACAGATCAATTGGCACAATGAGAGTTTGAGACGGCATGGGAAGTTAGAACCGCCGGAGAACCAGGGGACGGTTAGGCAGTTGAGGGAGACTATTGTTGGGTCTGGTGAGGAAGGGAAGGTTGAGGGAAAGGTAGGAGGGGAGACGGAGAGCGAGAGGAGGATTAGGGAGGTGAAGTTTGGGAAGAAGAGCCCTTGAGGTGGAAGAGGGAGGAAATTGTCAAGATTGCAAGGGGATTTAGATTTGTGCAAAATGAGTTGACGTTGATGCTGATATGGGATGGGTAGCTTGGACGTTCAGGTTGGGTCGAATTCGCTCAAGCTTCACATGGAACTCGGAAAATTTAAGTGGAGGTGTACAATCACTGCACCATAAAAACCAAAGGTTTTAAACTTTGTACAATATTACGGAACGCCGGAGAAAGACTGCCATATCGGCTCTCCCAAATCTATAACTACACACCATACCCCAAATTCGGGAGGTGTAATCAAGTATCTCAAAGATATTCATATACGTGCACCGTTCCCCCCTTCTCCTAAAAGCAAATAAACCAACCCATATGCTCTGTGAACTTTGGAAATCTGCCTCCCCAGGCTAAGACGCCGAACAACAAAATGAGATTAACCGCAAAATGCAGATTTGAGCGCTCCAGTTATGCCATTTCCCCTGAGCCAACATGTTTGCGATGAGGTGGCACCAAAGATCTATACAATTCCTCATCTTGTTTCTTGATTTTGGTCCATATCTTGGACTTTCACCATTCCTCCTCCGTCTTGTGGATTCCTTCTGATTTGGCATGATTCAGATGTTGCATCAGATATTCGTATGTGAGTATGGTAGTCGTTGCCGCCGGAACAGCTCGCCACATGTTGGTGGTTAGGCCAGCATAGAAAGCTCGCCAACCCTCTTCTTTCAAAATTGTCTTGAAAGTACCAACGAGACCTTGATATTTCATAGGTTTACTTTCTGACATGGCTTTGGCATCCCGTGGCTTGTGATGGTGAGAGCCGGTACCACCATTGAGGGCAGAACTTGCTCCCGGTAATACTCGCTGTTGTGTTTGCAACCGAGTCCTGATGACTTCATGAGGATATGTGGCTGAACTGGCTATGACCTTGCTAAGTACACTAGCTGATATAACACCGACCAAGTGGGAGCTGTCATCACCCTCAATCGTCATGCCTAAGCCTTGACCTGTGAATCTCGTCTTCAGATATTCGTAGGTAGGAAATTGCACTGCAACATGTGATAAACCGAGAAGTGCGGGGGTTAAGCCTCCATAAAATGACATGAGTCCTTCCGTTCGGTACATCTGCTTTGCTGCATCAATTGTGCCTCTATAGTTCCAAGCTGGACGAGCATCGATAGTTATCGAATGTGGGCTAACTTGTGACATAAGCCGTGTTTTGATCACCCAAATTGGATTGGTAACCATAGTTCCACAAGCTCCAGCTATAATAGATGACCAAAAGTTTGCAGTATTTATGTTGACTATGAGGACTGTCAGTCTTGTCTATATCTCTTAGCTGAGATATTGTAAACATACCATGACGTTCAGCAAGAAAGTCTTTGGATTTCCCATACACCGAAAAGTATACAGCCCAAGTCGGTATGTATCCTAATATGATCGGCCCAAGTCCTCTATACATTCCTCTTAGTCCCTCCTCCTTCCATATCGTGCTGGCTGTACCAATCATCCCCTTGTAAAGATGAGGAGGGTCACGCGACGGTATATTCGTCCTCTTCATCGCAGCCGCCGTTCTGAATCCACCCTGTGCTTGTAACTTGGTCTTTATGACATCTAACGGACAAGCGACAACCCCCGAAGCAAATCCTCCAGTGGCACCAGCCAAAGCCCTCAGGCTCGAATCCGGTTTCGACATAGCGAATCTTTCCAACGCTGTCAATGGGACGTTTTCCCTCGTAGAAGTAGAAGGCGAAGCTGAGAATCTTATAGTAGAAGAAGGAGAGGAAGCGAAATCCTCTGGTCCGGGAGATGGCGTGCTGCGTTCATGCGACATTGTAGTGTGTTGTACTGGCGCGAGTATATGCCTAGCTACTTCCAGCAGAGCAGAGGAGAGAAGTGTCCGTCTGCGAGGTGAAGCAAGCAAGCAATCTTGTTGTCGCCGTGCTCTTTCAATCTCGTGTCCCGGTGTGCGGGGAAAATTCCCACGCAGCACGCCAGACACAGCAACTAGCGGTTGTCACAGGCCATTGACGATTTCCCAAAAGCACAAAGAGAGAACAGTGAATCTGGCGATGTAGCTTGAGCTAGAGGTGGTGGCAGTAAGGCTGACGAAGTGGGAGCGTTGTGTTTGGGACGTTTCGTAGCTCGGATTGTGGTGAGTTTTCCTAAAGTGGGTAGACCGAGATCTTGACCGTCAAATCAACAGATCGGCTCGGTCGGGTCGGAGGGAGATGGGCCTAGGCGCAAGGTAAGGTTTAAAGGGTCTTCTTCCCGGGCCCGAGAAAATGCATGTGTATTTAGCGGTGGTGGTGGTTTGCACGAGGGAGGGAAGTGCGTAGAAATCAAGCTCCTGGAAATGGGACGAGGTGGGGGCACGTCAAGCTCTCAACGTATCAGTCAGGGCCTTGTCTCTTTCTTTTGCTCGATGCTCCGGTTCGCAGATAAACCTTGGAAAAAGCAAGCTTTAGAGGGTGGATATAGGGGAGTTTATAATTGTACATTGCGAAAGAACTTCAAAAAGCAGAGTACTTTGAGGAAGGAATCAGCGAGACACATAATCATAAACAAGATAAAAGAGCACATATTCTATGTTTCAATGCATTTCTTCCAAACACAAAGGAGTTTTAGGCCTCTCTATTATTCTGTTGCATTTTGTCCATGAATGGAAGTGCATAGCTTTTGCTAGGTGTGTCAATACTGAAGTATATCGTGAGCCAAGCGAAATTGGAAATCAACCAATCAAATGCACTAGATGACTAATGCACGTAAAATCACGAAGAACCTCAACTCATGCTCCGAATCAAAGAGGGACCAAACCGAGCTCCTATCCCACCCGCCACCGTCCTACCACAGAAACAATCATGTCGCAACCCTCGCTCGCCGGCGCCATCGTCAAACGGCCATGGCTATACAGGATGATGAAGCCGCTGTCCAATTGGTACTGCAATGCCGCGGGTTACAGGAAGCTCGGCTTGAGGTGAGGCCATTCCCAGCTCGCCCCCACAAAGAACATCACATCATTGGAGATTGGGAGATGGATATAGAGATTTGTGCTGATGGTGTATGATTGCAGAGCCGATGATCTTATCCCAGAGGAATCCGAGGAAGTCCTGCTTGCGCTCAAGCGTCTTCCAGCACAGGAGCAATACGACCGTGTCTTCCGCCTCCGACGAGCTTTTCAGGTTCGCACAACTACTACTCCACCCAGGAGAATACAATTCTGATATTCTACAGGCCTCCCTCGCTCATCAATTGCTGCCAGCAGCCCAGCAGACAAAGCCAGAAGAAGTATGCTCCCCCAAACCTCCAATATATTCCAATGAAGCTAAGAATATCTAGGACGTCCCATACCTCTCGCCCATCATCAAGGAAATCGAAGCCGAGGCAAGAGAGAGAGCTGATTTGGAGTCATTATCTTTCACCAAGAAGAAGGCATGAACGGGAGATGGGAAGATGTGTATATTGGGATTGGTTTAGACGGGGACGAGGAATCGAGGGATGGGAAGGCTGTACTGTATAACGCAATCCGAAAACGCCACAAAATCTAAGATATGTTCTGCAGTGCCGTATCTGTCACATGTGATAATTTTGTTCAGTTGCACGATATTTACCCCCCTCAGTTCATCATCCCTACTGGGTTAGTAGGCAAGTAGAGGACATCTTCAAGTCTAGTTTTGTTGCTCTCGAGTCTTAATGTCACATTATGAAAGCAGTATGAACGCAATCTCAGTGATATCTCTCTCTTCTCAATTCCAATGCCCGATTTGAACGGGAGCACATATATTAATTTCCTGCCCGTATCCATACAGAGCTTCAACCCATGACGCTTCGTCACAGACCACAGGCATGACCCGCCCTCGTCGCAAATAGACAAACAAAATCCGTTCTATTACAGTGATTGCATCTCATATGCATCCAGTCCCCAAAGTCTTGAGGATCACGCAAGACTTCGTTCAATTGGTGTCGAAAACCTGACCAACTCCTTCCTGGCAAACAAAAATCAGAATTGGCAACCCAGAAAGAAAAAAGTCAGTACAATGAATCGAATGAAAAAAAGGCGTGTCGTGTCTTTCATCGATATTGCTCCTAAGTCCAAACTAGCGTCTCTCTCACTGAACTCCGTATATGCTTGAAAACATGGTCGAAGGAAAATGAATCCTTTGTTGCGTACAATGTCCCTCCTTATGCGTTGCCTGGCTTCTCGTCTGTATCTATATGCCAAACGACGTAATTCGGTAGACCAATAACTTCATAACCTGCTCTTTTCGCCATTTTGGCAAAACCTTCGGTTTCTGCTTGGTTTTCGAAAGCATAACAGGGGAAGTTGATACCTAGGCTGAAGTCAGCAACCTAGAGATTGAGATGGATTATACTAAATATTACCTGCTCGATGGACATCAGCCTTGACAACAATGTTCACTCCTCCAATACCGTCAAGTTTGAGCTCATCATCTTTGTTGTTTCTCCAGTCTCCCATTTTCGCCATGTATGTGCGTCCGGTATCGTACTCCTTGTAACCTTCGACGATGATAGCGTCCTTATCGAGTGTAGATGCCAGACGAAGAGCTTTGTCAGATTCGACCCAGGAATTGTAGTCAACTAACACACGTCAGCATATCTTCCAATCATTCTTATCGGGGCCACTCACATCTGCCCTCAATGTCTTTTCCGTCCTTATAACGATGGAACCAGATGTTCGGGACAATGATATCCCTATCGTGTGCCACGAAATCCTCGATGATTTTCTTCGGGCTGTCCATAATATCACTGTCTCTCCAGTAAACCCATGAGTGCTCAGGCTTCAGCGCAGCAGTGAGCAAGTAATTCCTGGCCTTGGCCATAAGTTTCCTTCTTGGCCCCTGGGCAGCGAATCCATGGCGCTCCTCAACATTTTGAGAAGCAACCGCAGCTGTACCAAAATCTTTCTCGACGATCAGGACGCTGTTAAATGGCTCGATAAGGTTATCGGTCGTTTTCTGAATTCGAGCAAGTTCGGAGGCTAAAACTGCGAGGGTGTCGTCGGTAGAATCACCAACTAAGAATCCAAGATCAATCAGGTGGTGAGGATATGTCAATTCAGAGAGGAGATCGAAGTATTTGGGAAGATAGGTAGCAGCATCGCGCAGAGGGGTCAAAATCAGGACCCGTTCGTTGTTCGCTACGGCACTTGGGGTCGAGGTTATGGTGTTAAGGTCGACCCGTTTGATGGTAGAGGAATTTATCACCAGGGGTTCATGGTGATTGAAGATGACGGGAGTTTGTAGATGCGCGTTCCAATCCACTGCCTCATTCTGTGTCATCTGCATTGGCGGTTTTGAGGGTCCCCAGCAGTAGAACCTGCGACGCCATGTTAATTGTTACTCGTGGGAAGTATAGAAGCAGTCGGGAGCTCTGCTCAGAGGACGCTGACCTTTGCATTTCCGATGCTGATGTGCTCACTCCTCTCCATAGTAATAAAACTATCCCCGCCAATGCTACACACAATAGAAATCGCGTCCGCGTTAGGAATACCCATATCGCTCTCGTGGGTGGGAGTTGTGCCTTCGCAGACTTCCACGTAACGCCGCCTTTAGGGAGTAACATGATGGTCGAAACCCCCGTGGCCTCAGCACCACCAGCTTAAGGGATGCTATACAATTCGACCTGTAGAGAAGGATGCGCCGGCGGATGGTCGTCCGTGGGGTGTGCGAGCTGGATCGCAAGTGGCCGCCGAGGTTGAGGGTTGAGGTGATTGAACGTGAAGAAGTTGAAATGCGCAAGCAGTCGAAGTGGCAGGGAGTCGTCGTCGGCTCTGGCTCTGGCTCTGGCTCCTGGACAAATTTAGACCCAACGGCCCAAGCGAGCAGTTCTCGAGTTGCGGACCGTTCCCTGAGAAAACAACCACACGGACACAGGATTGATACGACAGAAGGCTGCACTTCACGATAGTTCGTATGACCAAAGGCTGTTGTCAAAAGGCCCCGACAAGTTGAAGGGGACGGACAATTTCTTGCAAAATTGTACAAGCTTGGCGAAGCTCCTGCGGCGTACCTGGTGCCGGAAGTAAGCAGCAAGCCAGCTTCGTAATTTGCCTCGAGCAAAAAGGAGGCATCACGTGAATTGCCGCTTAAACCGTGTCGCCGGTGTTTCGCATATCAAGCTTGTTTTGGAGAAGGATTGCATTTCTTGGAGTTGTCAGTAGTGTAATTGGTTGAGGCTTGCGATTCGACAATTCTATCACAGTTTGTTGGTTTGGGAGCTTAAGCTTACTGTTCCTTCCACGAAAACGGCTTCCCTCTTCTCGACCTTGAGCTTTAGGCTCCAGCGACCTCTATTCAGAGCTGTGTTAGAACCCCACACTTTGAATCCTCGATCCATAACAACGGTCCTTCAGCAGAATCGCACGATGGCTTCACGCAGGTCGACCCGGCTGAGTGATGCATTAGCCCTTAAGGAGAATTTGACTGCTGAAGATGCCAAAGGTGCAATGCCAGCAACAGTATCAAAAGTATCAAAAACCGTTAATGGAACGAAGAAGAGGAAATTGTCAACGAAAGATGATGTCAAACCAGAATTAAATGGAGTTAATGCTGCTCCGGCAACTCCCAAGAGAAAGAGAGTTACAAAAATGGCTCCTCCCAAGACTCCAACTCCAGCAGCAATCGGACTTATGGCCGCGCCTTATAGCTCTGGAGATATCGATGACAGCACTCCTCCACCAGCCTTGAACCGGCTTGCTGTTCCAAATGGTACCAACGCACCTTTGATTACACCAGAGACCCATCGCCTCATTTCCACCAAACCTATAGATCAGGTTTCACCTTCCAAGAAGTCTAAGGGCACAACGACTACCAAATTTATTCTGGAGGATGCTATTGCACACTTAATCAAGACAGAGCCCAAGCTCAAGCCAGTCATTGAAAAGCACCCCTGTCGTATATTCTCCGAGGAGGGTTTGGCAGAAGAGATTGATCCTTTCAGAAGCCTAGTCAGTGGAATTATCTCACAACAGGTAAGTTGAGCTGCTCACGATTTTACATTATCTTCATTTAAAAATCTTTTTTTTTCCTTCAGCGGGATGAGAGAGAATTAATACATTATTAATTTCCTCTTGCAGGTCTCAGGAGCAGCAGCAAAATCAATCAAGGCGAAATTTATTGCTATGTTCAACGATGAAGAAGACGCAACCCTCCACACCTTCCCCGCCCCCTCCCAAGTAATTACCAAAACTATCGAAGAACTCCGACCAGCCGGCCTCTCCCAACGAAAAGCAGAATACGTCCACGGCCTCGCTTCAAAATTCCATTCCGGAGAACTAACCACCGAGATGCTCTTCTCAGCTTCGTATGAAGAAGTACTAGAAGAGTTGATCAAAGTCAGGGGGCTAGGAAAATGGAGTGTGGAGATGTTTGCTTGTTTTGGGTTGAAGAGAATGGATGTTTTTAGTACGGGGGATTTGGGGGTGCAGAGGGGGATGGCGGCGCTTGTGGGGAGGGATGTGGGGAAGTTGAAGGCGAAGGGGGGCGGGAAGTGGAAGTATATGAAGGAGGATGAAATGTTGGAGATTGCTGAGAAGTTTAAGCCGTATCGGTGAGTTGTTAAGTTGCGGCCGAAGAGATATGCTAACTGGATATTCAGGAGCGTCTTCATGTGGTATTGCTGGAGGGTGGAAGAGGTTGATGTCAGTACAATGGAGAACTCATCATCCATAATTTAATGAATGTATTTCCAGAGCAGGTGCTGTTAGAATACTAGGAACATAATGCTTGCTCTACGTTTGCATACGTGGGTTCTTGAATATTGAGGTCTTCAATTGACTACAGTGTACACGAGCTTGCGGGGAAAGGAGACACAAGTTCATTCGTGTAAGACTTCGGATCTGCCTGGGCTACCGCACGCTTCAAAATTAAATTCGAAATTCCATGGTAGGAAGTAGCAGTTCATCCAGACATTGACAATGATGTCGCTACAGTCAACCTGTATTTTATGTACCACATTCTCCTACACTTTCAAGCAGGAGGACAAGAAAGCGAGCAACTAGGAAACTGCATGTCTGAAGCTGTCTGAGACTACTTTCAGATCTACTTTGGGTAAGTCAGTCACAGGCCACAATCATCATGAACTTAACCCCGCATGATGTCAAGCACTATAAGACTTCGCGTTTGCCCTTCATATCAGCGAGGGGGAATAGCTGTGGATCTTGGCTGAAACCAATCGGGATTTGAAGTAGATGTTTCTACTACTGCATTAACATTTGAGGACAAGATCTGCGCATGACTCGTTTCTTAATCAAATTCCGCTATGACACGCCCCTGATTATCGACATGTTGTTTTCGACATCATCTCCACTTATCAGTAGCTTTACTTCTATTCAAGAAAATAATCACCAATCGTACCATATCTATTGACGTTCTGTTGTTAAACATCAACGTTCGATCATCAACTAGACCTTTCCAGGACACTTGCTCGGAGTACTTTCAAATATAGAGAAGCATTCTTCCATTTGCTATTGTCAATTTCCACTCTTTTCCCCCTTTTGCCCTTTGACTTTTTCTCCTCGCTTGCCTATCACAATACCAGCGCGACATCTACCATGTCTCAGCTCTCTGAGCGAAGGAAGTTCTTAAGTGAAAGAATAATTGTAGCGAGGTGCGTCGGTATGACGGATTGGGACAGAAGATCATTAGGGCATCACAGTATTATTGTATTACGGCAATTGTCTGAGCAATGCCTTTCTAGGCGGAAATTGAAACATTGGGTCAAGTGTATTCGGCGGAGAAGACTTCAATAACATACCTACTTCTGCCACCTACACTTTGCCAATCAAAAATCCGCTTTTGTAAGTATCTTGTTCTCATGAGAACGTCCTCCTTGACATTTCAAGCAAGCCTTGTTTTGCGCTTAATTGCCCAGGGTAAGTCGCCTTTTTTTAGTAAACCAGTTCAAACTCCACAATGTCTTATCGCGCCCAGAGACTCTCGAACGGACATTAAGGTCGAAGGGAACTTCGGTGAATGTCTATGGTCGTGAGAAGACTGTTATAGCTGAGGATGTTGTGACCAAGATGCATGTATGTGGGTAAATGGTCTATCTGAGTACTGAAAGCGAGTAGCCCTACCACAGAAGCAGAGGAGCAGGATTCTACTCAGGAGAGTAGTTGGGTTCCCCGAGCATTCGATGTGAGTCGATAGAAGCCTTCAGCTTCCAGAGAACATGGTCCTTTCAAAGATCGCTCAAAGCCTTGTGGGTTTGAAATTCGACAAATTCTTGAGGGAATGAGAAGAGAAGATGCGAGAAAGTTGTGTATCTTTTGAACTGGGAAGCAGTGAGTGTATCCTTTGTCAAATGAGTGGGTATTGTCTTCTGTTTTAATTGCCTGTATTGTAGACAGACGATTCTATAATTAAATGAGAAGAGATAGAGGGCTTGAACAAAGTGATCCTGATCGGGGTATATGTCAATTGAGGCTGCTTTTCGAGGCTGCTAGTTGGATGTGAGAGGTTCGCGCTATACGGACTTATGTAAAGAGAGTGAGAATAAGGAGGAGTTCTCCCAACCCATGGTGCCGCTAAATAATGACCTTCCAAAGACAGCAGGCATGCGTTAGCCGTCGTAAGGATATGTTAAAAGCGTTTGATTGTCCTAGATGGGCTCATAAGACGAATTGTGTTATCCAAAATTCGTTTGTTGGTTGAGCCCGTATTTCTCGGGCTTGGTGCGAGGGAGATAATCTCATGGAGAGAAATGATAATTCAATTTGGAAGCAAGGGTGAGACAACTTTCACGTGTTGATTTCCAAACATCACAGTGTGATGTACTTACAATATCCAAGATTGACTTGCTCGTACACTTCGCCTCGTTGTACCCAACAATCGAAAAGATGTCCGTGAGGAGAAGAGGGAACCCGTTTCAGAATAAAGGTTGAATGCACATCCTTGATGTGATTATCCCCGAGAAGTCTCGCAACGAGAAGCACATCATTCAAAATGAGAGTGTTGGTTGCTGTGGTTCTTGCTGTATTTGTCAATGGAGTTTGCAAGTTTGGAAAATAGACAAGCAGATGCACCTCGTGTTGCAACTGAAGGGTAGCAAAGCCTCCTCCCTTCCCAACCACCCGCGGGAACTACCTGCCCAAATCCCTTTCAAGTTCCAACATCCGATCCGCAAGACTGCATATATCCTCCCTCGTGTACTTCGCCAAGCACAACCCCTTTCTTTATCGAGTTTGTTGGCGCTGCAGCGCGTGGCTGCTGACTGGCTTGTTGGATACCCGGGTGCCCGGCCTTGGTGTTGTGTAACGGGATGGTGATTGGTGTGCCTGGAGGTCGTGTTACCGGAATGGGTGCTTTTGTGCTACTTTGGGTGCTCTGAGTTGTGAGGATTGGTAGCCCTTGTTGGGAAAGAAAAGAGGGTTAGGATCATGATTTCGTGGGGTGTTGGCAAGTCGCTGGACCTTAACTTCGTCTCGTTGGTTAGGTGGAAGAGCGGAAACCTGTGAGAGAAGTGAGGGTTGGAAAGTCAACAACAATCTTACAAAGCGCAAACAGTGAGGTGGACGAGAGGAGCTTGTGCATGTAATTGGGGCCTTCGTGTATGTGGTTGGTGTTTGCTACTTTGGTTATGGAAGGTTGGATATTGGAGGAGAGGAAAATCCACAACACTTCCACTTTGCGCTCGAATGTTAGTAATACACGAGCTGTGCTAACAATCTCTCGTAGGGTGTGATAAGCACAGCAAAATCAGAGTTGCAATAGTGAAAAATATAACCCTACCAAGAACTCAGTCTGTGCACGTGCGGTGAACAATGGTTCAATCAGAGACACCTTCCCGGCTTCCGGGCTTCTATCACCAAAACGAAATGGAAAATGAAATTGATTTAGATATGTATCTTCTTCTACCAACTGTACTATTCAAAGTTGAATCAAAATAGATATATGCTCACGTGTAGATATACTCGGATGGTGCCTGCAGCTCTTGACAGTCTGGGCCGCACTTGCCGATATTGCTTGCATTCAATCAATACGAGGGCATCGCGCTTACAATGCACACTTTCGATGCACCTCTGCTTCGAACCTCCCACTCATCTCTGATAATTCGTCTTCCAACTCTGGAAGAAGATGCAAGATGCAAAATCTTACAAGTCGTCGTTGACACTTCGGTATATGAAATGCTAGAATTTAGCCAGATTTTCCGAAAAGACCTCAAAGAAGCAGGTCTGATTAAAGTTCGTCCGAGAATTGAGCGTCGACAAGGGCCAGGTCCAGGGACTTCCCTTTCAGGCCTCTCTTATCTCCCTGGTGGAGCATGCCATCATGATGCCTGCAGATCTTCAGAACGCAAATATGGGGCTGCAGTCCAAGACATCGAGTTTCAAAATCACACTTGACAGCTGGACCTAGAGATGGAGAGATGGCGAACTTTTCTTCTTCTCGACATCGAATTTGCTAAATTGTTTTGCCGGATGCAAGATGTTTGCTCGACGCCATGCGTTTTTCCGGACGCGGCTTTCGTGGAGGACATGTTGAGTACAGCATGCAAGATAGCGCATCAAGGTTCATCCCGAATTAAATGTGTAGGAACTCGAAAACATGGCCTTTTATGCTATATTCTGCTTAATTATTCAACAAGTATTTTCCACTGGGAAAAAGCACAACAACCTGCGACTAATGGCTTCCAAACTTTTGGCCAGATGTTGAAATCACATGAGGATACCCGAAGCTCACCGTCTCGGGAAGTCGTGGGGAGCACGGTTTCAAGTATCGCCAAGCGCAAGAAACATGAAGCCAATTGCATGGAGAAACACCAGACAGCGGGCTTGGGAAAGGCTATCTTTTGGTGCGCAGGTCGCCCAAAGGGGCTGTCAAAAATAACCTGAGTAGCCGATGGTACCTCGAAGGGGCGTCGACGGCTTCTGCATGGCGCTTCGACGGGCGAGCAGCAATTTCGATATCGTAGCCAGCCATCGCCATGTCTTGCTCGCAACCGATGATTGGAGGGAGTCTCGTACGCACTCACTGCACGCTTCGTGCAAAGGCGAGCTGGCGGCTGAGTGAGAATTGGTGTGTGTGCACACTTCTTCAGCCGAGGCCAATTGAGCGTGCTGTTGAGTTGTTGGCGACTGGAGGCGGACTCTCACAACTCCTCACTCAGGGGCAGCATCGCTAGCTTTCCTTCGTCCTCCGTATTCTGCCACCTGCTGACCGTGGCTGCTGTGGTGTTGCTGGTGCAGGCGGGACAACCACACATCTGGCATAGCACGGCCAGGAAATCACACCAGCTGGTGTCGATAGCGCGGGCCACCAGGGCTACCAGGGCCGAGTGCAACTGGAAGAAATGGAGAACCCTGGCCGCTGAGCTGCAAGATGAAGGTGTCACCAAGACCACCAGCAGGGATTTGACGGTGGTTGCAGCGCAAGTGGCGGCCCCTGCATCTCAAAAGTCGCAACGGCCCATTGTCCGAACCCAAATGCGTGCAAGCGTGGCGATCATCCATGGAGCTCCAAGAACTCCAAGAAGCATCCATCCGCTCACTCGACTTTCGTGGACTCCGTAGGAATCCTCGACCTTTTCTCCCATCCTCCTCCTCCTCTATCCCCGACCATCCCTCCCTCCTCCTCTTCCGCCAAATTCGAGAGATTTTCGTCCATAATCCTCCAGCATTCCTGTGGTGTTTCCTTTTTCCGTGGCGACAAAAAGTTGTGAATCAATTGCATAATTCCGGATCACATTTCTGCATATCTCCATCTCTGGGTCGACCTTTGGAATCCTTCCGTCACCTTTCTACGACCATCGATTTTTTTGTAATTAAGCAGAGTTGACGACTTCGCTGCCTTCGACCTGCTCTCACGATACTGTTATCCATATATTTGCGAATATAATCATAATATCGAAATCCAGGAGTCCGGTACTCACTCGTGTCTCAAAACGCCTCTTGCGTCCTATCATCTGGCCTACGAACTTGAAACCGTAGAAGAATTCTCTGGTTCCCCTAACGAAGTAGTTTTGTCAGCAGCAATTGAATTTGTTTGTTGAAAGCTCCGGGTAAACCTACTGCAAAGATTCAATCATTTCAGTGCCAACGACCTCACCGATCCTCGTCACTATCAAGATCAACTCCACCCCGCCAAAAGCAAGCGATTGTGACATCTGTTCAGGAACGTGCTGCTAGCTGAGCCGGAAGCCATTGTGGGGTAGAAACTTGTCTATTCCTCCAAGCCTGGGATTCCGGTTTCCTCGTCATCACCTTGAAAATTCACTTGGATTAATCACTTGATACACAAGCACCTCGGAATTGTCGCTAGAGGACAAAGATATAGACGTCGCAATCATAAACTGCCTCTTTATTTCGCCGGCATTGCAGCATTTGTTGTACTATAGAGTGCGTCCGTTGGGAAACTTGCTCACACAATTTCGATTGGATTTCGAAGACCATCACGCTAAGAGACCTTCCTCCGATTCTACACCACTCCGAATAAACAATACGCATCTTTCAAGTTCTGGACTGCAAACATCTTCATCTTCCTTTGAAAATTTCTTCCTGCTTGCCGCAATATTTACGCGCCATCCAACGTTCGGGAAACTACACAGAGCTTTTGCTACTATTGCACGTCGCATTCGACAGGACCCGCAGCCACACAGGAACCCACGCTTTTGACGCTCACCTCGATGTGGACCTGAATTCGAACGCCAATTGAAAGATTCGAGGGTACTGGCTACTGTTAGCACTAGGAATCTATCACTATGGTGCTGGTCAAGAACTTCGTCGCAGTGGTTGCACTTGCTTCTACTGCTCAGGCGTTTTTCCCTTGGGTCCCCGAATATCACTGTGCGCTCGATGACACTTGTGTTTCTTCCAAGCGATCTGTCGGAGCTGAGCTCTCTGAACCGGACCTTACATTGAAGTTGGTTCAAAGACTGCCAAGTGTAAGTCATGTGGACGCATCTACTTCGATCTTGTATTTTGCTGACAACTTCCTCAGAACGATCTTCCACGTGATGCACAAATCGAGCGGTTGGCACATAGGCTGAGACGCAAGTACGAGAGCCGACGCTCCCCAGAAAACCCGGTCGAAGTACCTGAGAGACGAGGATTGGCTGCTAGAGCAGGTGCATTTCCAACAGTGACTGCCGCGACACCAACACAAACCAATAGTGCTGGTATCGACCAAGATGGCACAGATTTCAGCTATTTCACCCAGGTCTTAGTTGGTTCTGCCAATACCCCAATGTCTCTGTTGTTGGATACGGGTGCTGGAACAAGCTGGGTCATGGGAAGCACGTGTACCTCTGACCCTTGCAAAAGCCATACAACATACACATCAACAGGCTCAAAAACTGTCAAGGACCTTGGCATGACTTTCAGCATTAACTATGGCTCAGGAAATGTCAGCGGCACCGTCGTACAAGATACCATTTCTATTGCTGGACTCAAGATAACCACCTCGATCGGAATAGCTAGTCATACAAGCGACGATTTCAGTCACTTCCCCATCGACGGCATACTTGGACTTTCATTAGCGACATCCTCATATCCTCATTTCTGGGAATCGCTTGTAGCTTCGAAGGCCTTGAAAGCTAACATGTTCGGCATCAGTCTAAACCGGAACGCGGATGGTCCAAATAATGGTGTAATAAACTTTGGGGCGCCTGATACCTCAAGATACACTGGGAACATCAATTACTATCCCGTAGCCCCCAACTCACCTGGAGATTGGGCTCTTACCATCGCCAACATCGGTACTGGAACCACACAAGCCGGAGTTTCTGGGCGGACAGCATACATTGATACAGGTACTTCCTTTATCTTTGGGCCACCAGCCGATGTCAAGAAGTTCCACGCTACGCTCAAGGGGGCATCTTCTCCTGATGGCATAACCTATACGGTACCCTGCACAACAACAGATTCCGCAACCATCACTTTCGGATCGGAGACCTATACTATATCTCCCAAGGATTGGGTTTCTCCCGCCGTGAATGGAGTTTGCACGAGCAACGTCTATGGCATTGGCGTCGTTGACGACAGTTCTTGGTTGGTCGGTGATACCTTCCTGAAGAATGTATATGCTGTCTTTGACTATGATAAAACACGAGTTGGTGAGTTATTCTTCCTCACTCGGGTAAACAGACAGCTAATTAAGGCAGGCTTCGCACAGAGATCTACTACCACATCTACCACTTCGGCCTTGGCCTCTTCCACTGGTTCGTTATCCTCTACCATACCACAACAATCTACCCTCGCGGCGACTTCAGCCACGGCTCTGGTCACTGGATCCACATCTTTAGGAACACAATCTAACACGGCCACCACAGGATCATCGACTGCCACCGTTAATGGCGCGGCCAATCCTCTTTCTACTGTCTCAACTGCCACAAAATCCTCTGGATCTACTTCTACTGGTATTCCTGGATTCATCAATGGCCACGAGACCTCGACCACACCAAACCCGGCGGCGCAGACCACTTCTGGCTCCGCAACACCGGCACCCGCGAAATCGCTTGCGACGAAATTCAACAACAGCTTCATCAGTGCGCTCGCACCTACGCTACTTCTCATACTACTTCTTTCGTGATCATTGACGCATCTCTGATCATCAACTACCTTTTTATCGTTCTCATTGGGATACAGCATTGCGGAGGAGAAATGATACCCAGCATGCGTGGTTGTAATGATAGATAATTGCGAGGGAATTCCTGCATAGAAGCAGGCTCGCGGCCCAAAAGGAAGGCCGTGAAAGCCTATCCGTACACATTACGGTCATACGTACACATAATTGACCAATTCAACACAAAAGTTTCTAGAACATGTCTCGTGATGTCTCAGCTTTTCTGCAGCACGCATATCAATCCACGCTCGCTTGATGTGAGAAGAAGGGAAATTCCTCTAAATGTGATTGCTTGATACAAGCTTCAATGGATGAATCAAGAATAAAATCTAGTCTAGGATTGATTTTTTTAATAATGTTCAAATAACCATGTTCACAAGGTGTAAAAACAGGAAATTGTATACTTCCTTCCGTGCACATATAGTGGAACCGAAATGTCTTGTGTACATCTAGCCAAGCACAGATTCCACAAGAGCCTCAACGGCCTTGGCCAAAAATAGATGCCAATAGCGGGAAATAAATTAAGCGAGCAGGGGTCTCAAGGATCAAAGAACACCTCACAAGCCTCATATACCATTACCCCAGCACAATGCTTCCACGATAAAAGTATGGCCAAGGGCAGAAACAACAATGCCCGCAAAGATGGCGAAAACGCGACCGACCCCGCAAACGAAGAAGACCGAGGTCTCCTGGCAGACAATTCCTCTGATGACGAGGAAGACATAGTCGTCCATCCAGGCCACAGCAGCTCTCCTGACAACGAACCCAGAACTCCTCGGACTCCAAACCGCGTACGATTCGACCTACCCCCCGTCGAAACAGACCTCGGCGAGAATGACGCTCCTCCTCCGTACAATGACTCGCCATTGTCCGGCCGGCGCGATCGCCCTCAGGTCTTCGTACCCCTCCTCACAGATATCGAAGCTCCATCTGTAACGCTGGCTACGAGCCCTTGGGGCGATGAAGATGTACATGAATGGGCAGAACGGGAGAGGACGCGGCCGAAATCGGGTCTGCGATCCGCGTTCATGAATATGGCGAATTCGATTATTGGCGCCGGCATCATCGGACAACCGTATGCTTTCAAGCAGGCTGGTCTACTCGCTGGCATAATATTACTCCTGGTTCTCACATTTACGGTGGATTGGACGATACGGCTTATTGTTATAAATAGTAAACTTAGTGGGAGTGATAGCTTTCAGGGGACGGTGGAACATTGTTTTGGGAAGACGGGCTTGATTGCTATTTCTATTGCACAATGGGCTTTTGCGTTTGGGGGTATGGTGGCGTTTGGGATTATTGTGGGAGATACGATACCGCACGTCATGGCTGCTATCTTCCCTACACTTGGGGATATACCGGTGTTGAGTCTGTTGGTTAATAGACGGGCGGTAATTGTCATTTTCATTCTTGGGATTAGTTATCCTTTGAGCTTGTACAGGGATATTGCTAAGGTACGGAATGCACCGGGATTCATTTATAAAGGAAACATAAGCTAACAAACATAGTTGGCAAAAGCAAGCACGTTGGCGTTGATCAGTATGATGGTGATCCTGTTTACAGTAGTTACTCAGGGATTTTTCGTTGCGCCAGAGGCGAGAGGAACCTTTTCTACACCTTTACTCACGATAAATGATGGCATATTTCAAGCAATTGGCGTTATATCATTTGGTACGAGGAACCGTCATATTTAGCAATTGTGAGATAAATACTAACATTTCCCAGCATTCGTCTGCCACCATAATTCCCTCCTCATCTACGGCTCCCTTAAAACCCCCACCATCGATCGCTTCTCCCGCGTAACCCACTACAGCACCACCATCTCCATGATAGCCTGCATAGCCATGGCGCTCGCCGGCTTCCTCACTTTCGGCTCCAAGACTGAAGGCAATGTTCTCAACAACTTCCCTTCCGATAACACAATGGTCAACATCGCCCGCCTATGTTTCGGCCTCAACATGCTCACTACACTCCCTCTCGAGGCCTTCGTCTGCCGAGAAGTGATGTTCAACTATTGGTTTCCCGGCGAGCCATTCAACATGAATCTCCACCTCATCTTCTCTACCTCCCTCGTTGTCAGCGCTATGACACTTTCACTCATCACCTGCGATTTAGGAGCAGTCTTTGAACTCATCGGCGCGACGAGTGCGTGTGCATTGGCGTATATTTTACCGCCGCTGTGTTACATTAAGCTGAGTACGAGGAGTTGGAAGACGATACCGGCTGCGGTATGTGTGGTGTTTGGCATGGCGGTTATGCTTATTAGTTTGTTGGAGGCGATTGCGAAGATTGTGAGGAATGAGGGGGGTGCTACTCAGTGTCATTGAGGATGTTATGATAGATTTGTCATATTATAGAATGTAGGATATGAAGGTACGAAGATTTATTGCTGCATATTGCTGCTTTGGCTTGGTGTGCAGATCTTGGCATGTAATTTTCATTCTGATTTGCGTTCTGTCTTGGACCTTGTACTCGTAAGGTGATTAGCATCATACACTAATATTTAGCAAACCCTTCATATCATTTCCGTTTTCCATCTACCAATGTGGTGGAGCTCAAGGTGTCGTTGAAGTCCTTGGGGTCCTTGAGAAGTTGCACAATTTTTCACCTCAAATTTGAGCTAAGTTACGCCTCCTGTCACCCAATCACCTCTATTCACCTCTTTCCTCTTTCCTCTTTCCTCTCTCCTCTCTCAAACTATGATATTGAAGGTTGGAACATTGGCTTAAACATAAGCCCCCTAAACAATACATATTTCAAGTGGATGAGAATCTCTTCGCGCTAGTCTTTCTAACGTTTGTACACTTTAAACTTATCGGCTTAGGTACCACCATAGGTCGGCAATATATATGTGTGTCTAGCCTTAGGTTCATGAAGCCCATGCTGCTTCTGAGGCATATTATATCCTCTTCTCAACCACTGCACTAACTGAACGTGTCACCATCTGCTAGGTCGAAAAACCAGATCCTTAATACCTGGAATTTGGAGCATAACCTAAGACTTTTTAAGCTCATTGAATTCGCCTTTTAAGCCTCCTCAATTTCATGTCCTTTGAGATTGGAACGAGTTTCGTCTCAAGAGCAACAGAAAGAGTGGCTGGTAGCTAAGATGTCAAGGAACAATGTTTAGATACGGTCAGCAAAAGCATCCCCACATGTTTGCAGAGCAAGTCATTTGCTTCTTTGCCCAACGGCTTCGTGCTCATGATAGACATGAAGTTGTGTGCATTAACAAATCAATGAATTATGGCCATTCTCGGGATCATAGTCAGGGTGCGTTTGTGAGTATCGGGCTTGGAGTCTCTTCTAGCATGACTTTATATTCTCTTATACGGGAAAAACACAAGTTCCAAGGATTGATTTTTCAGCTTTAGACAATACAAAAGTGAAGTTTTAAGTAGAGAAACGCAGAGCAGGGAAGATATATTTCGATTGATATCACTTTCTAGGAAGCTCCAGAAGCTCCTTGAAAATCGCTGGTCTAGCTTTGGGGCATAGAAATATTACTAAGACACCCTTTAAAGTGACTGATTCTCTTTTTCTTCTAGTTGTCAAGTTTTGCGACCTAGAGGACTTCATACGGTATTACAGAGAAAGGAAGCTGGGATTGCGCTGAGACAGACGAGGGTCTCCGTGGGCAGGACTCTTGTTCAAAGTAGAAGTCTGGAGCAAGCTTGTTTTGAAAGGTTGACAGAATATAGAGTCGGCTAAAAAATTTGTCGGATTCATGCTGCTGTCATACGGGCTTTCGTTTGGCTAAGTGACCTTCAAACCTCTTGACCTATTTCTGGGCTCGTCTCTGTTGTTCGAGTCGAGAGGAGGCCGATGGCCCACGCCGAAACCTCCAAAGACCCTGAGGAGGAATTTGCTAAGAGCCACTGATCGGTTTCTCTCTTCCTGCCAGTTTTCAATATCGTGCAATTTAAGTTCGCAAGTACTTTTTATACCAAGGCAAGTTTTCTGGGGCAATTTGGGACAATGGCAACCAACATAGTTAGCAGCAGATATATTTTAGTATAGTAGAGTTTTATTAGAAGAACAAGCTAGGTTCCCCAGCACCAAAACAATAACAATTCGCGGCTAGGTCGTGCTTAAAAGACAACCCTTGCATTTCCACCTTTTTATTTCCAATCATTAACAACATGGCCGCAAACCATCAATAGATGTTTTGCTTCTAACTTTTTCTTCACAAATGAACCCAGTCATGTTGCTCGCATGCGTAGCTCAAGTTCCCAACTCGTGCTGATCATCTGGTACTTCCTCATAAGCCTTCAAACTATGCTCAAAGGGGGAAATAGTGCTGTCGGACAGGAGTTCTGTTGCCTGTGAAAACAATGTCGTGGTCTTGCTCTTCAACAAGTTCTGTAATGGTATTCGAGGCAATGGTGGCTGAACCATATTTTGCGAGAACATGGCGTGAATTGCTTCGCAAGCATAACCTGGTCGACATATTTTGAGGCGTGGTCCGAGATGGTTTAGGAATTGACTGTATCGATGTCGATGTTACAGAGAAAGGAGCTAGTATTTGGGTAGGAAAGTTGGACGCAAGTTTCGCAAAAACGTTGTCTCGAACACTTCAACATAAGGTGAATTTTACAGGTATACCCAAGACGAAGTCCTTCTATACTAGCATCGCTTACAGATTTATTTAGGAGACTAGAGACGAACAAGAATTTGTTTGCGTTGTTGTTTTCGTGATTTTAAGTGTTCTCGCGATCTCAGGGGCCGATGTCGATATGCGACAACCTCGGCCTCCCCGTTCCAAGCAAGTATCAACAACAAAATGAAGCAGCAAATTGTGCTGCAGGAAAAATCCGATAGCGCGTGACTTTGCGTAGATAAGACTTTGAAACTTTCTAAAAAACTAACAACAACGTAGCTCTATCTTATCATAAAAAAAAAGGATCGCTAATTTTGCTTGGCATGCAGGATACCACAAAAGTTTGATCTACAAAGGCAACTATCAACGAAAACCAGGATGTTTAATTATTGTAGAGCATATATTTCCGGCTTTATAATGCTTGTATGTTGGAAACTTCATTCTTGGAGAAACAGACAGAAGAAACTCGCTTAATGAGCCCCTTTGTTTGACATCAGAACAGAAAAACTGAGAACGTCGTGTACAATCTCCATTACTGAGAATCGAGTTGAGCAACACGATTAAGTTGTTATTCGTTATGAAGCGAAGAATAGAAATCAGGTTAGCATAGAAAACTTTCCATGTCACAAAATATTGAATACTTGAAATCATGCGGTGTATGTTGAGTGTCAAATTGCTATGTAGAAGTGGGGATTATGTCGAAACTCTAGGGGGAATCCTTCTAGAAGTCGTTGTTTCCGCAGAATCTATGGCGTTCTTGTGGAATCTATGCGCATCGCCCATTCATCAGAGCTTGATCCGCTTTGCGACAAGAAATCGGCGAGGGCCGGCTTCATGGAATCATCCCGAGATATCAAGCATCTCGACCTCCTCCTGAACCTCCTCAATCGTAATATATGGGCCTTCCTTCTTGAGAGCCTCTTCCAAATCGTTCATCATCTCCTGCTCATCCTCGGTCAAATCAGGATCATCCTCCTGACTTTTGCTCTTCTTGATCTCCCGACCACCAGCTTCCAAATGCTTCCAAGCATCATCAAAACCCTCGCCCATCCCACAATAGTGATGTCTCCTAAAGCCTCCATCAAAGCAAGAAATGTTGCGCGCAGAAGTATGATGATCCAAATAGGCCAGTCCGTCCTCCACAAACAATCGATCTTGACCGTCGATATCAGCGCGCTCGAAGACGTAGTCGTTGGAGGTCTGTGCAAATAGATTAGCTGGTTTCCATGGGAGCTTTCGAGAAGAAGCTGTAGGATAGAGATAGTAGGGGTTCGAACTAACTTTTCTGACACATCGCCGGGCACGAGAGGAAGTGGGGATGCAACCGCCGGAAGTAGTTTCGACGTGACGGGTTACAGAATCAGGGCAGGGCGCATTATCGACTTGTTTGCGGGTGTGGTCAATGTGCTTTGCGCAGATGAAGTTGCGGATGCAGATGCAAGCGCAGTTTGCGTTGTGGGCGTGGGTGGTGATACACATTTTGACAATTAGGGAGCTGTTGAGAGTTGTGTGAGGAGGAAGAAGGGAACATGGGGATCGAAGATGGGTTTTTGAGCTGCAGGCTCCGGCGCTGTTTGCGGAGGCTGTTCTGGAGGTTCTTCTGAATTCAAAAGTGAGGGTCACTAAGCGAGGGCAGTGAATGAACGGTTCGGAAATTTGCAGAGCTGCGTTTGCATTTGCGGATAGCAATTGAATGCCGGATAATATCACACTCTACTTTGCTAGTGACATGACGTACAACTGTCTGTCCAGCTCTGCCTGACGGAGAAGATCCTCACGAGCCTCCATAATCAACTCATTTAGATCTCTATCTTAGTGTGAGTGATTGTACGGGTGTTTCCCTCGGGGAAGAAAACGTACTGTGTGCCACTAGGGTGCTTCACCATCTTTCTTTCTGCTCTGTCCACCAACAGCTTCCACCTATTAACCATTTTTTTATGCTTTTTACCACCAAGTCCTTGGAGATCCGCTTTCTTAGTTTGATCAACAAGAGCTGCATAATATTCAGCAGTTCGAATGCGAGGCTTGTCGGTACTGAAATCCGATTAGCAAATATCTCCACGAATAATCAGATAAAAGCTTGCCTTGGATGTTCTACGGAGATATCCGTAATTTTCTCCTTTCCTCTGCCCTTTTCGTCCGTAACGCCGTCGCTGTCGTCCTGTGTAAGATCGATAACCACAGGCACCTCCAATTTGACCTTCGATCTAGTATGCTCATCTAAATTTTCTTCATCTCTCTGCTTTCTCTTCAATTTCTCCTCCTTCTTTGCCTGCTTCTTCGCCTTCTTCGTCTGCAGCTTTTCCTCGATCTTAGCAGCATCACGTGCTTTCTTTTGTGCCTTCTCTGGGCCAATATGTGCCTCCCAAGCGGACTTCTCCTTCTCCAAGATTATTCCTCGAATTTCTCTTTCTAAAAGCTCCGAAACTGGAACAATAGCCGTACTGTTCTGCCAGCCTTCACCCTCCCCAGAAACCCAACCAACAGCTTGTCTCCATTCGTAGTATTCACGTCCAGCCTCCTTCACGTTTGGATCATCCCATGTAATACGCTCTTGAAAGCTGAAGATCTTGCTGAAGTGAAGTTCATCTTGGAAGCATTCCTAGGGACGGGTTAGCTATAAATTGATTTGGACGGTGTTGATGTGGCTCAAACCCTAGAATCGACAAGGCAGCTACAGCACCCACCAGCAAGCTTGCGCGTGACTTGTTGATAGTGAGAGCAAGACGTGTGAATCCTGGAGATACCTGTGACGTCAGATGCATTGATGGCAGTCCAAGAGCTTGATGACGAGGGTGCGGCAGCGGCGTCTGCAAAGGTCTCCACGTAGGCCAGACAAATGAGGACGTGTGAGTATGTTGCGGAGCAGCGCGTATACGTGTTGAGGGTTTCGACGCACATCTTGATACCATAAAGGCTGCGATATGATGCCGCGCGATGTTGTTGTGGGGTTGACGGTTGAAAGATGGAGAGGGTTGTTGTGGGATGTGGTGGAAAGGAGAGCTGGTTTTAAGCGAGACCTTTTGGAGCTACCCGTGTTGAGTCAACACATCCCAGCCACGAGATTGGAGCTAACGAACGAGTCTCTGGTGAACAAATTAGGGCTGGTGCTTTCAATTGTGATAATCTGGAAACGTCGTCCTTCTCGGCCTTTGCAAATGCCGATCTGAGAAGTGTTGCAGGCAAATGCATGGTTGGCTTAGAATTGATACGTCTTAATATGAATATTTTAAGTCGGGGCCGTCTTCAAAAACAATCAAGTGCCTTTAATAGTGCAAGATTTGGAAAATGAGTGTAGAAGACTGTAATCTCAAGTTGAACTAGTTGAATGACAGTCCACGATGTATGAAATCTATGCGCTGCCTTCCTCAAGTCCTTTTCAACACTTGAAATATTCATCACAATCTGATTTTGCGTTAGTTGATAGAACTGAATTGAGAAAGAGCTTTTATTCTGCTATTGATAGGAATTTCCTATATTCACTTCAAATTACCATTCGAAATCTTATCGAAATATAAACATCGATGTGCTTCAGATAAAATGTTTTCATTCACTTTTAAGAATTTATCGGGCGAAAATTGTCCTACCGATCTAAATTTCCTTCCTCTGTTTCTCTGTCTTTACTCTTCAGTAACACTATCCAATTCGAAAGACAATATAGACGACAGCAGAACAATCATCTCACAAAAGCTCGAATAATTGTGACAATATGTGTCACATTCAAACCATCCAACCACAGTGCAGATGTAGCACTCAAAAGATCATCTTGTGCATTGCACAGTGAGTGTTCTATTTCCATTCACAGACTAATTTTCTTTACTTTCAAATTGTTACTGTTTCAGAGGTTCTGTTTCCCAAATGAATGTGATTCGGTTTAGCGTACTCCATATCTTCTGATGTGAAACATTTCGTTTACGAAATGTGCTGCTATTTTATGACTTGTTCGTTTACTATAGGAAACACATTCCCATGTATTGTCAGTTGGATCCAGGTGCTGTTATGTATATTTCTTTCTTCTGTATGTTTCTATTGCCTGACAGCACATTGGCTTCGCAGCAGAACCATGTATTTTCTATCTGTATGTACTTCAATCAAGTCAGACCTCTTTCACTCTCCGTACTTTCTTTCACAGAGCATGAACTAACACAACAACAACATTTGGACCTCTGCTGCCCAACTAGATCCCCCTCCGACCACATGCGCTAACACGGCTAGCAGCACCCTGTCCTCCGCCAGTGCTGGCTGCGCTGCCAGCACACAGTGCCAGGGAGCCGTTACGGTCATATGAGCCGATGATCCGTTCACGGCATATATCGTAAGTTTATTTGAACGACTTTGTCTACTTGCGTGGATAGAATAAATGACTGATCAATGATATTTAGCGACTCAGATGGCCTTAGATGAGTTTGGGGGAGAGTGGAGAGGATGGTAAGGGGAGGGAGGATTGTGTGGTGTGTGGTGCGTTTGCGGGTTGGGCGCTGGGAGCTTGGGGAGTTTGGGTAGTTGGGAAGTTTGTTTCCTTCGGGAAAAAATTAAAGTATCTTGATTCTCTGTTGATACTTCTCCCCATCGCTAGAATTTCGAGACTTGTGTGCTTGACTTCTGAAATTGTGATGCGGAGAGCAATCTCTGATTACGACATGATGTCCAAATTGGAACAGGAACTTACGCTACCCAAGTACAACCCCACGGAGTATTGGGGTGGAAAGCCTGCAACTCTACATACCGTGTCAAGGCATCAATACCCTCAATCCCCTCAAGCTTGTCCTTAGTAATCAGATATACGATGACCAACTCTGTTCCTTCCTTGACCTCCATAAACGTTGTAATGACAAGCTGGCGCTTTTCTGGGACCCAGGCATAGGTACATGATACGTATGGGTAGCGTGCACCCTAGCAGACCCCTGTAAGTGAATTAGCACTCATCTCAAATGTAGGAGGATTCAAATCCCTACCCTACTATCGGCTAGCCATCTGTAGACTCCAACCAAGCCTACCAGCCAGAGCTAAAGTGGTCCTAGTCTCTGGCATAGTTCTGGATTGTCTCAAAGGCGTTGTTAGCGACAATAGATGGTTCTCAATCGTGTGGATTATGAACTTTAGTGATTACCTTCTCAGCGGAGCTACAGGTGTTGTGAGCGAGCTTGCTGTCGGTCCAGATTATCTCTCGCCGTAAAGTTGATATTCGTGGCCATCCTGCTTGTCTATGCGTTTAGCTGTAGGACAATGCAGGAGGCATTTCTACTGTTTGCTACTTACCTCGTCCTCTAAAAAAGTGAACCCACCATGAAGGCCTCCCAACGGTCGATTCTGTAGTGGAAAGTTGCTTCTCTTTTATGAGTAGGACCAGATCTCAGAAGCCATTTGAAAAGTTTGAACGATGTCTAGAAGCTTGGTGATTCCCAGCTTCCAGCCCTCTTGTGAGTATATATGTCTTTTTCTCGGTATTTTCCTCGGCCCCGTCTCGTATCAGCTCAGTGTCCACAGAGGGCCTTATGCTTTCATATCCCAAGCTAGATGCTCACGACCTGCAAACCCTCCTACAAACCCTCCTCCATCCCCCCTCTCTATGCTACTGAACTGGTTGATTCCCCTGGCACTACGTGCCAATCTGTCGACTTCGCGTGCTACATGGATTGATGGATTGAGATCTCTTTCTTGATCTTGTGGGTGGTGGTGCATGGTTGTTCTTAGTTGATGGAGTGATTTGTCTGCTTAAGTGTGATCATGAACGAGACTTCGACCTGCTAAATAGTCAAGCTAGCTTGACTGGTCGTAGATGGCGCTGTCCATAACCTTCACTTGCTGCTATCACTCATTCCAATGACGAGCTATTTTTATCCCAAGGATTAGGCTTGACCTCACTGGGGGAAATGCCCAAATGCTCACCCTGCTAGATTAGGAGGAGTAGCGTAAGTGTTCCTACCCTGGCATGTTTCTGTAGAACAGCATCAGCGACATTGCCTGTGGCAGCAGATGGTTCTTCAACGGTGAATATCTTCTCTGCGAACGTGCGAGCATTGCGATACGATTGACACCGACTCTCTCGCTGATAGCGGTACAATTGCTATCGGAAACCACTCTGAGAAGTCTGTATTTTTGAGTTTCTTCGTACCGCCATATTCTATCCAAATACTGAGCGGAATGTCCTAGGTCCTCTTGCGATTGTTATCGTACACGTCGTTGTAGATATCCAGCTCACCACTCTCATTTATCGACTTCCACTGAGTAAGAGGCGACAGGTGTGGAAGTTGACGTAATTGACGCGGAAGGTTCAGCAGCAGCGGTGGAGGTATAGAGGCAGTCGAGTATGTTCGGGTTAAGGATGTTGAGAAGAAAGGAAGCCTTGAGAATGATATTGGTCGGATATACAAGGATTACTTGCTCGAGTCGGGTGTGCAGAAAGAGGAGGCGGCGCTGCGACTCTGTTGGCGAAGTTCGTTGAGCTCGTAGAAAAGGGTAGCTAGGTGAAGAGAAAGATGGCAGATCGCGAACTAGTCAAGATGCTGTTGAAATATAGATAGAGTGTCGCAAAAGGTAGCGGTGCGTCCCAGACGACGTCGACGGCGATGAAGTGCTAAATTTGGCGACGTGAGAGCAACAGGAATGTAGCAGCAGAAGGAAGAGGAGGGATAAGTTTTCTTGTGTGTAGATTGAAGTTGAGGACTGACCCATTCACTCATCGAAAAATAGTTGAAACTTTTCTTGCAGGCCATCTCCGATGCTGAGATTTCGATGGATTTTTGAAGAACTGTGTCTCAGCATGAGAAAGCAAATACGTGGAAGATAGAGACGGGAAGGCGGGATAGAAAAGGACAAGTGAGGACTACTCATTTTCAGACTTCACTATGAACAAAGAACAGCCTTCAGCATATGGAATACTTACCTTGTCCACGAGGAAAGGAGGAAATTAACAAGTAGGGACAATCACTGAAATGGAAGATATCTCATCCATTAATCCTGTTACTTATGCCATCACATGCCCTGATATCGAAAGCATCTCTTAATAGACTACGCCTATTGCTATTACACCGTACAAAATGCGCATCCAGTCTCCCTGTCCAGCCTCCAAAGCACCCAAGAACAGACGAGTCGCAGCATGAGCATAGCCTTATGATTCATATCCACTCTTAGCGCAGGGAGAGAAAGAGACACGCAGAAAGACACAAAGACCTTGCAGAAAACGCGAAGACAGAGAAGAAATAGCGCAGCATAGAGTGAGAAGAAGCCCCCATGCCAAAGATGTATCCGAACCAGAGAGGATGAAGAGTTAGAGTGACGCGCTGTAGTAGTAGTTGGTAGGTTCTGGAGTGTTGGAGGTATCCATATCAGAGATGGTGATCAAATGCCGAGGAGCCATGCACAACCTGCAAGCACATATATCGTCCTGGAAGCATCTGTACCACCTAAAAGTGGACCCACAGCAAAGTAACCGATTCGCATTAGAGAAAGGAAGGTCGATAATGGTAGCTTTATAGGACAATGCACTTCTTCTCCTTCTTCTTCTTGGTCAAAAGGGCGGCGCGTGTAGCATGTTCGAAAACCTCACGGACACCCTCATTGGTCTTTGCTGAACACTCAAGGTACTTGTAGGCGCCGATCTTCTTGCGAATCTCCTCACCCTAGATTTAATTGTTAGCTTTCCAATTTTACTCGATGTTGTGCCGTGATCTCCTTTATTCAATCGATGTTGGTTTGGGGGGTCTTACCTGCTCGGGAGTAACAGGCTTTTGGCTAGTCTTGTGGAGCTCTTCGATGGTCTTCTGGTCGTAACGCAGATCCTTCTTACATCCAACCAAGATGATTGGGAGCCCGCTGCAGAAATGCAAGACTTCGGAAATCCACTATGAGCACGTGTCAGCGATGCCTTATCTCTAGCTCAATTTCAGCAGATGTAGCGGTGACGGTACCTTCTCTTGAACGTTGTCGAGGGAATCGGGGGAGTCAACGGCGAAGCAGATGAGGATGACATGCGAATCTGGGTATGAGAGTGGTCGGAGACGATCGTAATCTTCTTGTCCAGCCGTATCCCATAGAGCTAACTCGACGTGCTTTCCATCGACCTCGACATCGGCAACATAGTTCTCGAAGACAGTTGGGACATAGACCTGTAGAGCCGCACAATCAGCATGAAATTCCTGCCTATATTTGTTTCCAGCCAGTGGGAAGTTCGGAGCTATCTCGAAAGGTTGACGGTGTGTAATCGAGGCCGGACGAGGTTGCGGGTATCTTAGAATAGGAGGGGCCGGAATGGCAATCTTACCTCTGGGAAGGTACCCTTTGAGAACACACTGCAAAGACGTTAGTATGAATGTGCTTTTAAGAAGGGTTTGCTAGAAAATAGAAAGATGGGTGATGGAGACGTACATCAACAAGCAGGTCTTTCCGCAGGCACCATCTCCTACAATGACAAGCTTTCGACGGATTTCCGCCATATCGAAGGTTCTGGGATTGAAAGGTGAGAGGGAGCGACTGGGTGAAGACAAATGCGAAGTTGTGGTTGAAGTGCGGTGCTCGTGGGAAGAGGGAGATGGAAATTCGTCAAGTGGTTGTTGAGAGGTCGAAGTTGGAGGACGAGGCAAGCAAGAGCAACAGGTGCCTTAGCGCGTGTGCCTGAGGCGGAAGCCGGACTTGCGCGAGACGACGAGTGGACGACGACAACAGGGACTCTGGCGGCAGCGGCAGCACACGATCTGAGGCGAACAATGACAATTTGTATGGGTATGGGTATCTCGAGAGGTGGTCTGCAGGTATTTGGTGCGGCTTTATTTGCGTTCTTGCACTTCTTTCTGGGCACGAGAACCACTTTATAATGAACTTGACAGATCACTGAGGCAGATTTATATTCAATGTTTAGTCCTGCCAGCTCGCCGCAGTGAATCAGAGAGAGACATTCTGTTATTGTTTGATATTTGCTGCGCTTTGTCGGGGTGACTGTCTTTATGAACAACTCGTTATTCCCATTCCTGAATGGAGGGTACGCCGACGTACTGGATAGCGCTGGAAGCCCTGAGAAAGGAGTCGGCAACGGGCTTTACAGGGCCCGTCTGTCGACTCTGCAGCAGTGTCGGCTCTGTATGGTCGCCATTTTCGTGCAGCGACAGCACCTGGAACGCGTTTGCAGCAGCTTCATCGGCCAGCACGAGTCCTTGCACAGCTGAGCAGCGAAGTCAAATCGATATCGATGACATCCGACGGAACCCAGCCAATCACGCCGGCTCTGGCCTTTCTTTAGAGCCCCATAGAGTCGTACATCATGTGAGGCGCAGTCAAGCTACGACAAGGCAGAGCAAGCCTTAATTCAGGACTTTCCAGGACTCTGCATATCAACTCGGATATGGATACGAAATGTCGGAGTTATCACGTCGCTTTGATAATCTTTCCTCTGCATCGACAATCAAATGTGTGATCTTGTTTCTTAATAATTGATTTTCCCTCGATGAGGTACACACCCCGAGGCAAGTGCCGTGTAAACATTATGCAGAAAAGAATAAAAATAATGTCAAAGGCCTTGGCTCGTCTCGTAAATCGACCAATTCAAAAGATAGTCTAGCCCCTTACTCGTCACGTGTTGAAGCTCCATTGTGAGCTTAGCGCGCCAAAAGAAGCTCAGAATCCAAAAAGTTACATCTCGGTCCACCACATCCCAATCAGCCTCCAATCCCACCACAACCTCTCTGCAGCATGCAGAAGGTGATCAAGCGAACTGTACTGGCCGAAAGGCAGTATGCCCGGAAGGTTGCGAAGCGGAAGGACAACAATCAACGAGCGTGGGCCAAGAGCAACCGGGAGCAAGTTCTTTTCTCTCGTAGAGACGAAACAACCGCCATTAGAAGTGGGAGGCATTTTAGAAGAGAAGACTACGAACTTGGGCCACTGGCTCCGAAGAGAGATGTTGGGGAATGGACGGACAAGTATGGCACAATCAATTCGCAGAGGACGAGAGGAGATTTGATGGAGAAGGAAAAGGTCAAGAAAGAGTTGGAGCCATTTGGAGGGCATTTCCTGAACATAGTAGAAGGTGACAGGGTGGTCCTCCTGGAAGGGAGAGACAAGGGGAAGATTGGCAAAATTCGGAGCGTGGACAAGAGAAGAGCAGAATGTACTGTTGAAGGACTCAACCGAGTAAGACATTCTCACTCTCTCACAAGACAAGGAAGGAATTGCTAACACGGGTTTAGGTTGATGTTTCCGTACCAAGCTGGATGATTCAAAAGGAAGATCCTGATCAACGCCCAATTCGAACAATCGAGAAGCCAGTTCCTATCAGAAACGTGCGCCTAGTCTACCCGCTCACGGATGAAACAACTGGCCAAACGCGAGACGTAATCGTAAAGACTTTGATCAACTCAAAAATATGGCATTCGAGAGAGGGAGGATCGCAATGGCACCGCATCATTCCTGGACTCAATATTAAGGTGCCATGGCCAAAGAAGGAGCCTACAGTATATGAAGACCAGCCCATCGATACTCTTCGACTAGAAGTCGAAACCAAGACCTTCGTCCCAACACTTCTGACACCACCAATGCCAAGAAGCGTGATTGATGAATTGAGGAACAAGTTCTCCGTGTTCAGAACTCGCCACGAGCCAGAATATATCGAGGCAAAGATGGCCGAGGACAAGGAGAAGGAGGAGAAGAAGAAGATGGCAGCATTGATGAGGACGCCATTGAAGGAAGTGAACAGGAGAGAGCGCAAGTTACGGAAGGCCAAGGGCAAGGGCAAGCTTACGCCAGAGATGTTGGAGACAATCGGAAGAATGATTGCGACAAAGAAGAAACTAGTGATGGATGCTGCAGGTGTGTCACAGGAGACAGCTGCTCCAGAACCAGTAGCTGTGGCAGCGTGATGTGGTGTATATGTAGGATATGTATGATGGGTATTGTACTGCATATATGGCATTCTCGGCGTTGTAAGATACTCCTTGGCAAGGAGCACACAAAAATAAGTAGACGTCCTCTCCTGGTCCAAAGATTCATTTGTAGAAATATAGCTATACCCTACAAAACATCTTGCGCGGTGAGCGTTCTCCATTCTATAGATCTGCGATCTTCTCAAGTGATGAAATTAAAAATCAACTGTTTAGTATAACTTTGAAATTAATTTTGTAATCATTATGTCAATTACTGCATTATTTGATGTATATCGTTATTCCATCCCACAACTATCTCAACAACCACAAACTTGACAAGTCATACACCTATAAGCTCACAACATCTCTCTAGCCAAAAACCCGCAAGCAATAGACAGGCCATACAACAGTCTGTGCGCCCCGAAAACACACTCCAGTTCCGTGCCAGCATATCCCTATTGCCTTCTCCCTACTCGCTTGTTGTCTTTCTTGCTCAGGAGTAAGGGTTGATGGGTGGGGTTGTGGCTGTGACTGTACTTGTGATTGTGGCTGAGGATGCATACTGGACCGAAGAGGCAGCTGCTGTACATGTGTCTGGAAATTGGGTGGATGAGGCTGTTGTTCGGTAGGTTGAGAGAGTTGAGGGTATGTGGTTGTTTGTTGTTGCTGCTGTTGCTGCTGCTGCTATTGAAAGAGTTGGAACGTCTGAGTATAGATGGGCTGTTGCTCGATCGAATTGGCTGAAGGTATGCCGCTTGTAAAACTTGTCGACGTCCTCAATATGGTATTCTGCATTGGTTGAATCTGAGGCTGGGGTAGGACCTCGCTCGGTGTAATATTTGGTTGCGATGATGCCTGTGAGATGTGAGTATTGGTCATTATTCACTTAATAGGAGAACATACACTTCTCTGTGGTTCAATCATCTTTTTACCGTATTTAAGACTTCCGGGTACTGGGTATTAGGACTCGGTGTGTAGCATTTCAAGTTCTAGGTATGAGGGGGGAAACCTGTAGCGATGCGGTGTAGTTGTACGGTTCATGATGAGCCTCATTGATCATGATCTCGAGGCTGAGACTCATGAAACATCACGAAAGAACGACCCTCGTCACTTTTGTGGCGAAGAAAAGAACGAGGCTTCAATACTTGAATCGGGTTCATAATGTCGTGTTGATAGAAGGACAACGAGGCGCAAAAGCCTGAAAACCCTCGAAACTTGACTTTTTGGTTTTAAAAACGGCACTCTAACATGCCACTTATAGGAAATCGCCTGAATCATAAGCCAAAAATTCATTTGAAAGTGAAGTAGTATTATTACTTCGAACTTAAAGGATTAGACGAGAGGGTGATTAAATGTTTCATAGTGACATGAACATCGAATCATTATGGAGGCCTGTAAATCCGGAGAGGTGTTGTATATTAGCAGAAACATGATTCGAGTCCCACTCACAGCCGCTACGCCTCAAGTGGCACCCGAGTCATTTCAAAAAGCTCAGGGGGATTTAAGGTATTTACCGTTTGAAAATCCTATATAGCATCATGAGTCTTCATTCAAAAATTGTGAGCAGGTGGAGGTCTAACCGAGCGCCACTAATTTGTATCTGCTTTCTCCTTTCAATTTGCCATGTGAAATAGTTATCTTCCGGTATGTTCGGGCTGAAACTGAGCCATAGAGGGCGTTGAGTATCTTAGGATTTCTCGCTGGAGATGTGAAAAATTGGAAATTTATTGACCGCTGAGTGAAATGTAGTATAGGACTTGTTTTCTTCACTGAAAGGGGTGAATAAATTTGCAAATCGGACAGCCTAGAAGTGGTAGAAGTACGATTATGTCATTTTCTTGAAAGAAATTTCCACTCATCATTTGCCTGTCAAGCTTCAATCCTGCTGTTCAGGCATCGTCTTCCAGAAGCGAGACTTCAGCTCGCGTATAAAACGGTTCTTGAGAAGCTCTCAGCAACGACCATTCACCACCTTGCCGAAGTTATGCGATCATGGCATTCGAGTTTCGCGATCTGCAGCTCTTCTATCGAATCTTTGATCGAGATAATGTCAGTATCCTTAGTTGTTGGATTCTCTCGTACTCTCTCTAGTCTAGCTAAATTTTCCAAGAAACTGCCCTCAAATGATTACTGTTACAAGTGCTTCACGTTCGAATTATCAACTGTATTCGGATACTATGTTGTGAGTTTCAAAGTCTTTAAGGGTGAGGATGGTGTGGTACTCAAGGGTGGTGAACTTCTACACCTACACTTCCAAATAAAGTCGAGTTCTATTGGAAGGATAACCAAAATTGTATCAAGGGCCCATTGTACCATCTTTTTGAACAGGCAGAAACATTGTCTCTGCCACGTTTTGAGCGGTGGTGAGCTTTTATGCTTAACGATTTCGCGGGAACGCGGGCACTTGAATTCCAACTTGCTAAATTTTTTAAAGTTGATATTTAAGTTTCGTCCTCTGAGTATGAAGGATAGTATCTGGAACAGAGGGAGGAGTTCACGTGCAATGCCGATATTTATAAAATTCAAGCTATGTAGGATGAGCTAATACTCCTGTATGTGTAATTTTCTAATAGGCGTTAAAAGTTCTTCAATTGCTCTTAACGGATCCGAAGATGGCAATGTCTTGGCATTCCATTTCGTAAAACCAGGCTATATATTTCACAAGTGCCAAGCTCTTGGATTTTCTCAACACCGTTGAAGTCGAACGATATCTCCTTCGAGGACTCGCAAGTGGAAATGTAACCGCTTCAACAGTGTCACATTTTCCATATCTTATCCCTAGACTCTTCGAGAGTTAAGTCCATCTCCCGAAAATGAGAAGACTTTGCGAAGGAGTATGAACAACAGTGAGGAATCTCGTCTGACAGCAAAGAACCCTTGACAAAGTGATAACGTCAGTTTTATTTATCAAGCATAAGGAACTTGATCAGCCATCTCTGTTGCAATATAGCACACCTGGGTAGGAGAGTGAGTTTGGGTCCTTTTTGTTACGTGATTCTTCAATGCCGCTCTCCATAACTTTTTCTGAAGCACATTTTCTCTCGACATCCCAAAAAGAGCTTTAAGAATTCCGTTCCCTTATATCTTCGCAGCCTGAAAAAGTAAGACTACTCCTGTAAAATCTCCTTGGTGGATATGAAGGCTTTAGGGATAAAATCGATTTTGTTTTGCATGTTCTATAAGGAGAAACGATTTTTGAGAGTATTCACGTGAAAATACAACACCAAATGGGACGCAACTTGCTCTAAATGCCTTCAACAGGAACCTCGGCCCCCACCACCTCGCCAAAACCACACTCTCAGTGGGTAAACCCCACCACCAAAGTTATGTCGTATATAAAGTCAAATAAGCAATATCCTCACAAGTTTATGCGAGGCGGCTGTTTCCGGCCTGACAAATTTCGCTGTGGTTGCGGAGTGGGTTAGGTCGACGCAGACAAAATCGGTAGCCCACGGTTAAGCTATGCCACTTCAGCCAGCTGTTGAGGACCCTACACCGTTGTTTGTGTTTCTTTCTTTTGTATTTTTACCTTCTCAGGAAGCTGCGATATTAGGACATGTGTTAAATTCTGATGCGGGATCCTTGACATTTTTGTTAAGCGAGGAAGCGGTGTTTGGATTGGCTTTAGTCTTCACCTCAGCATCGTTGAGTTAACGGGCCTTGGTAACGATTCAATGGGCATGCTCCTGCAATAATGCGAATTAATTGAAGTCTTCATACGTTTCAGTTTGCTTTTATTTGATGGCATACGTCAGCGCTATCCATTTCTTATGAGCCAAGCAATGTCAGCCTGTCGAAAGCGTCTATGACAGGAGGTTCCTTCTTCTTCTTCGCATCCGCGAGACTCTCCGCAAGCACCGCGTCACCGCCAACAGGTCTATACACCTCAACTCCCTCCTCATCCAGAACCTTGGATGGCTCCTCAATAGCAAATACCTCCGGAATGCAAGCCTTGCACATCCCCACCACCTCAGCCATAGCGCTCTCAACAGCTCTAGCCCTCTCCCACATCCCCCTGCGAACAAGCCCTTCGACCAATCGCCCAACTTCACCACGAACACTTTGCACCCTGTCAATCAACCGCCCGACTGAGGCAATGAGATATTCTTCCTCATACACACTTCCTTTCTTCCCTCTTGCCCTCTTTCTCTCCTCTCGTCGGCGATTCTTGCTAGTCGCACGACTGACTCCTGTTCCCGCAGTACCAATACTCTGTCCTTGACTACCTCTACCAGTGTATCTAGTGAAGAGACTACGATTTGTGCTCAGCCTCGACGAAGCAGCCACACTAACATCGTCCGGTAACTCGCCATCTCCACCTCTCTCGCCCTCATAGAAAGCTAGAGGATCAGCAAGGGCCTTTGCTCTCAGCTCCCTGATTCTCGGTACTTGAGCCAGAAGTTGAGCTTTGCACTCCGCAAGCAATTCCGTTGAGCTTGCTAGAGCATCGGCTAGTCCAGGATCAATGACCGATTCGAGGAGTTCAGGCTGGTGCTTGAGAGCAACGAGGTGGAAAGCATCGGAGAAGAAGTAGCCTTTACAGAATGAGCGACAGGCATCTTCCGTAGAGTCGAGGTAGTCGAGATGTATTGATGCTGCGGCGCGGTGGTCTCTGGCATCTGTCACCGCTTCGGCTAGAGTTGTTGCGAGATCTGTGAGCGCCTGTGGTGCTAATGGTGGGGTTTGAGAAAGTGCGCAGAAAAGCGCTTCGCGCCATTGTGCGGGTCCGGAGGAGACATAGCACGATGTTGCGGCCATGTAGTCATTGAGTGATTCGAAGGCGAGAGCAGCTTCTTTGTATTGTGATTTCGATTGTAGGTATTTTGCGTAGAGTTCTGTGAGGATCGCATGACGTGCTGGGTTGTAGCGGTACAGGGAGAGGGCAAATTGGTAGAGTGCATGCTTTTGAGTATATGTTTGTAATTCGCTGAAGGCATCCAGGGAGTGTAGATGCGTTAGTGCTTTGTCATTCCGCCCTAGATAGTCGTCAATGCCAAAGCGTCGACGTAGCTCAGTCATTGACTGGAGGTTCTGCATAAATGGCAAGTATTCTCGCGGGTCTTTTTGTGATTGTTGTGCAACCAAGAGGGCAAGATCAAGGTCGTAAAGTCCAAGAGCATTGTCGTATAATTTATTTATATCAGCCAGGAAGCAGATATGCTCCACTGCTTTGTCGGCCATCTCTTCATTATCTTTCATTAATTGTGCCACAACAAGCAAGCCGTCTTCTAGTGCTGGGGGCGATTTGCAAACATTGGCTGTTATTATATTCTGCAGGTTCGTGGCTGTTCGTGTCTTGAGCACTTCAAGGAAGGCGTCGCAGATTTTATTGACCTTAGATGTCTTCGTGAAACTTGGTTCTGGCGGAGTCACTCCGTTTGTGCTATTTATGACTGAGGTGCCGTTGGTCAAGCCTGAAGGTTTCCGTGTTTCCTTATACATACTTTCCGTGACATCCTCATCTCTGACAAACCAATCAGCTAGGTTTTAAGGCATGGTAGAACGAGACATACCTTATTGAAGAAAGGAACAAGTCAATATATGTTATTTTCTTGACTTGGTCAAGGAACAGCGGAACATTTGCCAGAAATTGTTCTGGTGCATGATCGTATAAGAGGTTCATATCCACTCTTTGAGTTCTGCAATGAGTGAAAGCTTTTCTGTAATTCCTCTCATCGATAAGAGCTCTAATTCCCGCAAGCACCATGGCTCGAGGGAAAATTGTTTCAAGATTGCCTCTGGGCATCTGTAAAACAAGATTCAGAGAAGAAGGCATTGCAGTAACAAGTCGAGCGCCGCGTTCTATACTTCGACATCGCTCGTCTATTTCTGGGTCGTCAGGCGGAACCTCAAGGTCTGTTCGAAGTCAGTAGATGGCACACTAAGCATATGAATTGAGGAGGCTCGTACCATTGACATCTGTAATGTGCACGAACTTAATTAGGTGTGTTGTAGTGGTAAATATGAGATGGACATTGGTGACGAGGAACGACGTGCAATTCTTGACCAATGAGCGCGAGTTGGCGTAGAGGTGGCCATTAGTCGACATGCCAAAAGCGATGTAGGTATCTCCGTAGGGAAGGACCTCAACCCATGGTAAATACGTGGGAAAATTGCAATGAGATAAATCATGCCCACCGAAAGAGAGCTTGTGCAAATCTCCAGATTTACCTTGAACAAAGGCATGGCTAACACCGTCCTGGCAAATGCTTGAGAGATTTCGCACAACCGAGTTGGAGTGGGCTTGAGAAGGGACTTCTTCCATCCTCCCAGTATCATCGTTGAAACCATATCTTTTGATGACAGAACTTCCATTGACAGATAGCAAAACCAATAGCTCATCTCTATTGTCAAATGTTATCTGCTGGGGGAATGCGTCTGAGCTCCCTGTATTCTCGAACGTTACTCTGGCTGTTAGTGCTGGAGGTGGGGAGGAGGCATAGTGTTTTTCCCATTCGAAGATGGAGATTCCTTCTTGGTGCAAGACGGCGAATGACGATGCACCAGCATTAAACGCAATGTCAATCGCATTCGACCGTACTTCAAAAGCATGTAATGCCATTGGTGGTGGTACATTGGCAGTTCGTAAAGGTGTTACGTTGATAGTCTGCCCATCTATCACTGCGACTACCCCGTCATCTTGAGGTGGCGGCGTTGTGTCACGAGCAGTGCCGAATACGTATTCGAACACAGTGATACATTCTATAAAGAGACGTAAGCGATAGTTCGTCATCTAGAGTCACAGAAGAATTACCTGGAGCAATAGTTAAAATTTGTAAAGGTCGTTCTGGGTGCCACACCAAAGAGAAGTTTGGTAATAATGCAGCACGTTTGATGCTGATTTCTTGTTTGAGATACCAGTGATAATTCCCAATCGTCCATAGCTGAATCGAATTCGCCATTATTACAGCCAAACATGTTGAGTCGTGATTCCAGGACAATCGGATGTGTTGTCCTTGCAACTTCCGTTGCTCTGGGGTCATTCTTAGACTGAATTCTCCATGTTGCAAACCGTTTCGCTCGAAGAATACAACATCAACTCGATCGTCACGATGTTGAATCCCGGCAATAAGGTTTCCTGCCGGGCGCCAACTCAAGGCACCTTCTAAGCCATCAACTGGCTCACTCATGCTGTCGAGTACACCTTCCCTAGAATACACTCGGATAAGTCGTCTTGCGGCACCTTCAATGGTCGATATCGCCAAATAGGCACCATCTCCTCTCCAGCTGATGGTAGTACTAGAATCATCGTTGGGACTAAGAACACCTTCATCGATCTTCTCCGGCATCGTTGGGTCCTTCAAGGCCTTTGCTCCTCTTCCCTGAAACTGGGTCTCCTTCTTTCCCCAGCCAACAGAAACATGATTTGACGCTTTGAGATCTTCAGCAGTCATGGTGACATCTGTGATGCCTTCAAAGCTCCTGCTCATGAAAACGACCGTATCCGCTTTCGTGGTAATTGCGAGAAGCTCTTCATCGGGAGACCATTTTGCTGCAGTGATGCCTGCATCGACTGACCCAACAATCTCAATGCGGTCTTCACCTGGCAAAGGCTCTTCTCTGACGACAACAATGTCCCCTCCAGCGAGGACGAGACATGCCGTGAGGCTGTCGCCAAAATAATGAAGACTCAGAATGCGGTCACAGTCAAGCTCCGGATTTGGGCAAGGCGCATCCCAAGAAGTAACCAGAGTACATTCTCTAAAACAGGTCAGCAGTATTAATAAAGCCAAGGTGATCAATACTAACTCTGTTTTTGTTGTATTTTTGACTCTCACTAACTCAATAAGGGCATTACTTTCGGTTGGACCAAAAGTGCATAGAACGGAGTCATTGGCAAGATCCCATGTGGCTGAAGTAACAGGTCTCTCTTGAAACTGAGCGGGAGGACTCCATGGTTCATAACGAATGTTCCTGAGATTACGCATCTTTCATGAACCCGTAACTTCCTAGTCATTCATATTTTCGGTATGGCCGTTGAATTTGGTGTTGGATTTGCCCGACCCTTGCTGCTTTCACAAGATAATTTTTTGAATGAATTTATGCAGTGCACGGACCACGATCTAAGCTACCCCGGACTTTCACGTTCTCGATGCAAAGCAGGTGAATCCGACAGAAGTCACCTCACTAGAAAACTCGGTCCACTTCAACCATTCTTATACATCCCACACCCACCCTCTTTCCCCTCCAATCTCCTCGCGAAATAATCGCAGCCATGGATATCGCTTATAACCAGCATTCGCCCTATTCGCGGCACCATTCTCATTCTCACACGAACCTCAACCACCTCACCCTTGCTCCCTTGACCACCCGGCTTCCCCTCTCCGATCCAGACGCCCTTCCCGACTCCAACAATTCGTACTCCTACATCGAGGGCCGTTCCGCACCTACAACGCCGTCAATTCTCTCACGATCGTCTTCACGAGTATCGTTAAAGAAACCTGCCAAACTCAATCTGCCCAAAAGCAAATCGAGCACGCATCTGCTAGCCGCAAGACAACCTCGGTCTGGCGCTACAACGCCGGGCGGCACGAGGTTGCGCAACGCAATTACAAGAGATGAATTGAGCATTAGCACGTTCTCTGAAAAGAATAGAAACGACTCGGATTGGCTTCTGCGTGCTGGTGCTGCGATCTCTACCTCAACAAGGGAGTCCAAGGGGCAGGCATGGCTGGTCTCAAGAGAGAGTTCTACAAGCTTGACGGCACAAAGGGACGATGACGATGAGGAATTGGAACAAGAACTGGCACGCGAAAGAGCGAGGAATAGTAGAAGGGGTAGTACAGTTGGGTCCTTTGATGCTGACGACGAGTTTTCGCCCGTGACAACTCGAAGAAGTCTGAGTTTCGAGCCGCATAGTAGCGGTCGACCAATAAGTCGATTTGGCAGCCGAGTAAATAGCCGAAGAGGAAGCAGGTCAAATCTTGCTACACCAATGGCATTTGAGAGAGAAGGATATTTCGATCATAGAGATTTTGCCCAAGAGGAATACATTGCTGAGCCTGACTTTGTCGATGTCGAAGAGGAGGGCTATGATATTGAAGAAGCAGAAGCAGCGAAGAATGATGAAGCTATTGTTAAGAAATTGGCAAGAGCTAGTGGTGTTGGCCTCGGAGGATGGGTTGAGAAGATGCTTGGGTGGAATTTGTTTGCTGTTGAGGAAGATGGCGAGGAAACAGATGTTGAAGCTATAGATGAGAAGGCGGAGGATTCTGAGCTCTCATCAAGGCCCTCAAGACGAGATCTCACCGGACTTGTTGATACTCCTACCGAGGCTATGCCTCCTCTTCGAGATGATGAGACGGGTGGCTGGCAAGATGCTGCATGGTTATTGAGCGTAGCAACAAAGGTGTTGTTATAGATCAAGCGAGTCGTTTTATGAGTAATGATTTGACGAAGTTTTAATTGGAGTAGAGTCTTTTGCACATCTAGGTCCTTTTCCTCCTGCAAGATATCTATAGGTCGATCTTCTTGAGTAATAAATGTGGGGCATGGTGTTCCCTGCTTGCCTCATCTCAATGTGTGGGCGTAGACCTGACTCTTTCGCCAGACCTCAAGACAATAATTGCGCCCGGCTCTTCGATGCCTGCTTGACTTGTTTGGCAACAGGTAGGTGTCGCCGGGTTCCGATTCGTCAATGGCGCGCCTCGCCCTATTCATCCCGTTGCTGATATGCTTGGCTGCTTCTTCAACCTTGTCTCACACCTTATTCTATAATCCTCAATCGTCTTCCTAAACTCATTTCCTAGCTTTCCACCCAGGACTCTCTCAGCAATCACCCTCGCCTCTTCATATCTTCTGAAGAAGAAAAGCTCCTCAATTGAATGGAGGATGACTTGCGACTCCTGTTTAGACGGTTCATCAATTGGTAAATTCAACGTCTTCCAAAGCTTTTGCCTTCCAGTTAGTAAGATTTCGAGGGTGAAAGGTCACTCTTCGAAGTCCTACCTCTTCAACTTCAATCTTCGGCTTCCATGTCTCTTTCACTTTTCGAAAATCCTCCTCTGACTGGAAATCTCGTGGGAGTTTCTGTGTTCCTTCAACGGACTCGTCGGATGAGCTGACTTCGATGTTGAAGAGACCGCCATTTTCGTCATCATCCATTACCGGAAGCCCTTCTTTTAGAGTTGGGAGAGTGGCTTCGAGGAATTTTGTGTTTGAAGTGTTGGAGATGGAAGTTTTGTTCTTATCGAAGCGATAAGAATTTGAGGTCACTTTGCCCCGCTTCTTTACCCCACGTTAAAGCTTCACTTCACTTCCCTTCCACACAACCTCACTTCGAACACAAAATATAATCGCTAATATGGAGGAACAAGTCAATAGGTTGGTCGAGAAGACCTGGGGTAAGCTCAGCATGCCCATCAATTAAAAGTCCTAGACTGACCACACAGTCCAGCGAAATTTCAAAACACCGCTCCAGATCAACGTCTCCTCATAGCCATATCCGGAATTCCTGGCTCAGGTAAAATTCTTCCTACCCTGTCTATATTCGACGGAACTTCAAACAAATATGTAGACTAAACAACTAAACAGGCAAAACAACCCTCGCTAAGGAAGTAACAACCCGCCTCAATGCCCTCAACACCACCAGCACCACCCCAATGGCAGCCTTCATCCCCATGGACGGCTACCACCTCTCGCGTGCCCAACTATCCTCCATGCCCAACCCCGTTCTAGCCCATGACCGCCGCGGCGCAGCCTTCACCTTCGACGGGTCCGCCTTCCTTTCCCTCGTCAAAGCAATCCGCATCCCACTCACACCCACCTCTCTGCCCCTCTACGCGCCCTCCTTCGACCACGCGTTAAAAGATCCTGTCCTCGATGACATACCCATCTTACCTACGTCTAGGGTAATAGTTTTTGAAGGGAATTATTTGAGTTTGAATAAGGAGCCGTGGAAAGAGGCAGCGGGGTTAATGGATGAGCTGTGGTTTGTTGAGGTGGATTTTGAGATTGCGGGGAGGAGGTTGGTGCCGAGGCATGTGAAGGCGGGAATTGCGGCTGATGAAGAGGGAGCGTGGAAGAGGGTTAGGGAGAATGATTTGGTTAATGGGCAAGAGATTGTGTATTTTAGGATGGATGGAGTACATGAGGTTGTGGTTAGTAGGGAGGATGATGCTTGGGCACCTAGTTCTTGAAGGATCATAGGAGGATGCTTTGTGTCGAGATAGGCTGTAATGTGGCTTTTAAAAGTGTGGAAATAGACCATTAGAAAGGTGTCTTGAAATGGACAAAACGTGGATGAGGTGGGGGAAATCAATTGAGAGTAACCTGCATATCAGGTTCTGGCACGATACCAGCCACACAGCTTCTAAGGCCTATAAGGTATGTCTATCCTCTAACCAGAAGACTTTTGGGCTTCCTTGTGCCTTCATGTACTGCATTTTGGTCTGTTGATAAATGCTGAACCTAGGCAATTCCTGAAATTTTTACTTCATGCTCTTATGGGAAGATATTTCTGAGTAACAACTTAGAAATCCACGACATCTTTCATTCTATGCTCAATTATCCGATCAAAAGGCGGTCACTCGCACTCCATATATTCATTGTCATTTACTTTTCCTGCATGTCTGAGAGGTCCGCTGTTGATAATCATGCCGGCTTGCGAAATCCTTTCTTCCTAGAGATGTTTTGTTTCAAAGACGCGGAACAACATCCAGGCTTCGAATATGGATAGTACAAAATGCTGCCAGAGAGGAGAACATTGTATTTGGTAAACAATGCCAGATGAGGTGGAATCCAAAGTTCTCCATGGAGTGTTGGCCTGGACAGCCGAAGCTTTTCACGACAGAAAAAACGAAGGCAGACTGAGATTACATACAGGAAAAATAAAGAGAGGATAGAAATTCCAGCGGATTAATTCCTCTGAAACAGCTTAGGATAGCCCCTTTGGTGCAAAATTAAGTAATTATTTGGCGGTCTCTTTCTGATCTTAAATTCCTTGAAATATCCGAAACTCTTAATAATTAAATGCGAACCAATGTGTCAAGGCTGTGTAATTCTAACATCGCCTTTCGGCCTCCGAATACACATATAACAGTTTCCTCTCTGTAAACTTTCGTCTCTTGTTCATGTACCAATACCATCATCAATGGCATAATCTTCGTCGACATTCTGACCAATTGCAAGCGCTCTTACATTATTATTTGAGTTGTGACCTGGTTAATATTGTCTTCGTAACCTCGGATTGCTGGGACCCTGCGTTCGGAAGAGAAGCCGGGTATCGAAATAGGTCTCTAAGTTGTGTACGATATACAGACTTTCCATGAGAAATTCGCGAGATGTCCCGTCGGAATGGATTTCTTCTGTCTTCAATCCCACCTGATATGATCTTCAACTTCCCCAAGCGCGGCGATCATATCAGATACAAGGAGGTTGATGCTGGCAACTCGATCTCGGAATTCCAACGGTTCTGAAGCTTCCCCGGAACACGCAAGGATGGCCTGGACCTCATGACGCAGCTAGGCAGTGTGCACAGGCTGCTGTCCTTGGCGTGTCAATTCGAGCATCACACCATAGCGACCACCGGATATCGTGAAGGTGCGGCTTTGAGGAGGCGATTTTCTAGGCCCGGAGAGTGTGACAATTGCCCAAAAGAGCCCTGTGTGCCTGGAAGTCATCTTCGAAGCATCAGCCACTGCCAGCCGCGGCCTTGGAGGAGATGACCAAGGGTCCGCTAATGCCAGAGTCCCCTCTTTCTGAGGCAGATCGAACGTAGCCTATGGGCGTTGCTGCCATGATGATGCACCTCAGCCATCTTCGAAATCCGCCCACCATGACGGCTGTGAAAAAACTTGCACGGCAACCATCTCAAGCCTCATCTTCCCGTGCGCTACTATTTTTCGATTTCCGATAGAACATCTGAGAAGAGTATTAGGAGATTGAATTTGCTGATTCCATTGTGCTCGGTTAATTGCCCTGCTAGCTCAATATTGACTTAGCGCCAATCCGCTGGGCTCTCCCGCCCAAGATCCTGCATCGATATCCAGATATTCTGAACCTCTCCCTCCAACACGCGACCTGCTACAGCTTGCGGCCTCACATCACGACGACTCTCAACGACTTCGGTGAGATCCGATACACATGGACAGATAGCCCTCTTGTTCTCACTAAGCCTTCTTTTCACGCGACCGACCCCGCACTTCACTCTTTTTCGCGCACTCGAATTCGGACTTTTGTCAGAGACACTATCGGAGATTGTCTACGATCGTCATTGGAGAGTCTGTGAAGCACTTTCAAGATGGGTCAGACTCTGTCGGAACCCGTGGTGGAGAAGGTAGGTTGCTGTTCTCTCTTCTCTATGATGCTCTCAGAGTCCGTTGTCGGCCCCCGCACTTTGTTCATTCTCTGTGCATTCGAGAGAACTGTCTGTTGCCAGACTAAAGCATATTGTAGTGTCACACGAAGACAGCTTGTGAGAGCATTCTTTGTGCTTTGCTACTCTCCAACAACATATCCGATGACTTCCTCTCTTGCAGCCTTGGTTTAACAGTGCTGACATATCCTAATTCATAGAACTCTGCCAGCGGAGGTGATGAACGATTGATCTTTGGCGTATCTTCTATGCAAGGATGGCGTATCAGTATGGAGGACGCACATGCCACCGTATTGGATCTACAAGCACATGGCGAAGCAGCAAAGCCCACCTCTATCGACGAGAGATTGTCTTTCTTTGGAGTATATGATGGACATGGAGGAGATAGGGTGGCAATATTTGCTGGCGACAACATACATCAAATCATCTCGAAGCAAGAGGCATTCAAGAAGGGCGACATTGAGCAGGCCTTAAAGGATGGCTTTTTGGCCACAGATCGAGCTATCCTGAACGGTCAGCATGCTCAAAATAACATAGGCTGAATGGGAAACTGACTCGTGCTTTGCAGACCCACGGTACGAGGAGGAGGTTTCTGGCTGCACTGCATCGGTTGGCATTCTCTCGGGAAAGAAGATCTATGTCGTATGTTTTGTCAAGGGCTGTGAAAGGATTCTTGGCTAACTAGTCAGGGAAATGCTGGCGATTCACGAAGTGTCCTAGGTGTCAAAGGTCGCGCAAAACCTCTTTCATTCGATCATAAGCCACAAAACGAAGGTATATCCTGCACTCCATCTCCATAATCGAATACCTCGTTGACACTTGGGTAGGTGAGAAGGCTCGAATTACCGCTGCTGGTGGATTCGTTGACTTTGGACGTGTGAACGGAAACCTTGCTCTTTCGAGAGCTATTGGCGACTTCGAGTTCAAGAAGAGCGCAGAGCTTTCACCAGAGCAGCAAATTGTGACCGCTTACCCCGATGTCACTGTACATGAGATATCCGATGATGATGAGTTCCTTGTTGTTGCTTGTGACGGTATGGAAGACAATTCTCCAAGTCAGGACCCGCACTAATCTTTTCACAGGCATCTGGGATTGCCAGTCTTCTCAAGCCGTTGTGGAGTTTGTTCGTCGCGGAATTGCAGCAAAGCAAGAACTTTCTAAGATTTGTGAGAATATGATGGATAACTGTTTAGCTTCAAATTCCGAGACTGGTGGGGTTGGCTGCGATAACATGACTATGATTGTCATTGGACTCTTGCGCGGCAAAACTAAGGACGAGTGGTATGAGGAAATCGCAAAGCGCGTCGCTAATGGAGATGGGCCATGTGCGCCTCCAGAGTATGGCAAGTAGTTCTTCCTTTCAGTGTTTTTATATAGGTCTAATTCTCGGACAGCTGAGTTCAGAGGCCCAGGAGTTCACCACAATTTCGATGATAGCGATAGCGGCTATGACGTTGATATGGACCAAAAGATCAAATCTTTTGGCGGAAACCAAAGAGGTCGCATCATTCTCCTCGGCGATGGTACAGAAGTCCTGACTGATTCAGATGACACGGAGATGTTTGACCATCAAGAAGAAGATAAAGATCTCGCAAGCCAAGTTCACAAGGGCCAGGTCACAGGTCATGAAACTGCGGCAGATCCAGCAAAGGCCGAGAAGACCGAGAGTACGGAACCCAACCACAAAGGCGTTGCAGATGGAGTTCTTAAGAGTTCGACAGGTGCTACAGAGACCAAGGTTGAAGCGAAGGACAAGTAAGATCGGCGAATCCTAGTCCTCCTTCGAATCCATGTGGGAAAATACCTCTTTCTCAACTGCAATCATGCGATACCACATTCCGATATATCGAAAGACGAGTCTTTCTAGACTAAAAACCACCTTCTGCCTGGAATAGAATTGGGTTTGTGTTTTATAGCGAAACGTGAATCATGCGCTCACGTTTTTGGGACTTTACAGCTTATTTGGGCTACGGATCACATAAAGGGTTAAGAGAACGGTACACAATACCTCTTGACTGACAATTACTCAGAATCTCAAAGTAGCGGCGCTTCTTACTCAGGCTCATTTCCAGAATTACGATCTTCATTACGCAGCGAGTTTTGTGTTAGCTTGATTTTCTTTTGCATCAGATCTCTCAGGAATGGTCATAGAAGATGGTCGGCAGTTGCATTGTACTGGTTTGGCCAACTGATATCTAAAACATATTCTGGCTTTCTCAGTTAATTGTTTTGATGTGGTTGTTGTTAGTGAAATTGATGAGAACTAATAGCATGAGACCTAATTACTGACGGGCTGTTGTTAATTTACCCCTTTTCGGATTTCTAGATTGCTTCCACGGGAAGTTGCGAACCGCGTTATCACGTGATAGTATGACGACTTTCCTTCTAGCAGGCTCAACCAGGTTTCTAGAGCATTTTACAGTGGGAATCCCTACAATAGCTCCAGGAAATACATGTGTTGATAACAACATCACATTCCAATTAACCCTCAATTGTTCTTACAACTTCTCTGGAAAGAAACGACCTACCTTGGGAAAATCATTGACAATTTCTGGAGCTTTGCTTCTTCAAGTAATCTACTATCCCTGCGTACCCTGGTCAAAATTATTCCTCCGAGACCCGTTCGACCTGTCCTCTTGTCGATTGTGTTACACTCCACGATAATTTATCAATCACAACACTTTTCTTACCAACGCGAATTTCTATCCTCCTATTCCCATTCATAGTTGGATCAGTATTTCTGCGACAACACGATGTCTTCCCCATCATCCGGTTCTGGAGCTGGAAAGCGGAAACGCACCTCAACTATCCCTTCCAACGCGAAAGGTTCATCCATCGATCAATTACAGCCTTCCTCACGAGATGCTTCCGGAGAAGATGGCGAGTCTACAGCTCCTGAAAGCACCATCACCGGGCATAAAAAGGGACTCTCTGCCGACGCGACCAACCCTCCCGCGAAACGCTTACGGTCTTCAACATATGAGAAGATCACAAATGGCACTGGTAATGTGCAAGATCCAGGCGAGCCATCAGACACAACCGAAGGAAGCACAGATATTGTGAATCGAATTGGCCGAAAAGGACGCAAAAGCATGTCAAAAGAGGATGATGAGGAGAAGGTCCAGTCCATGGCACCACCCCCTATTGGAAAGTTAACGGATCCCGTTGGATATAAAACGAACCTTCCTCCAGCCGG